>SJXQ01009347.1:49028-80082 GCA_006408695.1 Aepyceros melampus
GGGGGGGGGGGTTAGGGGGAGGAGTTGAAACAAAATCATTAGGATTGGTCTGGTCACAGCCCTGATCAAAGCCAAACAGTGCACAGGCATTAGGAAGAGGTCCTGTTATAGTGGAAGGGGATGACCCTTACTTCTTGTCCCAAAAGTTCTTTCATCTTTCAGACCAAGATGTTCTCTCCTCGGTTTAGGGAGCAGAATTCAGCATTTTCAACCAGGTACCAGAGAGCAGCAGCTGAGCAGAGCTAAAGATGCCTCCCCAAAGGGAGCAGCCACTATGGAAACCAGTATAGACTTTCCTCAAAAAATCAAAAATAGAACTACCATATGATCCAGCAATCTCACTTTTGAGTATATAGCCAAAGGAGATGAAATCTCTATCTCCAGGAGATATCTGCACCCCCATGTTTGAAAGTTTTAGCTGCTAAGTTGCCTCTGATTCTGCAGCCCCATGGACTGTAGCTCGCCAGGCTTCTCTGTCCATGGGATTTCGCAGGCAAGAATACTGGAGTGGGTGGTCAGTTTCATTGCAGCATTATTCACTATAGCCAAGAAATGGAAGAAACCTAAGTGTCTCTCAGTGGATGCATGGATAAAGATGTGGTATAGATATACAAGGGAACATCATTTTGCCAGGAGAAAGAAGGAAATCTTGCCATTTGTGACAACATGGGTGGACCTTGAGGGCATTATGCTAAGTGAAATAAGTCAGAGAAAAGACACCATGCAACAGTGCATGGTATCACTTAATGTAAAAATGTTTTAAAGAGTCAAATGCTCAGAAAAGTAGTTGGGGGCTGGTTAGGGGGTGGGAAAAATATGGAGAGGTTGATAAAAGGGTACTTTCAGCTATAAGATGAATACGGTCTGAGGATCTAATGTAAAACCTGGTGACTAGAGTTGACGACACTGTATTGTATAATGGAAAATTAAAACTAAACAACTAGGGACTTCCCTGGTGGTTCAGTGGCTAAGACTCTGAGCTCCCAAAGTAGGGGCCTGGGTTCAAACCCTGGTCAGGGAACAGATCTCACATGCCACAACTAAAGACCCTACAGGCCACAGCTAAAGATTCTGCATGACACAATGAAAAGATCCCAGGTGCCACAACTAAGAGCCAGCACATCCAAGATAAACAAACCAAAAAAACTCTAAACCACTAAAAACAAACAAACAAAGACGCTTCCCAAGATAAGTGCTGGCAAGATCACTCCCACGATCTCTACCTGAAACAGCAGTAGTCAACCTTGCCATTTACCAAGCTGATCTCTAAGTAACCCATGGCCATTCTTCCAGGTAACAACAAGGACTCCCTGTACCCAGGTTCCTCACTATAACACAGCAATGATAAGAAAATTGACCTCCAGCGGGAAAGGGGGACTGCTGTGAGAAGCAGCTGAGATGACACGTAGAGACCATTTAGAATTGCATTGGACACAGCTGGCTGTTTATAGGACTTATCATCCTTGCTCTGTTGTCAGCATGTGTAAGGACAGTGGTTGGGAAGTTTATGCTATCTATACCTGGCTCAAAGCCTCCTTATTGATATCTGAGAGGTATATGGTAACCAAGTATGCCTTGGTTCTCTAGTTCAAACCTTTCATTTAGACAACTACACTTGGACAAAATTATTTCAACTGCCTATATTTAATTATTTCTCCTCTATTCTAAAACAAGGATTTGAATTCACACATGTATAGTGAAATATAAGTTTTAAAAACTCATATCCAGAAAAAACATATAGAAGGGGAGACAAATTACACTTGCATGTAATGTATATAATAAAAATTTATGCATTGTGTACATATTATAAATTACATAGTTTATTGAAATTATAAATAAAAGTGAGTGTGAAAATAAATACTAGGCAGAAATTCTGGACCTACAGAAAAGGCCGGGGTGCAAATTTGCTTCTAAGTTTACTGGAAGGCAAAGAAAAAAGAGAAATATGATTAACTACACATTTACATTGTCTAAAAGAAGAAAGAATAGCCAGTTTTTCAGAAAAATAAGCAAGAACATAAAAAGCTTTTCCTGGGGCTTCCCTGTGGTCCAGAGGTTAAGACAGCATTTCCGTTTCAGGAGGTACAGGTTCAATCCCTGGTGGTGGAAGTTCCATGAGCTGCGCGATACAGTAAAAAAAAAAAAACACTTTTCCTGATATTTGGGTATCTAACAGAATGTTCAGCCTGGTTTTTCACAGGAGAATACTGAGAAACGCTGTGGCTGATGTCTTCACCACACATGGACAATGAAGGCGGCAGCTGATTCACTAGAATAATGTCCTTCGGTGCTTTCCAGGTGAATAAGGCCAGGCATAGTAAAGACAACTGTGGAAGCGTCAGACAAAGTATTTCAGTGTGAGACCTCTCCTTTTCATCTGACTTCATGTACAGGAAAACATAGACTATGAAGAAAAGAGTGACGTTCTTGCTTGTCTTTCAAATTCTTACATTTTATATAGTTCCTCTCATCTGTTTCAATAGGGGGTAAAAAAGTCCCCCCTGGCCCCAAAGACAGCAGCAGACAATTTAAGATTATATTTTGGAAGAAAGGGCTAACCTGAATTATAGTTTGATGTTAGATTTTTTACAGGGACCATTTTTAAAGTCTTTATTGACTTTGTAATAATATTACTTCTGTTTTCTGTTTTGGTTTTTCAGTCCTAAGGCATGTGGGATCTTACCTGCCTGATCAGGGATCAAGCCCACATTCCCTGCAGTGCCAGGGAAGTCCCTACAATTTGATATTTTGAATACTGTCTTATATTGGGATTTGGTAATAGACAAGTTATGATAAAATCGCTGCATCTTTTAAAAACTGCCTTAAAAGACTTTCATAATTTTTAGGTTCCCATGATATATTATTTAAAACTCTGAGGAAGAAATTGATAAATTGGTATGGTTTCAGGCATTAGATAAACAGAGTTTGGTGCCAGAAACTCAGAGGTAAATTTTGGATTTAATATCAGTATCTCTCCTTCACCTAGTTTCTCTAGAATAACTATCTTTGTTTCACTTTAATTCAATTATATCCTGTTACCATGGTTTGAACAGTTCAGTACTATTGTACCAGTTTTTATAAGTTACCTCAGAACGTTTTTTGAAAGATGAGGCATGAGTTAATAGGTAAACATAAAACAGTATTTTGTGATGCCAAGGGGGAGCATTTAAAATTTATTCACCAAGTGTATCTATCAATATTGGTTTTGGCTGGAAGTACTACAGAACTGGACACAACTGTGGTTTAAAGACTTTATTCTGTACATCAAGAAGTCTAGAGAAATGCAGTCCAGGGCTGATGTGGATGCTTAAAGATATAACCAAGGGTTCAAAGTCTTTCCATCCTTCAGCTTCACTAACTATATGTATGGGGTTCACCTTCATGTTCAAAGGTAGCTACTATATCCCTTACCCTCAGCATATCAAGTATGCATACCAGACAGAAGAGGAAAGGGGCATAAGGCCACAAGTAACATGCCAGCTGAGTCTGTTCCTTTAAAATCTTTCTCAGAAGCGCCGGCCCCACCACCAGCAGCCTCTCCTTAGGTGTCGCTGCCTACAACCGTAACATCATCACCTTCAGCGGTAAAGGGCTCCAGGAAGGTGAACATTTTAGTTGAAAATATCTAAATTTCCCCTTAAGCAAATTCATGGTCCTGTTAGTAATGAAGAAGGTGAGAGTAGGACTTCCCTCGTGGCACAGTGAATAAGAATCCACCTGACAATGCAGGGAAACAGGTTCTATCCCTGGCCTGGGAAGATTCCACATGTCTTGGGGCAACTAAGCCCATTCGCCACAACTGCTGAGCCTGAGTGCCTAGAGTCCATGCTCTGCAACAAAAGAAGCCACCGCAATGAGAAACCTGCACGCTGAAACGAAGAGTAGCCCCAGCTTGATGCAACTAGAGAAAGCCCGAAGGCAGCAACAAAGACCCAACACGGCCATAAATAAATACATAAGGAAGGTAAGAACAGATATAAGGAGGTATTTAAAAGTGTCAGCCACAGTAAGTACTAGGGATGTAACATCTGACGTGATAGATATAACTGATGTTGCTGTATGTTACATATGAAAGCTGTTAGAGTAAACTTAAGACTTTTCATAACAAATAAAAGATTCTATTTCTTTAATTTTGTGCCAGTATGATACAAAACTAACTGTGATAATCATTTTATGTTGTATGCAAGTCAATCAGGGCTTCCCTGGTGGCTCAGAGGTTAAAGCGTCTGCCTGCAATGCGGGAGACCAGGGTTTGATCCCTGGGTTGGGAAGATCCCCTGGAGATCTTGGGGGATGGCACCCCACTCCAGTACTCTTGCCTGGAGAATCCCATGGACGGAGGAGCCTGGTGGGCTACAGTACATGGGGTCACAAAGAGTCAGACACGACTGAGCAACTTCACTTCAAGTCAATCATGTACACATTAAAATTACACAGTGCTACATATCAATTATATCCAGAAAAAAAAAAAGAAATCATAAAAAATGAGCATCAACCACAGTAAATGTTAAACAAGATCAGCAGGAAAAAAAAAATTGCCTCTTGTGTATGATTTCAACTGTATAAACCAATAGAGACAACATGAGAAAAAAAATCACCAAAATATTAGTCGTTGTCTGTGGATGGTAGAATTATCAGTGATATCTATTTTCTAATGCGTACTTTTCTACATTTTCTTTATTTTATTAAAAATAAGTGTCTGCCAGTTTATAATGAGAAAAATAAATTTGTATTTACAAAATAAAAAGTACTTTCTGTTTCCGTTTATTTTATGACTAGACTTTTCCAATTGATCATTTACAGGATCATCCTGAACTTTGTACAATAATATCATGAACCATTTTTTATGGATACTAATAGGTTGCATTTAGACTTTCTCATCTAGTTTTTTTAATATGTTTCCTGCCTTTAAGGCCTAAGCTTGACACATTATAGATTAATTATGTGACAATCAGAAAAGTGACAGGATAGCAGGGTTTGGTCCAGCTGGAAGAACACTCAACTAAAACGCAAAGATAAAATCACGTTGGTGCACCTTAGTATCTGTTACCTTGGGTAGGATAATTAACTGCTTTGAGACCCAACGGCCTCATCTACAAAATGAAGGTTTAACTATGTGATTTCTAAATGTCCTTTTTGATCTCAGCATTCTGCTTATTCTAGCCCCACATCAACTCTGGTTATCCTCACACTGAAACTGTCATTTCGCGAGTGATGCTACTCTACTCGTTTCTCCTACTTTTTTGAATATTTTTCTTTTCCAAGTGGTTTACTTGCCTCCTTCAGACCCAGCAATGTGAACAATGTTCAAGAATCTGCCTTGTTCTCATCTAGCTCTTCTCTGTGGCCCCTTAAGCAGTTTCATCTGCTTTGATGGCTTCTCTATGGACCAGTCCCAAATCTATGCCTCTGGCTCTGACATCTCCAAGCTTCAGATTCATGCTTCCACCTTCCTGAGAACCTTATGTCATCTGGATAAATGTTGTCACCTGAAATTTGACCTGTCAAAAGCCAAGCTCATCCCTTTTCCTGGGTTTTTCTGTTTTATGTTATTTCTCTGATTGGCATCATTCTTTCCTTTGTTTCCTAGGTGTATAGCCTTGAAGGATGAATTTGATTCCTTCCTTCACTAATCTCTCTTATAAAATCAAAAGGAAATCTTTCAGGTTCTGGTTCAAGATGGTGGCAGCAGAAGATCTTGAACTCATGGACACATCAAATCTACAGCTACATATGAAACGACTTCCTCCAAAAAAAAAAAAATGAAAAACGGATGGAATGACTCCTACACATCAGGCAAATGAGAAAAAACAAACAAAAACACATCAAAGTGAGTAGGAGAGATTGAGATACATTCTTGCCATAAACCCTACCCCTGGAATGGTGACCCACAACTGAAAGGGAACTCAAAGCCTAGAGCTTCTCCCTGAGAAACAAAGGGTTTGCTCTCTATCAGGCACTTCAGCTTTTAAGACTTGCACCTGAGGGATGAGTCCCTGAATCATCTAGCTTTGAAAATCATCAGGGTTTACCACCGTAAGTCCCACAGGCTACAGTGAACTCAGAAAGGCTCTTTAAAGGGCTCCTGCAGTCTGACTCAACTGCCCTAGGGACCAGTGCCCAAACTTCACAGAAAGGGGATTATTTGCTTATCTTAAAGCACTGACCTGAGAGGCAGGCACCAAACTTAACACATGCTGAGGGAGGAACCTGCTGGAGAACTCTCTGGGGACAGAGGTCAACAGTCACCATCTTTGTACTCTCCCTTTGCCTTGTGCCAACTCACTGGTATCTCCTGATGCCTTGATTTTTTTTGCAGCTGCTATCAGGAAACATCACTAATTTGCTTGGCTATGGTGGCCAAGCAAATTAAAAGGGCTTATGCTTGAAGTCCTTATAGCTTATGCTATAGTCATATTGGACTATAAAGAAAGCTGAGCACTGAAGATTTGGTGCTTTTGAACTGTCATGTTGGAGAAGACTCTTGAGAGTCCCTTGGACTGCAAGGAGACCAAACCAGTCAATCCTAAAGGAAATCAGTCCCGAATATTCATTGGAAGGACTGAGGCTGAAGCTGAAACTCCAATACTTTGGCCACCTGATGCAAAGAGCCGACTCATTAGAAAAGACCCTGATGCTGGGAAAGATTGAAGGCAGGAGGAGAAGGGGACGACAGAGGATGAGATGGTTGGATGACATCACCGATTTGATGGACATAAGTTTGAGGGAGCTCCAGGAGTTGGTGATGGCCAGGGAAGCCTGGCATGCTGCAGGTCGCAGAGTCAGACACGACTGAGTGACTGAACTGACGGATGCTTGAAGTCCCATAGGGCTGTATGTATATTTACATACTTTAAAAGTTCCTGTCTGCTGGTCTGACTGCCGATCAGCCTGAATCTAGGTGCAGATGGAGATCCTGCCCTTTGGGTCCCTGACAGATCTTGATCTTGGCACACCCTTAAGTATTAAGTGAAGTCGCGCAGTCATGCCTGACTCTCTGTGACCCCATGGACTGTAGCCTACCAGGCGCCTCTGTCCAGGGGATTTTCCAAGCAAGAATGCTGGAGTGGATTGCCATTTCCTTCTCCAGGAGATCTTCCCGACCCAAGGATTGAACTCGGGTCTCCCGCATTGTAGGCAGATGCTTTACCGTCGAGCCACCAGGTGAACTATTATAAGTGGCTCATTAACTATTGGGAACCACCAAGAATAAAAGAGGCTGCTTGGACAATCACAAAGACTTGAGATACAATCTTAACCTTTGAGAGCTAGAACAATATTGAGTGATAAGCTTCATTTCTACACAAGGCCACTCCTTAAAGACTGGGAGAGGTAGTTCTTTTATCTAATGCAGAGAAAGCCAATGCAGAGAGTCAAGGAAAATGAGATGGAGGAATAAGTTCCAGATGAAAGAACAAGATTAAAACTCAGAAAAAGTTCTTTGTGAAATGGACATAAGCAATTTACCTAGTAAAGAGTTTGAAGAAATGGCGATAAAAATGCTCACTAAACTTGCAAGAACAATGGATAACCACAGTAAAAACTTAAACAAAGAAATAAAAAAGTACAAGAAAGCACCAAATGGAAATCAAGAGCTGAAGAACACAATAACTGCACTGAAAAATATACTAGAGGAATTCAACACCATATTAGATGAAGCAGAAGAAAGGGCATTGGAACTCACCTAATCAGAGGAGCAAAAAGAAAAAAAAGTGAAGATAGCTTAAGGGACATGGGGACAACATCAAGCAGACCAGCATTCATGTTATACGATCCCCAGAAGGAGAAGAGAAAGAGAAAGGAGCAGAAAAATAATGGTTGAAAATTTCTCTAACAGGGCAAAAAAATGCAGAGAGCTTCAAATAAGATGAATCCAAAGAGACCCACACCAAACTACGTGATTATAAGATATCAAAAATTAAAGACAAACGCAGAATATTAAAAGCATCAAGAGAAAAATAACTTTTTACAAAAACTATCAGCAGCTTTTTCAGCAGAAACCTCATAAACCAGAAGGATGTGGCATGATACATTCAGAGTGTAGAAAAAAAGAAAAATTTGCAATCATGTATACTTTACTCAGGAATGTTGTCATTCAGTATTGAAAAAGAGATTTTCAGACAAGCAAAAGCTAAAGGAATTCTTCATCACAAAACCAGTCTTACAAGAAATGTTAAGGAACTTCTTTAAGCTGAAAAGAACGGGTAGTAATTAGTAACAGGAAAACATATGAAAAGTATAAACTTCACTAGTAAAGTAAATATATAGAAAATTTTAGTAAATATATACAAAAATGTTGCAAAGGTGGTGGATTAATCACTTATAAAGTAGGATGACAGTTAAAAGACAGAAGTAGTAAAATAACTATGACAACAATAGTTAAGGGATACACAAGATAAAAATATGTAAAATGTGACATCAAAAGCATTAAAATTAGGGGAGGAGGGGTAAAAACATAGAGTTTCAGAATGCATTCAAACTTAAGTTGTTAATAATTTAATAGACTGCTACAAATAAAAGTTGTTTTATGTAAGCCTTGTGGTAACCACAAAGCAAAAGCGTATAGCTGATATGCAAAAGAGAACAAGAAAGGAATCTGAGCATACCACTAGAGAAAGTCATCAAACCACAAAAAAAAAAAAACAGGGCAAGAGAAGAAAGGAACAAAGTGAAACTACAAAACAACCAGAGAACAATGAACAAAATGGTAGTAAATATGTATCAATAATTACTTTAAATGCAAATGGATTAAATTCTCCAACCAAAAGATATAGAGTGGCTGAATGAGTTGAAAAAATAAGACTGATCTATTTACTGCCTAGGATTTCCCAGGCGGTGCAGGAGACACAAGAGACGTGGGTTTAATCCCTGGGTCTCCGGGGAAGATCCTTTGGAGGAGGAAATGATAACACACTCCAATATGCTTGCCTGGGAAATCCCATGGACAGAGGAGCCTGGAGTGAATTGCCATTTCCTTCTCCAGGGGCTCTTCCTGACCCAGCGATCAAACTTGCTTCTCCTACACTTGCATGCAGATTCTTTACCACTGAGCCATCAGGAAAACCCAAGTCACAAGAGACTACTGTGAACAATTAAACCCCTGCAAATTACACAACCTAGAAGAAATGGATAAATGTCTAGAAACATACAATCTACCAAGTCTAAATCATGAAGAAATAGAAAATATTGATGGATCAATACTAGTAAGGAAATTGAATCAGTAATCAAAAACCTCCCAACAAACAGAAGTCCAGAACCAGATGGCTTCATCAGTGAATTCTATTAAGCATTCAAAGAGTTAAGACCAATTTTTTTTCAAAGTCTTCCAAAAATAGACGAGGAGGGGACACTTCCAAATTCATTTTACAAGGCAAATATCACTCTGATACCAAAACCAGGTGAGGGTGTCACAGAAAAAAATTACAAGCCAATATCCATGATCAACAGAGGTGAAAAAATCCTTAGCAAAATATTAGCAAACCGAATTTAACAATACATTAAAAGGATCATACATTATGATCCAGTGGGATTTGTCCCAGGGATGTAACTAACGATGGCTCAGCATTCAGAAGTCAATCAAGGTGACACACCTTATTAACAAAACAAATAATAAAAATCATACAATCATCTCAATAGATGTAGAAAAAATATTTGACAAAATTCAGCATCCATTTATGATTATAAAGAAAAAACTTCGGACAGAGTACAGAGGGAACATACCTCAACAAAACAAAGCCATACACAACAAGCTCACAGCTAACATACTCAATGGTGAAAACAGAAAGCATTTCCTCTAAGATCAGGAATAAGACAAGGATGCCCACTCTTGCCACTTTTATTCAACATCGTATTGGAAGTTCTAGCCAGAGCAATCAGACAAGAAAAAGAAGTAAAAGGCATCTAAATCAAACAGGAAGAAGTAAAACTGTCACTATTTGCCGATGACGTGATATTACATATAAAAGCCCTGAGTTCCGTTCAGTCGCTCAGTCGTGTCCGACTCTTTGCCACCCCATGAATCGCAGCACGCCAGGCCTCCCTGTCCATCACCAACTTCCGGAGTTCACTCAGACTCACGTCCATCGAGTCAGTGATGCCATCCAGCCATCTCATTCTCTGTCGTCCCCTTCTCCTGCTCCCAATCCCTCCCAGCATCAGAGTCTTTTCCAATGAGTCAACTCTTCGCATGAGGTGGCCAAAGCACTGGGGTTTCAGCTTTACATCATTCCTTCCAAAGAAATCCCAGGGCTGATCTCCCTCAGAATGGACTGGTTGGATCTCCTTGCAGTCCAAGGGACTCTCAAGAGTCTTCTCCAACACCACAGTTCAAAAGCATCAATTCTTCGGCGCTCAGCCTTCTTCACAGTCCACCTCTCACATCTATACATGACCACAGGAAAAACCACAGCCTTGACTAGATGGACCTTAGTCGGTAAAGTAATGTCTCTGCTTTTCAATATGCTATCTAGGTTGGTCGTAATTATCAGAGTGCAAACCAAATGAAAAGACTCCACTAAGCAGTGGGTCCCAGTGAAAGAGTTTTCCTGTTTACTTTCTTCTAATTCTGTTTGTGCTGGTCTTTTTTGCAGCCTGTGGGCTTTTCTCTAGTTGTGGCATGCTGGCTTCTCTTGTGGCTAGCGGGCTTAGGTGCCCTGCAGTACGTGGAATCTTAGCTCCCTGACCAAGATCAAACCTGCATTCCCTGCATTGGAAGGCAGATTCTTAACCACTGAGCCACCAGGAAAGTCCTGGAGAGTGCTAAATACAGATGCCATGATGTGATTAGCTGTTTGTTTCCTCAGGCTGTAACATGGGGAGGCAGACCCTATAAGGTGACAGCAAAGGCAGGGAACCCCTGGGGGAAGTGAGGGGACTGGTGGCAAGCATGCAGCTCTCAAGGTCAAGCTCTGTGCCTTGTAGCTAAGTCAGGTCAGGCACTGCCCACCCAGGTCTAAGTTAACCTATTAGAAGATCATTCAGGATTCAAGCACTTGGTCCCTTGGAAATGTGACAGACGGGAAAGGTAAGAGTGAGCAAGCAAGACCTGGAGGAGAGGAAGCGCTGTATTTCCTCTGCGGTGTCTTTTTTTAAAGCCTCAAACTTAGAAGGAAAAATCTGATAAATATATTCTCGTCTGAATTTCCTGCCGGTCCTTAGCCAACTCTCAGCGAGGGAAGCCAAGTTCACCTAACCTCTGTGAGGAAGGCCAATGGGCTGACAGCTGGATATCAATATTTACATTTGTTATCACATCTGTTGAGGAACCCCAGGCCTAGTAGCTAAACTGAATTATTCTAGTTTTATCTGCTGACTGCTGGGTTCTGAAAAGCACACTTCCTCTTTTTTGAAAGCACGGGTTTTCTTAAGGCCATTATATATATATATACACACACACAATGTTTATTTGTGCATGTAGGTGTACATATATATATACAAATATTTTTTTCTCCCCTAAAATATCATAAAGACATCTCACCCCAAGAGTTAACCCTTCTCTAGCTCAACTGGCACTCAGGATATCTGAAGTGCAAACAGACTGACATGACTTGTTATAAGCCAATATTAAAACAATCTGCCATCTGCGAGACACATCTCCGACGTTTCAGTAAACAACAAGGAAAACAGACTTTAAGTGACCGCTGACGTGAGTCAGCTGTGAGCAGCCACAAGGAGAGAAACACGTGAAAGGTCTGGGAGGCCTTTCTGGGACTTAGATTTTGTTAAAAAATCAACTGCCAAGTGAAACTTTAGAAGAGTGAGCTGACCACCCAGTGAGGAGACAGTGCTCTATAGATACATTCCACAAATCATGGGAAGGCTGCCAGATATGCACTTTCATTAAAAAATCTCTATGACAGATACCCTTGGCCAGATATCACCCACAGTATCAAATGCCAGACGGCTTAAACAGTTCCTTTCTCCAGAGTCACACTTTTTCTTTATTTTCCCTTTCTTCTACGTAAATCTTTACGAGATGTGCATAGATGCAGTTTAGAACACTCCAGATTTATTTAGCGTGTCCTCATTTTCCTCACTGTACATGGGTTGGCTGACGTTGGGGCAATGTTTAGCTGGCTGTTCTGGTGAAGGGTTTCTCTCTCTTGCAAATCATGCAAACATCCATCTGTCTGTTCTACAGAATGTGGGGATGGAAGAAAACATCTATGGTCTTTTAGTTTGGCCTTTTAATAAGCTTCTCCTTTGCAGTAAGAACAGAGTGGAAATTGCTTAGAGGTTGATTTGCAGGGTGAGGGAGGGTGCGCCTTCCTCGAGGCAACAACAGTCAACAAGAGGGCGAAGCTGTTGGTGAACCTGGATCCACAGTCACCCACGAAACGAAGTGGCCAAAAACAAAAGCTCAAGTGTTACTTATTAGCGTGAAGGCACAGAACTTCTTGAACATCAGTGTAGAATGAAGGAAAAGACTCGTCCTTTCTGTCTGAAGATTGGGGTTTTTTTCTTTACCAGCAACCACAAGGTTTGAACACAGTTTGATGAGAACTTCTGCTGTATTTTGAGTTCGGCAGCAAGTAACTGATTAACTGCATCTTAAGCCTGATGTGCTGCGGGACATTTGGGGAAGGTTATCATTGTGTTTTGTTGTTTTTTATAGTCCAGCATCAGACTTCCTCTGGACAAGGAATTCCCTACCTTGTGAGCATCATGAGGGAAACATGGCTGGAAAGTTGAGATCTCCATGTTCTCAGTCTCCTTAGAAGCAGATCAAAACAGAGCCACTCCAGACATGAATCAAGTGCAAGACAGCCCATCCAGCCCAGGGGACAGCAACCTGGGCCAGCAGTTAGGGGGTGGGGCACTGAGGGCACAGAGGGGGCCCTGCAGGGACACCCACCGCCCTGCGGCCTGGTTCCCAGCAGGATCCAGAGTGGTTGGTCCCTGCTTCTTCCAGAATCATCCCTGGTTCCAACTCATTCCCCAAAGCTGGTTCCCCAGCATCCCCAGCAGTCATAAACAAGGGCTTAGCAGTATCATTTTAACACTTTGAAAAAAATCCTCCAGGGTCAGTTTGTGCTGTGAGTCACGAGCCAGGGAAGGGAAAGAGGAAGCTGCACTGAGCAGGAGTCAGAATCCCAGCTGTTCCCAGACAGCCTGTCTTGGCGTAAACACCAGGTGGACCTCAATGTCCTGCCTTAGCCCAGGTCTCCTTTTCACCACCAGCACTGTTTCCCCGTCTTCAAAGGCAGGTTCCCACCTCAGTTCTTTTTGATGGCAAATCACCTCAGAAACACTACTTAAAAGAAACAACATAAAACAAAACACCAACGTTGTAGTTCATCCTGATTTTCCCCAAGAGGATGTGAGCTGATTTGCAGGATGACTTAAAAGATATAATCTTGATGATCAAATTGTGATTCCATCTTTACTTACTCCTTCTCCAATAGAGTCTTTGCACTATCTTATAAATAACATATGTGTGTGTGTGTTATATACATGGTCTTCGATAGCTTTTTTGCAAATCTGCAAGCTGCTACCTCTTTTCTCAATAGCTAATTTTAACTAGAATGCAGATTTTTTTGAAGCAGCGCTCTAAGCACTAAATATTCATTTTTAAATGTACTATTCACAATACAAAGCTGAGAACAAGGTTGCTGCAGAGCTTATCCACCTATTAAGTGGAGCTGCCAGGGACTGAGCAGGATTTAATGATGGCTTTCTACCTGCCCATGGACTCATAAATGGATTCTGCAGTGGGTGCATCTCCTGGCTTTTTTTAAGTGTGAAGAAGGCCTTTTGTAACCAGGCAGTCTCAGATGCTACTGGTATGAATTACACCCTTGTCTGTAGAGGTGAACAAGCAATCTGCTTTGTTTGGTTTTTAAGCTTGAGCTTCTGTAAATATGACCTTTATGTTCAGTGGTGTTTTACTCTACTTTGCAAAATAATAATTGTTTGAGTGGGAAATGGATTAGGGTAATAATATATCCTGCAGCAAATATCCTAAAAAGATTTCTGGGAGCAATAGGGGTGTTTCCTCGGAGCCTAAAGCCTCATCTGGGTAGCAATCTCATGACTTTTGTCATTTCTCTATTTTTCCTCCTTCTCTCCCAGTCCAGCCCTTATCCACTGGGCTTCCACCCCGCTTGCCGCCTCGCAGGCATGTGGGATTTTCGTTGCCCGACCAGGGATTGAACCCATGCTCCCTGCAGTGAAAGTGCAATGGACCTCCAGGGATGTCCCAGAAATGAAGACTTTTTACTTGAGAAATTGTTGATTCAAACGTGTATGAGGGGGACTTGCCTGGCAGACCCATAGTTAAGACTGATAAACACTGACATCTCCTTTCTCCGCATCAGAATCACATCTTCCCTTGATGACTTCATGTATACCTAAATAAGAACCCATGACATTTCCGCATAAACACTGCTTTTTCCTTTCTTACATCACCTCATCCTCCTCTTCACTCAGTTTGACCATTTCTCTCCCTATTAACTTACAACAATGACCACTGCATTCAAAAATGTCAGCCAAAACTCAGTTTCTTCATGAAGCTAGTTAGTACTACTTAGGTTCTCTCATTTACCATCACTCTTCAACATGTATGTCCATTTAAGTACGAACTAGAAATATGGGGAAGTGAGGGATGGATTCTTAGAGAAGACAGAATTTGATAGACCTAGAATGAGCAAAATTTTAAATACATAGATGCTGAGGAAGGGCATTCTATTCCTCACCATCACTGTGACCATCATCATCACCATGATCATCAGAGCTAATACTTGTGGCACACTTACTATGAGCCAAGCACTATTCTAAGGTGTTTCCACGCAATATTCCTCTTAATTCTCACGGCAACACTAGGAGATAATAGCTCCATTTTATTGATGCATACACTGAGGCACTGATAGATTAAAAAACTTGTCCAAGATTGCTCAACTACTAAGCAGTAGAACAAAGTCTGAAACACAGAGGCTGTGCTTATAATCACTGTGCTATACAGCATAGCAGTTTGTTTGTTAAGCAAACAGCAGCAAACAAGGGGAAATGCAGGGTCTGAAGAAAAGCCAAAGATTAATATGACTATACTAATATGAGTGTTTCTAGACAGTTAGAATCAGGCTAAATTACAGAAGGTCTTGAATTCTTTCACTAAATTTGCTTTTACAGGAGTTATTCTGTGGATAGTAGAGAGCTGTCAATAGTTTTTAAGTAGATGAATGGTCTGAAATCTGACTTTAGGTAAGCAGGCACCTACCTGCCTATAGGTTTGGAGTCAGTGAGGAGTGCCTATAGATAACTGAAATTCAGCAGAAATTGCCAACTCTCTTCTTTCATTTGTAATACATCTACTCAGTGAAGAACTTAGCATTCGTCTAATTTAAATCAATGCAGATTCTGAAACACTGTAACATCACATCTCCAACAAACAGGAAGAAAAAGAATTCAATTTGTCCTGGGTATATAATAATAATGACTCTCACTAACTTTATGAAATTATCATCATTCAAATTCCTTTCTTCCAGGGCATACATTCAGTCTCCCCTAATTACTAGATGTGTTTATCAGCTCCATCTTTATTAAACAAAGACAAAAATATTGAATATCTTTATCCTGCATAAGTCTTTCCCCTCCACTCCAAGCAAGCTGCAATTAGCAGCCAAAGCAATATTGAAAGGGGCTTAGAAAGAACAATCATAGATGTGTGAATTATGTGTATAACTGAGTTTAATTAAATCCCTTTGCTGAGAGAAATGGAAGTGCTAACAGTTACGCACACTTTTCAGCTGCTCGTATTAAGCTCCCAGTGGAACCCTTGGAAGGAAACTGCACAAGGTGGAAATTCTGCTCTGGGCAACCCAGCTGAAGTTTAACTCTGAAATAGCTCCAACCACTTACTGCGCACAGTTCCCAATGCTTGTTTGTGGTACTGTTCTGTCACTAAAACTTAACTGTCAGTGGTTAATTAGGCTAACTCATCAAATTACTGAGTTGCTTAATAAGATACAGTTTGGTTAATATTTTGGCAGCAAATCAGAAAGGAGACCCTATACATACATCTATTTTTCCGCTGAACGTCTTTTATCTCAATTTCTCATCTTTTCCTTTTTACCACAAACCTCCAACAATCCCTAAAGTGAATTTTATTTCAGAATGCTAAATTCCCCATTCACTTGATTCAGGAAGTCTGTGTTAGTTACCTAGTTGAGTGGGGGTGGGTACATTTTTCAGCAAATGCAGGGCAGTGTTCATACCAAGAGCTTATGCTGCTTAGAATCTGGCATTTGCCTGGGCATGACTGACCTTTTGATACAACTCTAAAACCAAGCAAAACCTTGTCTTCCAGGCCAAAGTCACTTTGTTCAAGTGCCATGGTGTAGACGTGGCAAGTCCCATCAAGCACCTGTCAGTGCTTTCTGAGGAGGATTTTGACTTTGCTCATAGGTAACCCTGTCTGCCAGCTCAAGCCATGGTGAGCATCCATCTGAGTGATCAGCTTCTTAAATCTCTCAACTTTCATAGCAGAAATGTAGATGTGATATCCACAAGTGTTACTGCTATTAGGAATAGGGTTTTTTTTTTTTTTTTCCATTCCTTTTTTGATGTGGACCATGTTTAAAGTCTTAACTGAATTTGTTACAATATTGCTTCTGTTTTATGTTTTGGTTTTGGCCTCAAGGCAGGTGGGATCTTAGCTCTCTGACCAGGGATCAAACCTGAACCCTCTGCATTGGAAGGCGAAGTCTTAACCACTGGACTGCCAGTGGAGTCCCTATGAATATGTCTTAAATCAACAGCCACTGCTTTAAAGCTTTTGACAGAGAGAAAAGTCTTGAATCACCTTCCAGATACCACTTTTGTGAATGCTTCTTCCCTGGTCTTCATGCTTTCTTTCTTGGGAACGAATCCCAGTAACTAAATATTTTGACTTCTCTCTAACTCCATGAGCTAATCTGACTGGGGACTTTGGAAGTCAGAAGTGGGTATGCACAGGCCTAATTTCTCCACTTTCACTTGGGGAAAGAGAAAATCTTTTCCTTTGTGAAGGTCTTCACGGGTCCAGTGTTGCTAGACATCCTGTAGGTACAAGGGTCTGTTTCTGGGGTGCACTAGTGGGGAGTGTCCTTGGCCACACTTAGAAGCCACATTGTCCAAAATCAGCCTTATGATAATGAAGGTGATATATGTGACCTCCATCTGCTGACTGATCTATTTTTTCAGTCATTTCAGAGTGTAGTTCGGAAAAAATGGTGTCTTTATTGGGCCCCAGCTAACATAACAAGTTCTAAAGCCCCACTGAGAAAAGTTATATTTAATGAAGACAGATTCTCAGGCCATCCATTCATTCCTTAAGATTGTAAAGGTTCCAGCCCGTTGTCATCTTATATTAATATTCATTTAGAGCATATTAAAGTAGCACTCTCAGAATTGCCTTCATGGAGTCAAACATTAATGTTGATCTTCACTGGAAGACCACTATTGACCTTCATAAAAAAGGGCAATATAAAACAAAATATTGGGAAAAAATGCATCTGTGAACAATGGATGAAACATTTTCTGCTTCTGTTATATGTCTACTGCTCAATGTCTACTTGTTTATTCCATGTGGTAGATTTACCTTAGAATTTTGAAGCAAGAGACGTTGTCTTAACTCAAAAATTGGTATGCTCATTTGGCAAGGAAAGATAACTACATAACTTACGATATTTCTCTCTTTTGGTTTCACTACCAGGAAATTCTTGGCCCAGTGTAACATTCAGGCACAGTAACTACAAGAGCCAATTCAATGCATTCTTGTTTCATTCTTTTCATAGCTTTGATATCTAATTTCCATTTAAATAACATGCACACAATCAGTTTTGTAGGTCATCCCAAACTCTTTAAAATATGAATAAGGCACACTGAAAAATCAAAAAACACACAGAAAAAGGAATGCAAAGAACTTCCAGTTTGCAGTCCAGTGTGCATGGAGCCTGAAAATCATCACTCCTGTCTTCACAAGAAAAAAGCTGAGCAAACTGAAAAGCAACAATTCTTCTAATGAGAGAAATAAGGTCACAGGACAACTGCTGCTCCTCAAAATTGGACAGACAGATAGACAGATGTAGAGAATACAACTTATAGGAGCAGAAGCTTCCAGAAGAGCTAGTATCAGGAGAGGAAAACCTTATCAGTAATTGATGAATTACTGGAGACTCAGTGTGGAAAAGTTCAAGAGTTAAAGATTCAAGGGTTGAGGGGGGCACTTCCCTGGTGGTCCAGTAGTTAAGAATCTGTTTTCCAATGCAGGGGACATGGGTTTGATCCCTGGTCAGAGCACTAAGGTTCCACATGCCAAGGGGCATCTAACTCCACTTGTCACAACCAGAAAGAAGCTTGTGAGTCACACTGATGATCCTGAGTGCTGCAACTAAAAGCCGACACAGCCAAAAATAATACAATAAATAAATATCTTTAAAAATTCCAAGAGATTCAGTATTAGGGGCACACAGCTCTTTTGTGAGTCTACCTGCAAAAGTCTTACCAGATTCTCTCAGGGAAGACTGGAGAAAAATCTCCTCCTATTTCTGACAAAAAGCAGCCATTCTGAAGTAAGTCCAGATAATTCTGTTCTTCTAACAAGGCCTGCCCTCAACAGAAAGTATTTTACCAGAGCTTAACTAATGGAGGTTTTAGGGTCTCACTAATGTGAGTGAAGAGAAATAACAAATGACACTGAATTCTAGCCTCCCTATGTCCACCAAAGAAAGTAGACAAAACAACTGAGAAGCACTTGTAAAGATCACGGGTCAGTGTCACAGGCTCATTAAAGGACTGAAACCCACAAAGCATATAATTTTAACATTCCCTTAAATATGTTTTAATATTAGAGAAAGAAAAAAGAATTCCTCATTATTCTTTTTCAATTTTTTTGATAATTCTTTTTTGTAATTTTTTTCATGGTAATTTTCAGTCATTTTTTTTCTTTTATACAAATTTGAATTTATTAGTTACAAAAACATTATATATCACTCAATGTATGATTGGAATACTATTACATTCATAATTAATTTAGGAAAAAGTGATATCTTTATGACTTTGAGTTACCTCCAAACTATAACTGTCTTTACATTAACTTAGATATTATTTTATTTCATAAAGTTTTACATCTTTCAAAAAAATAGTATAGTTTTCTTCACATAGATCCCATTACTTTCTGTGGCATTTATTCCTAAGTACATTTTTCTAATTTTATTTTAGTTAGATATTGTTAATTATCAAATCTTTCAATTATTTTATGTTGAAATTTGTATATTTAGGGGTTATAACATGTAACATTTAACTTTCAAATAAAGATAATATTTCTTCTCAAAAAATTTTAAAAAGACTGAGATGTAATCATAGGACTATAGAATGCTTCCTCTTCTGCAATACCTTTCCCCCATCATCAATCGGTCTCCTGTAAAATAACAGGGGGGTACATGGAAAGAACTGTGTGTCCTAGATCTCATTTAAGAAGAAGTCTCTAGGGAAACTGAAGGAATGCAGCAGAAATAAAAACAAGAACACCAGGGGGCAATTTTTTGACACCTAGCAAATAGCAAACACAGCCTAACCCATGGCCTGATTGAACATAAAACCTCACACCAAAGGCCTGTTGACCTCAGTTCCTTTTATCCAGTACATCCTGTTTGGCTTTCAAAAAAAAAAAAAAAAGAGAGAGAGAGGCAAAGCATGCATCAGAATGAAATTCAGATATAGCAGAGATGTTGGAATGACAAGGCTGGGAATTTAAAACTATGACTAATATGCTAAGAACTGTAATAAACAAAAAGTGATGCAGGAACAGATGCTTTAATGTAATCAGAGAGGCGGAAACTCAAAGAACAAGTCAAAAGGAAATGCTTAGAAATAAAAAACACCATGAGAGAAATGAAGAATGCTTATGATGGACTTGTCAACAGACTAGACATAACTGAGGAAAGAATCAGTGATCTTGAAGAAATGTTGGTAGAAATTTCCCAAACTGAAAATAATATGTAAAACAATTAAAAAAAAAAAAAGGGCAGAATATCCAAGAACTGTGGAACAATTACAAAAGGTGTAACCTATGCATAATGAGAATAAGAAGAAGAAAGAGAGAACAGAACAGAAGAAATATCTGAAGCAATAATGACTAAGAGTTCCCAAAACTGATGATAGACACCAAACCACAGATCTGGGCAGCTCTGATAACACCAAGTAAGACACATACCAAAAATCTACACCATGTCATGTATTCAAACTGCAGAAAAGTCAAAGGCAAAGACAAAATTTTGAAAGATGCCAAAGTGGGGGGTGGGGGTGGGTGAGAGGGGAACTAGTTAGCAATTATAGAAGGTTGCAGGATATAAAGTTAATATACATATGTCAATTGTTTTCTATATACTAGAAAGGAACAACTGAAACTTGACATTAAAAACATAACACTATTTACATTCATGACCCCAAAATGAAATACTGAGTATCAGTTCAGTTCAGTTCAGTCGCTCAGTCGTGTCCGACTCTTTGGGACCCCATGAATCGCAGCACGCCAGGCCTCCCTGTCCATCACCAACTCCCGGAGTTCACCCAGACTCACGTCCATTGAGTCCGTGATACCATCCAGCCATCCCATCCTCGGTTGTCCCCTTCTCCTCCTGCCCCCAATCCTTCCCAGCATCAGGGTCTTTTCCAATGAATCAACTCTTCGCATAAGGTGGCCAAAGTACTGGAGCTTCAGTTTTAGCATCATTCCTTCCAAAGAAAATCCCAGGGTTGATCTCCTTCAGAAAGGACTGGTTGGATCTCCTTGCAGTCCAAGGGACTCTCACAAAATATGCTTTAAGCCCATATAAGGAACACTAACAAAACTCTCATGTAAGAAACTAAATAAATTCTAGATAAATGGAGATAAATTCAATTTTCATGAATTGGGAGACTTAATATTGTCAAAATATCAGTTCTTCCTAATCAGATATACAGATTCAGTGCAATCTTAATAAAATTTCTAGCAAATTATTTTGCAGATATCAACAAACTGGTTCTAAAGTTTGTAGAGAGACAATTATATGGACAAAACTAAGCAAACATTAAATGTGCACAACCAAATATAATGCTTACTTTGTTGGGAGGAAAATATGCTAGAATTTAAATATGAGTTAACAACAGATTATGATATGAGAGGTAGTAACCACATTTGAAGCATCTTAAAGGTGCTTGTATTGTTTGGGAATGAGGTAAAGATGTTGATTAACATCAGATTTTGCTGAGTTAAATGCAAGTAAAATACCTGAGGTAACCACTAAAAGTATACACAGAGTATATAATTTTCAAACAAGCAGAGAGAAAAATAGAATGAGACAGAAGGAACATGAGCAAAATTAATCAATACAAAAGAAGACAGTAAAGGAGGAAAAAAGAATAAAACCATTAAAAACAAACCAAAAACAGAAATAAGACAAGTTAGTAGTACAACAAAATGAGCCATAAAATGAACAAAAACAGAAATATAAATAGTCTAGGCTCTGTAATTGAAAGACCAAGATCATAAAACTAAATTTAAAAAAAATTAGGTATATGACATTTACATAATATATATCTAAACCTAAGGCTACAGAAAGAGCAAAAGTCAAAGAATTGACGGTGGGTGCCCAGATCAATCTCTGTTCCCAGTATTATTCTTCAACTGAAGAGTTAGAGATACGTGGACCAATGGCCCATTCTAGGGCTGAGTTAGGGGACATGCAAGATGAGCCGGGAGCATCTCAACAGTGCCAGAAAATAACAAAGTGCTACACACACACCCCCCAAACTACAGAAACCACACTGATAGGGATGTGTCAAAAAGACACAGGAGCCAACTGAAAGATCTCCCAAGGGTCAAGGATGGAATAATTTGAGCAATAAAATAAATTAGTATTGGATTATAACCCAAAATATCAAATAAACACACATAAGTCTCGCTGATATAGACAACTACATAAGGAAATAAATAGGGAGAAAAAGATCTTCCATGCAGAGTAATTCCAAATAATTTATGTAGACACTCCTTTTTCAAGAATGTGAAGCATAACACATTAACTGTGTGCAGCATGGGCTGCACATGAGTGATCGGTTCTCAAAATGTAGTCTAAAGCTATTCTAGTAAAAAACAGGTGATACCAGAAGAATTGTTAGCAGAAAAAAGAAGTATTCAGGAACAGATGCGCAAATATACATGAATATTATAAAGAAAGCATCTCAAGTTAGTGAGAAAAAAGATCAACAAACAGGGTTGGAACAACTGGCTATTCAGAGAAAAAATAAACTGCCTGAATTAGAGTTTAATGCAAGAGAAAATGAGATCACAAAAGAATTTGGGAAAGACTTAAATATTCTTAACAATGATCTGAGAGGTAGCAGAAGGGGAAAGCTATTGAGAAACAAAAGCAAAAAAGGAAACCATGAAAAAAGACAGTGACAAAACTGACTACAGACAAATTCAATGTCATATGCTGCTAAGACGCTTCAGTCACGTGCAACTCTGTCGACCCCACAGATGGCAGCCCACCAGGCTCCCCCGTCCCTGGGATTCTCCAGGCAAGAATACTGGAGTGGGTTGCCATTTCCTTCTCCAATGCATGAAAGTGAAAAGTGAAAGTGAGGTTGTTCAGTCGTGTCCGACTCTTAGCGACCCCATGGACTAGAGCCTATCAGGTTCCTTCAGTCCATGGGATTTTCCAGGCAAGAGCACTGGAGTGGGGTGCCATTGCCTTCTCCCAATGTCATATAGATATGTAGCAAACACATTGGGGGATTTTTTTCCTCTCTGAATTGGATTAAGGTGATCTTTTTTTCTTCTTTATGTTTTCTAACTTTTTCAGTTTTTTAATTAAGAAAAAAACACTTTAAAAATACTACTTGTATAAATAGAAAATTTCCATTAAAATTAAAAATTAGAACAGTTTAACTAGGGAAATTGCTTTAATGAAAAGCTACCCTACCTCACCACAAGGCTGGCCAAGGGTCTACCTGTCGCAGTCTCTCACAATTCTTTTCACAATTATAACATTACTTGTGTATGTATTTATTCACTATTTACTTCCCCTCTCCTATCCAAATCCAAGTCTTTCTGAACGCAGGTTCAGAGAGAGAATAGTCCCTAGGATCTCCATTGTAAGAAATGAAGTAACTTTTCTTGTAAGCATCTAGAACGGTACTAGTTAAGTACCAGTCTGGGAAGAGCTGAGGATGTGTTGTGTAGTTCAAAGGGGAAATGGTGCTTGAAAAAAGACACAGAATAGACGCTGATCTCTGTTTAAGTCTGAGGGCAGAAATAAATCTGGTTTCTTCCAGTCTTGTGCTTGGTGGTACAGGAGGTGCTGAGTCAACTGATAATCTGCTCAGTGCTCTATCGGAAATATTCTGCTCAAAGAGAGTCTTCCCATTGGAAACAAACTGAGACTCACACTGGAACAAAGCAGAGGAAATTTCCATGCATTCTTTTATTTGGGGGCAAAAAATACTATAAGAAAGAAGTTAGAAAATACTTGGCATTTTGACCTCATCATTCAGTTCAGTTCAGTCGTTCAGTCGTGTCTGATTCTTTGCGACCCCATGAATCACAGCACACCAGGCCTCCCTGTCCATCACCAACTCCCGGAGTTCACTCAGACTCACGTCCATCAAGTCCGTGATGCCATCCAGCCATTTCATCCTCTGTCATCCCCTTCTCCTCCTGCCCCCAATCCCTCCCAGCATCAGAGTCTTTTCCAATGAGTCAACTCTTCGAATGAGGTGGCCAAAGTACTGGAGTTTCAGCTTTAGCATCGTTCCTTCCAAAGAAATCCCGGGGTTGATCTCCTTCAGAATGGACTGGTTGGATCTCCTTGCAGTCCAAGGGACTCTCAAGAGTCTTCTCCAACACCACAGTTCAAAAGCATCAATTCTTCAGTGCTCAGCCTTCTTCACAGTCCAACTCTTACATCCATACATGACCACTGGAAAAACCATAGCCTTGACTAGACGGACCTTAGTCTACAAAGTAATATCTCGGCTTTTGAATATGCTATTTAGGTTGGTCATAACTTTTCTTCCAAGGAGTAAGCGTCTTTTAATTTCATGGCTGCAGTCACCATCTGCAGTGATTTTGGAGCCCCCAAAAATAAAGTTGACCTCATAGGCAGTCAATTTAGCTAACTGGAATCCAAGGGAAAAGATGGATCCCTATCACTGATAAAAAAGAAACAGTAATATGTATCACAGAGAAGGCAGTGGCACCCCACTCCAGACCTCTTGCCTGGAGACTCCCAGGGACAGGGGAGCCTGGTGGGCTGCAGTCCATGGGGTCGCGAAGAGTCGGACACGACTGAGCAACTTCACTTTCACTTTTCACTTTCATGCATTGGAGAAGGAAATGGCAACCCACTCCAGTGTTCTTACCTGGAGAATCCCAGGGACGGGGGAGCTTGGTGGGCTGCCGTCTATGGGGTCGCACAGAGTCGGACACGACTGAAGTGACTTAGCAGCAGCAGCAGCAGCAGCAGCAACATGTATCAATGCAAATTTTGAAAATATTGTATCAGCCAAATAATACTAAATATATCATGTGGTTAATCCCTAGTCTGGGTGTGGGGAACAACAACACATGTAGAACATATTGAACAGTTTACATTTTTTCTAAGTACTGAATAATTTAAGTTAGTGCAAACAAAAAAAAACCCCACCTTATACAATTGGGAATTAGGTAAAGCACCTCAGATAAGTTGTTGACATGCTTTATTTTGGTAACATTATTTCTCTTATAAAGCTGCACATATAGTTCAATAAATTATTTACATAAATCCTACCTAATATCCTGATCTTTGTGCTGCACACACTTGGCATTATGAACAGAGACCTTTTCTTCCCTTTGTTATGCTAACAGCTTCCTCATTCATCACACTTGATGCCCAGTTATTCACTCTTTCTATCCTGTTTAAGTCTGTTGTTACGGAACGTCAGTGTCCCAGTATCATATTTGACATTCTTCTCCATTAAAGCCAAAAAGGAAATAATTATCTGCAGACAAACCCCTGTGATATCCAACAGATGTACTTTCAGTTCTATTGATATTCTGGGTATCTGGGCACACATTGTGCTGTAAGGTTTCTTAAAGTCGCACTAATTAGCCTCTGTCTTTAACTTTGTGTTTCTATATTGTATAGAATTACAGGAGGAATGTGTGTGTGTTATGCATGGGTGTTCTCATCTGTAGTGCAATATACTAGCAGAATAAAACAACTGAGTATAAATCTATATACACTCTTCTAGAGAACATCAAACTGCACATCAGCCCGCATCAACTGAAGACCAAAAGAGAGTTCTTCTCACAGTATACCAATGAAGCCTTTTTGCTGAAATTAACCATTTTAAAAACTGCCATCTGCAACAAGGTGGTCATTTAGAAAAAAAAAAAAGTTCTCTTTCAAGCTTAAGCAATTTACATAGTGTTGCCCTTAATTATATCTTCTTCTGGTTTGGTTTTTGAAACCCAGACCAACTGGAATATGCTCAGTCATGGGACAGCTGAGAGATGAAATAACCTACAGAGGGCTGGGTTAAGAAGACAAATTCCCAAAACCAAGCTCAATGCTGGAAATGAACCTGTACACTCTCTCTTTTTTAAAATATTTACTTATTTAGCTATTGGGTCTTAGTTGTGGCACTAGGGCTCTCTAGTTGTGGCTCCAGAGCACACAGGCTCACCAGGGATTGAATCCATATCCCCTGCATTGCAAGGCAGATTCTTAACCTCTGGACCACCAAGGAAGTCCCCCAAACCAGTACACTCCTTTTTCTTGGCAGTTCAATAACTTAATTGGACAATCAGCAATTAGGTTTCAACCACACTAACCGTCTGTAGATTTCTGAAAGTGGCAAAAGGCATGTGAGTAACCAACATGTAGAGCTTGTTTGGTTAGCCTTCATCTTTAATACATTTTCTGGACAACTGCACACAGATCTGGTATGGGACGTCCCTTATATCTTTGACCCAGATGTCTTTGTTGAGCCTGGTATAGATGCGCACATCTGGGGTTCCCATCTCCTTCATGGCAAATTTCTGTACTTCTTTGAGTGCCCAAGGGACAGGCTTCCTGAAACCCACTTCACGGATGCGCTGTGAATGCTGATAGCACATTCGCTGGTCACCACCTTGTTGATGGCAGGCTGGCCCTTCTTCTCACTGTCCTTTTTAGCAGGAGCCATCATCCTATAGCGCCAGGGTACTGGTTTGGATCGGAAAGCCCAAACCAGTAAACTCCCAAGTCATTATTCTTTGCCCCAAGATTTAAGTGCCCGTATCTACTTTATTTCATTGAGCACCACTTCTCAGCTATCTTGCAGACAAACAATTGGGAGTCCACATGAGCAGGTTAGGGGGAGATGCCAGAATTAGACACACCTAGATAGTCCGTTGACTAGCTAAGTGATCTTAAAGAAAAAAACAAACCTCTTAACCTTCAGCAGTCTCAGATTCCTTACCCATAAAATGTGGGGACCAGTAGTTACATTTCTATGACCTAAGTGAAGGACATAGTTCATGGAGTCACAAGAGTCAGATACAACTTAGCCAATGAACAACACAATGGGAAGAGCAGGGGAGAAGGCTGATGAGCAAGTATTAGACGTAGGTTATAGTCCTAGATTTTGTTTCAGGTGGTGGGATCAAAGGTGTTTATGACTTTATTGAAAATCAATAATTAAATAAATGAATAAACAAATATGGATCATGAACAAGCTAAACATTATTTTAATACAATTCTGTGCACTGAGACCTTGATAATAATATTTATAACAGTATTAATAGTAACAATTGTACTATGTATTTTGTAGGGTTTTTGTTGGCTTTAAGTAGCATGTGGAGTGTTTAGCACATTTTAACTTCTCTATAAAAATAGCTGCAAGTATTATGACAGGGGGTGAGTGACAATGGGTGAGGAGGGGGAAGAAATGAAGAAATGATGATGTCTCATAAAGAACGGTCCTTTTCTATTTACTAACCTAAAGCTCAGAACATTAAAATTATATCTAAATGACTAGACTCCCTCTCACAAACTAGATCATTAACACATCATTTTAAAGTCTAATCCAATGGGACATATAATCTAGAGTTATGGTCCTCATGGGGCTTCCCCAGTGGCTCAGCCATAAAGAATCTGCCTGCAATGCAGGAGATGCAGCAGGAGCCTCAGGTTCAATCCCCGGGTGGGCAAGCTCCCCTAGAGAAGAAAATGGCAACCCACTCCAGTATTCTTGCCTGGGACATCCCACGGACTATAGCCTGCCAGGCTCCTCTGTTGCAAAGAATCAACATGGTCAACATGGCTGACCAACTGAACAACAAAGGTACTACTGAAATAGTTGCCTGTTTGTTTATTTTTTATTAAAGCATGGTCTTACTTTCAAGAAGCTTACATTATTTAGGGTAAGAGGGAAACAGTACTTCAACATGAAACAATTACAAAACCAGAATGTACTAGAATGTGCTACTAGAATGTGATATGAATGACAATTCCTTAAGGAATCCAGACAGAAGAGAAGGCTTCCTAGAATAAAAAGCTAAGCTTCAAGAAAGATAGGATCTAGAGATGCAGAAAACTGGGTGAAGCACAATCTACCTTTAAGTGAAGACTTTTCTTTCTATTCTCTCCAGAACCTAGGGGTCATATTTGGCCCTTACAGCCACTAGTTTTCCATTACCAACAAAAGCAGTGTGCCTAAGAAGAAAATAAGAACAAGATAGTGGTTTGACCTCAGATTATATTAAGCAATTTCATTTTATTGCTTCTTAATGACTAATCTATTTTTAAAATAGATTCTAAAATACTGCTTACAGGTAAAGTTGTCAGAGACAGGCACTGAGGCAGTAAAGAAGTGCCAGGTATTAAATCAAGTGCAATGCTTGGTTGTATCTGAGATTGAAATCACATAAGAATATGAGCAATTCTGGTAGACTGAATGAAGAGACACACTGATATACAGGGGAAAAAAGGAACATTAAAGAGGAGAGTGAAAAAGTTGGCTTAAAACTCAAATTCAGAAAACTAAGATCATGGCATCTAGTCCTATTACTTCACGGCAAATAGATGGGGAAACAGTGACAGACTTTACTTTGGGGGACTCCAAAATCACTGGAGAAGGCAATGGCACCCCACTCCAGTACTCTTGCCTGGAAAATCCCATGGACGGAGGAGCCTGGTGGGCTGCAGTCCAGGGGGTCGCTAAGAGTCGGACACAACTCAACAACTTCACTTTCACTTTCACGCATTGGAGAAGGAAATGGCAACCCACTGCAGTGATCTTGCCTAGAGAATCCCAGGGACGGGGGAGCCTGGTGGGCTGCCATCTATGGGGTCGCACAGAGTCGGACACGACTGAAGTGACTTAGCAGGAGCAAAATCACTGCAGATAGTGCCTGGAGCCATGAAATTAAAAGACGCTTACTCCTTGGAAGGAAAGTTATGACCAACCTAGACAGCATATTAAAAAGCAGATGCCAACAAATATCCGTCTGGTCAAAGCTATGGTTTTTCTAGTGGTCATGTATGGATGTGAGAGTTGGATTGTGAAGAAAGCTGAGTGCCGAAGAATTGATGCTTTTGAACTGTGGTGTTGGAGAAGACTCTTGGAGTCCCTTGACTGCAAGGAGATCCAACTAGACCATCCTAAAGGAAACCAGTCCTGAATATTCATTGGAAGGACTGATATTGAAGCTGAAACTCCAATACTTTGGCCACCTGATGAAAAGAACTGAGTCATTGGAAAAGATCCTGCCTGATGCTGGGAAAGACTGAAGGTGGGAGGAGAAGGGGATGACAGAGCATGAGATGGCTGGATGGCATCACCAACTCAATGGACATGAGTTTGAGTAAACTCCGAGAGTTGGTGATAGACAGGGAGGCCTGGTGTGCTGCAGTCCATGGGGTCACAAAGAGTCAGACACGACTGAGTGACTAAACTGAACAAACTGAAAGACAGTAAGATACAAAAGTAAAAACAGCAAATAATTTTGTCTTTATAGGTCATTAAAATATGGCATAAAACACATAATTTTGATGAGAGGGTATCTATTTTAATTAGTCAAACTGCCAGTAGTAAAAATTAATTGCATGTAACTTAATTACATATATATAATTTACATGAATAACAAAAAATACTGAAATTCTAAGATCTCCTTAAATAATTTTACTTAGTTTAATGAGTAACCATCCGGGAAATACATATTATACTAAAACATAGCTAGTGTACACATACAGAAAAGAACAGAAGCTATCCTAAAATCTAAAATAAAAATGTAGGAAGAAGTTAGTAAGGATTTGATTGGAACATATAAAGTTGTAAAGGATAGAGTGAAAACTGATCTAGATTACCAACTTTCTACTCCCAACACAACCAAGAGCAAACAGTTTTGATGAAATTTTAAAATAGTAACTTCAGCAGAGGAAGAAGTACAAAAAAACTACACAGGATATGAGAACTGTCTCAAATCTCCCAGCATGAACAATGATATAAACAAATTTATTTAAGTAAAAATAGCGTGCTAGTTTGAAGAGGTGACATTTAACGAACATTAACAGGTACATATTCATCAAATATTTATTAAGCTCTTGCTGTGAACAAAATAGTTTCTTCTTTTATTGAGCTTATATTCTACTGAGAGGACAAAAAACAATCAAGTAAAGAATCAAAACAATCATGTAATTTCAGATTGTGATAAATGCTGTGAAGAAAACAAACAAGGAAATAAGATAGAGAGTGACTGGGGATGTGGTGAGGTGGGGTGCAAATTTAGACACTGTGGTCAGAGAAAATTTCTCTGAGGTTATATCTGAGCATAGATCTGAGTGATAAGGAGAAACCAGCCATGAAAACATCTAGGGGTGCAATTTTCCAGGCTACTTAACATGTATAAATGTCCCAGACTAAGATAGATAGAAAGATGGGGGGTGGATGGGTGGATGGAGAGACTGGATGGACAGATAGATAACTTAGCTATACAGAACACTCCACACATATAATACACACAGAACACTCTACCCCAAAGCAGCAGAATACACATTTCCTCAAGCGGACATGGAACACTCCAGGACAGATCATATATTAGGCCATAAAATGTCTTAGTAAATTCAAAAAGCATACAAAATATCTTTTCTGATAATAATGAAATGAAACTGGAAATCAACAAAAGAAAAATCAGAAAATTCAAAAATATGTGGAAATTAAACAATACACTCTTGAGCAACCAATGAGTCAAAGAAGAAATCACAAGAGAAATTAGAAAATACTTTGAACTAAATGAAAACAAAATTTCATATACAAAAGCTTATGGGATTCAGTGAAAGCAATGCTGAGAGAAATTTATAGCTGTAAAGCATACATTAAAAAAAAAAAGATTTCAAATCTGTAACCTAACTTTATACCTTAAGGAACTAGAAAAGGAAGGGCAAGCTAAACTCAAAACTAGCAGATAAACAGAAATAATAAAGATTCAGTTCAGTTCAGTCGCTCAGTCGTGTCCAACTCTTTGCGACCCCATGAATCGCAGCACACCAGGCCTCCCTGTCCATCACCATCTCCCGCAGTTCACTCAGACTCACATCCATCGAGTCCATGATGCCATCCAGCCATCTCATCCTTGGTCGTCCCCTTCTCCTCCTGCCCCCAATCCCTCCCAGCATCAGATCTTTTCCAATGAGCCAACTCTTCGCATGAGGTGGCCAAAGTACTGGAGTTTCAGCTTCAGCATCATTCCTTCCAAAGAAATCCCAGGGTTGATCTCCTTCAGAATGGACTGGTTGGATCTCCTTGCAGTCCAAGGGACTCTCAAGAGTCTTCTCCAACACCACAGTTCAAAAGCTTCAATTCTTTGGCACTCAGCTTTCTTCACAGTCCAACTCTCACATCCATACGTGACCAGAGGAAAAACCATAGCCTTGACTAGACGGACCTTAGTCGGCAAAGTAATGTCTCTGCTTTTGAATATACTATCTAGGTTGGTCATAACTTTTCTTTCAAGGAGTAAGTGTCTTTTAATTTCATGGCTGCAGTCACCATCTGCAGTGATTTTGAAGCCCAA
>SJXQ01009347.1:81042-114336 GCA_006408695.1 Aepyceros melampus
AAGCTCAACATTCAGAAAACGAAGATCATGGCATCTGGCCCCATCACTTCATGGGAAATAGATGGGGAAACAGTAGAAACAGTGTCAGACTTTGTTTTTTTGGGCTCCAAAATCACTGCAGATGGTGACTGCAGCCATGAAATTAAAAGGCGCTTACTCCTTGGAAGAAAAGTTATGACCAACCTAGATAGTATATTCAAAAGCAGAGACATTACTTTGCCGACTAAGGTCCGTCTAGTCAAGGCTATGGTTTTTCCTGTGGTCATGTATGGATGTGAGAGTTGGACTGTGAAGAAGGCTGAGCGCCGAAGAATTGATGCTTTTGAACTGTGGTGTTGGAGAAGACTCTTGAGAGTCCCTTGGACTGCAAGGAGATCCAACCAGTCCATTCTGAAGGAGATCAACCCTGGGATTTCTTTGGAAGGAATGATGCTAAAACTGAAGCTCCAGTACTTTGGGCACCTTATGCGAAGAGTTGACTCATTGGAAAAGACCCTGATGCTGGGAGGGATTGGGGGCAGGAGGAGAAAGGGACGACCGAGGATGAGATGGCTGGATGGCATCACAGACTCAATGGACGTGAGTCTGAGTGAACTCCGGGAGTTGGTGATGGACAGGGAGGCCCGGCGTACTGCGATTCATGGGGTCGCAAAGAGTCGGACACGACTGCACGACTGAACTGAACTTACTAGCGTGTGAGATGAGTGCAATTGTGTGGTAGTTTGAGCATTCTTTGGCATTGCCTTTCTTTGGGATTGGAATGAAAACTGACCTTTTCCAGTCCTAGGGCCACTGCTGAGTTTTCCAAATTTGCTGGCAAAATACAGCATAGAAAAATAATTGCAAAAATCAATGAAACCAAAGTTGATTCTTTGAAAAGATCAGCAAACTTGAAAACTTTCTCTAGACTAAGGAAATAAGAGAGAAGACTCAAATTACTAAAAATATAAGTGAAAGTGGGAACATGACTACCAATTACACAGCAATAAAAAGAATTATAAGACAATACTATGAACAATTATACACTAACTCATTGGGTAACCTAGATGAAATGGGAAAATTCCTAGAAACACACATTTACCAAAACTGAATCATAAATAAACAGAAAATCTGAATAGATCTGTAACTAATAAGGTTGAACTGCTCGTCAAAAAAACACTCAACAGAAAAATGCCTTGGACCAAATGATTTCATTGGTAAATTCTACCAAACATTTAAAAAATTTACACCTATCCTTTTCAATGCTTCCAAGAAAAAGAAAAAAAAAACTGGAGAGAACTAACTCATCCATTAGACCAGCATTACCCTGATAAATGGAGTAAGACAAAGCATTTTAAGGACAATGCACACCAATATCCCGATGAGATATTGCAAAAAACCGCAAGAGAATTCTAGCAAAGTGAATTCAGCTGCATTTTAAAAGGATTAAACACCATGAGCAGGTGGGATTTATCCCTGGAATGCAAGGATGTTTGAACATATGAAAAATCAACCTATGTAATTAATATATGAAATACATTAATAGAATGAAAGGAAAAAACCTCACATGATCATCTCAACTGATGCAGAAAAAACATTTGGTAAAATCCAACACTCTTTATGGCAAATACTCTCAATAAACTATGAACAGAAGGAAAGTTCCTTGACATGATACAGTCCACTTTAATGCCCGCACTTACAGATATACATTTCTCTCTTAGAGCTGCTTTCAATTCGTCCCATAAATTTTGGTATGTGGAGCTTTGTTTTCTTTTGGCTCAAAGTATTTTGTAACTTCCCTTGTGATGTCCTCTTTCATCCATTGGTTTCTCAAGAGAGTCTTGTTTAATTTCCACATGTTTGTGAATTTTGCTGTTTTCCTTTTGTTACTGATTTCTAGTTTCATTTCATTATTATCAGAAAAGATACTTTGTATGACTTCAACCTTTTAAAATTTATGAAGACTTCTTTTATGGCCTAAGTGAAGTTGCTCAGTCGTGTCTGACTCTTTGCGACCCCATGGACTGTAGCCTAGGAGGTTCCTCCATCCACGGGATTTTCCAGGCAAGAATACTGGAGTGGGTTGCCATTTCCTTGACCAGGAAATCTTCCTGACCTAGGGGTTGAACCAGGGTCTCCCGCATTGTAGGCAGATGCTTTACCGTCTGAGCCATAACATATGGTTTATCCTGGTGAATGTTCCACATCCACTTGAGAAAAACATGTATTCTGCTGTTGTTAACGATTCTTTTTTAAAAATGTGTTTTATTTAAGTATAGTTGATTTGCAATGTTGTGTTCATTTCTGTTGTGATTCAGGTATACATATATTTTTTCTTTTACATATTCTTTTCCATAGTGGTTTATCATAGGTATTGAATATAGTTTCCTGTACTGTACAGTAGAGCTTTTTATTTATCTATTCTATATATAATAATTCACATTTGCAAATCCAAATCATCTAGTCTTAATTTACTCTCTATTTTCATAATTACATTGGTTGTTGAAGTTTGTCAAATATTTTTTTCTGCATATATTCAGTTCAGTTGAGTTCAGTCGCTCAGTCGTGTCTGACTCTTTGTGACCCCATGAATCGCAGCACGCCAGGCCTCCCTGTCCATCACCAACTCCCGGAGTTCACTCAGACTCACGTCCATCGATTCGGTGATGCCATCCAGCCATCTCATCCTCGGTCGTCCCCTTCTCCTCCTGCCCCCAATCCCTCTCAGCATCAGAGTCTTTTTCAATGAGTCAACTCTTCGCGTGAGGTGGCCAAAGTACTGGAGTTTCAGCTTTAGCATCGTTCCTTCCAAAGAACATCCAGGGCTGATCGCCTTTAGAATGGACTGGTTGGATCTGCATATATTAAATCACTATAAATATTTTCCCCTTTAGGTTATTAATAACACATAATGTATTCATAGTTTTCTTAATCCCGACCTACCCTTGCAGCTCAGGGAGGAATTGATTTGGTAATGGCGTATATTCTTAAGTACTGCTGAACTACAATTGCCATTGTTTTATTAAAATTTTTACTTAAATATTGATAAATGAGTTGGTTCTGTCTTGTCAGGTTTTGATGCTAGTGTCAGACTTTCTCTGCAAGTGTAACTTGAAGGATTTCTTTTTTTGAAATCAGTAAATTCTATTCAATTTACTTCTTTTAAAAAAAATTGAAGAATTAACAGTGAAACCATGTTTTCATGGTTTTATGGCCTGGAGGTTTTAAAGAGGAAGTTCTTGTATAAATTTTTAAATTGCTATATGTTTGTTTAGGTTTGCCGATATTGGCTGTTTTTCAGTATTTTTCACTTATATTTTCAAATGATTTTTTTTCAGAATTTTTAATTTCCTCTATATCAACGGTTTCTTCCTCTTTTTCATTTTTAACTTTTAGAGATGTATTTGTCCTTTTTTTCCTTTTATTTTTACTACTATACTAGCAAGTGGTTTATCTGGTTTTTATTTGCCTTTTTGTTGTGTCGTCTTCAAAGAATCTGCTCTTTTTTGGCAATTGAATTGTATTTCATTCTTCTAAATGCATGGTTTGATTTTGTGAGTTTTTTGTTTCATCTATTTAGGACATTGTGTAATGGGTGAACTTAATCTCATAAGTTTATATGTATTGTTATAAGAAATATATTTAATATTTATTATTTCAAGTTTTCTACTATGTGGGCCATTTTTAAAAGTCTTTATTGAATTTGTTACAATACTGCTTCTGCTTTATGTTTTGGTTTTCTGACTGCAAGGCATGTGAGATCTTAGTTTTCTGACGAGGGATCAAACCCACACCCGCTGCATTAGTAGATGGAGTCTTAACCACTGGATCACCAGTTTACTATTTCTATTTTCCAGGTTTTCTATTATGCACTACCAACTGCTAAATGTAATATTTTTTCTGTATTTGGTTTTATAAATGTATGTGTGTTTATTTGAATAATTTTGAAGGTTTATTACCTACTTTCGGGGTTTTCTTAATCTTTTGCAATCATTATAAATAACTTTATTTAGTATCATTAACTCTATTTCTTCATTTAGTGACTTCACACTGTATCTGTTAAGTCTCAGTTATAGAATATCAAAGAAATGATCACAAGAAAATCTCTTCCCATGTCGCTCCCTTGCCCTCCATTCCTGATTTCAATTGTTGTATTACCATTTCTTTTACCTTGTTATGATCTATAACACTGACATTCTGTGACCATATTTTCCATAATTGCTTTCTTAATTCTACAGAGTTTTATCACCAGTCTTTTTATTGTGCTTCTCTCTTTACTTTTTGGTTATTTGGCTTTGATTTTTCTTATCTTTTCAAAAAGGTCATGTAGGTCTTGGCTTATTTATGACAGATTGTCTACTTGCCTATTTCTTGCCTTCATATTTGAAAGTCACCTTGATTGAGAAAATCATTCTTAATCTCATCTTCCTTTTCTCAGCACTTTTCAGACAATGAATAATTCTTGGAGAAGTTGGAAGCTATCCTGATTTTTTCTCCTGGCAAATAATTAGTACCTGTCTGGATGTGTAAAGAATTTTATCTTCATCAGTGAAATGAAAAATCATTAGAATGTATCTGTTTAAGCTGTTCCTGTAACATTTTCTTCTAGAACAAGATATTCTAATTAGATTAATTCCTTCCTCTAATTAGGAAAATTCTCTTCTATTGGCATTTTCTGTACAATTTAAGTACAATTTCTGTTACATTTGTGTTACTTTCTCCAATTCTAAGGCCTCAATTACCTTTACTCTAATTAGCCTTTGTCTTTTCAAATATCTTTCTTTCTACTCAAGTTGCTTTCATTTGTTTTTTTTAAAAATTTGCAGACCTTGTGATTGCCAAGCCTTTCCCCTATATTGCTTGCTTGCTTGCTAAGTCACTTCAATCGTGTCCAACTCTGTGTGACCCCAGATATGGCAGCCCACCAGGCTCCCCGTCCCTGGTATTCTCCAGGCAAGAACACTGGAGTGGGTTGCCATTTCCTTCTCCAATGCATGAGAATGAAAAGTGAAAGTGAAGTCACTCAGTCGTGTCTGACTCTTAGTGACCCCATGGACTGCAGCCTACCAGGCTCCTCTGTCCATGGGATTTTCCAGGCAAGAGTACTGGAGTGGGCTGCCACTGCCTTCTCCTTCCCCTATATTAGTAATTGGTTTTATGTTGTGTCTGTTTTATTCTCTGCTGTTTCTAATTTTTTTTTAATGGCTTTTAGGGGCATTGTTTTGGCTCCCAATTTGTTCCTAAACTATGTGTCATAGTTTGCATTCCCCAGAAGCAGACCCAGGAATATGAGTGCAAACAATTTATTTGAGACGTAATTTCAGGAAACACTAATAAAGGGGTGGGGAAGTAAGACATGAAAGGGAAAGAATCCAGCAATGTTAGCAAGCAAGTCCGTCTAGTCAAGGCTATGGTTTTTCCTGTGGTCATGTATGGTTTAAGAGTTGGACTGTGAAGAAGGCTGAGCACCGAAGAATTGATGCTTTTGAACTGTGGTGTTGGAGAAGACTCTTAAGAGTCCCTTGGACTGCAAGGAGATCCAATCAGTCCATTCTGAAGGAGATCAACCCTGGGATTTCTTTGGAAGCAATGATGCTAAAGCTGAAACTCCAGTACTTTGGCCACCTCATGAGAAGAGTTGACTCATTGGAAAAGACCCTGATGCTGGGAGGGATTGGGGGCAGGAGGAGAAGGGGACGACAGAGGATGAGATGGCTGAATGGCATCACCGACTTGATGGACGTGAGTCTGAGTGAATTCCGGGAAATGGTGATGGACAGGGAGGCCTGGTGTGCTGCGATTCATGGGGTCACAAAGAATCAGACATGACTGAGCGACTGAACTGAACTGAACTGAACTACTTTGAGCAGCTGGAGTTAAAACTTACTAGAGGGAATCCTTTGAGACACTGCAGAACATGGCTCAGCATTATCCCAACCAGGAGGAAAAGAAGCTGGGGTAGTTATCCAACAATTTCTTGTCTGTCACTGGTTCTAGGCTGTTCTTGGGAGCAATAAGATTCTTATACTTCTCACTTGCACTTCCCTGGTGGGCTCAGTGGTGAAGAACCCACCTGCCACTGTTTCAATCCCTGGGTTGGGAAGATCCCCTGGAGAAGAAAAAAGCAACCTACTGCAGTATTCTTACCTAGGAAATCCCATAGACATAAGGAACCTGGTGGGCTATAGTCCATGGGGTTGCAAAGAGCTGTATATGACTTAGTGACTAAACAACAACTTTTCACTTCCCCTGAATGTGGACTTGGGAGACTGCTTTGAGAGAAAAACGACCTGTGGCAGAGTGTCACAGGTAGTCTCTGGAATCACAGGTTTATAAAGAAGAGCTGTATTGAGGGTAAGACTGCAGGGATATGGGTAGGATACTGACAGTAAACTCTCTTTTCATCTTTCTGCTTCACCTTATTTTTTATTTTTCCAATTTTTTAAAAAAATTTTCATAACTCATTAAGTACTTCTATAGCCTGACTGTCCAACATAAGGGACCACTGTCTACAAGTGACCACTGGAAAACTGAACTATGACTTTTCTTTTTCTTTTTTTTTTTTTTACAACTAATCTTAATTGAGATATGCTCTAAGTGTAAAATGCATGCCAGATTCAGTCCTACTAGGGATAAAAGGCAATGGCACCCCACTCCAGTACTCTTGCCTGGAAAATCCCATGGATGGAGGAGGCTGGTAGAATGCAGTCCATGGGGTCACTAAGAGTCGGACACGACTAAACGACTTCCCTTTCACTTTTCACTTTCCTGCATTGGAGAAGGAAATGGCAACACACTCCAGTATTCTTGCCTGGAGAATCCCAGCGATGGGGGAGCCTGGTGGGCTGCCATCTATGGGGTCGCACAGAGTCAGACATGACTGAAGCGACTTAGCAGCAGCAGCAGCAGCAGCAGCAATAAAATATAAATAGCTCCTTCAGTTCAGTTCAGTTCAGTCGCTCAGTCCTGTCTGACTCTTTGCGACCCCATGAATCACAGCACGCCAGGCCTCCCTGTCCATCACCAACTCCCGGAGTTCACTCAGACTCACGTCCATCGGGTTGGTGATGCCATCCAGCCATCTCATCCTCAGTCGTCCCCTTCTCCTGCCCCCAATCCCTCCCAGCATCAAAGTCTTTTCCAATGAGCCAACTCTTCCCATGAGGTGGCCAAAGTACTGGAGTTTCAGCTTTAGCATCATTGCTCCAAAAGAAATCCCAGGGCTGATCTCCTTCAGAATGGACTGGTTGGATCTCCTTGCAGTCCAAGGGACTCTCAAGAGTCTCCTCCAACACCACAGTTCAAAAGCATCAATTCTTCAGCGCTCAGCCCTCTTCACAGTCCAACTCTCACATCCATACATGACCACAGGAAAAACCATAGCGTTGACTAGACGGACCTTAGTTGGCAAAGTAATGTTTCTGCTTTTGAATATACTATCTAGGTTGGTCATAATAGCTCCTTAGTAATCTTTATATTGATATATATTGAATAATAATATTTTGGATATACTGGGCTAAATAAAAGATATTAAAACTAATTTCACATGTTAAAAATTTTTCAAATTGGCTACTTTTTTTTAATTACATATTCTTCAAGAACAGATTTTTCATCTCTACTTTGCATACTAAGTTTCTATTTTCTTTTTACTTAGGAGGGTGGCTGATTTAGTAAGTTTACTCAAATACCATACTATCTTTTAATTTGTTTCTTTTTTTTTTTTTTTTAAGAACAAAGACTTTATTTCAAACAGATTCAGTGGTATGTCTACTACAGCAAAGTCTGGTTGTAGCAAACAGTTTCCTTTCAAATCTGCACTGATGTATAAATTAGACATTATTTGGGAATGATTAATTTCTGGCAAAATGTAGATTCAATCCAACATGATGCTAATTTCTACATTTATTGTAGGCTCTATTTCAGTACTAGAGGTTAAATTTTCATCACCAAAAAATGAGAATAATCTTACAGCTACTACTAAGGTAATGAGCTGTGAAATTACTTTCCCACTATTGTTCTGAAAATATACCCCTAGATTGTTAAGAGAAATTCCAACTTCATTCAAATCTGTTATTTAATTCTTCAGTCATCATCTACTGTCGGCTTGATTGTCACTCCTCTTCTTATTTGACCCCAACCAATTAAACGCCAGTGTTTCTCAACTCTTCGGCTAAGTGCAATCTTTTCTCCTACTTCTGTGCACACAGGATTAGTCAAGACGATTTTACCCAAATCAGCCTTGACTGCACTAACTCTTCCTCCTGTCGACAGGGATCCTATATTCACCATAAGCACTTCATTCTTAGACAGCTTTTGTACTTTTGCTGCTTTCTTGTCTCCTTCAGTGCGAACACCTAGAAGCCTTCTAAGCAGGAAATAGGAAATTTCCAATTCTGTGAAGATCTCAGGTAAAGCTCCAACTGCACCAAGTACTTGCCCCACCATTCTGTCAGCCCGGCACAAAGTGGGGTCAATTTTTGTTCCAACTCCAATAAGACCTCCTGGGGCAGCATACTGAAGATCATTATGCTCTGCAAAAAGCGATACAATTTTGGAAAAGATAGGTTTACACATGAGTTTTCCTTCACTGTCTTTGGAGACAATACCAGGTCTGACTTCTATCTCCTGGCCCACCTTTAATACTCCTTTTAGAATACTACCACCAGCTACACCCCCCTTAAGGTCATCAACTTCACATCCAGGTTTGTTGACATCAAAGGATCTAATAACAATAAGTCTGGGTTCTGAAGTAAAGTCTCTTGGGGGTACTGGAATTTTCTTTACTATGTACTCACAGACAACTTCAATATTGTATTTTAGCTGAGCAGAAATTGGGATAATAGGAGCGCCTTCTGCTACTGTACCTTGAACAAATGCAAGGATCTGTTCATACTGTTCTTTAGCCTGGCTTTCTTTTACCAAATCAATTTTATTTTGTAGAATCAAAATATGCTTCAGTTTCATGATTTCTATAGCAGCCAAGTGTTCAGATGTCTGAGGCTGAGGACAAGACTCGTTTCCAGCTATCAACAGAAGAGCGGCATCCATCACTGCGGCACCGTTCAGCATAGTAGCCATCAGAATATCATGGCCAGGACAGTCAACGAAGGAAACATGCCTGACTAATTTGAAGTTCCCTTTGGTCCCTGGAATGTCTGTAGGAAACTCATCGGGTGTGCTACTTCCACAGGATCTATAACATTCTGGCCGAGGACAACTTGGGTCATCAAGTTTATAAATCTTAGCATTAGCATAGCCAAGTTTGATTGTAATATTTCTTTCCAGTTCATTTTTGAAACGGACAGTGTGGACTCCAGAAATAGCTTTTACAACTGTAGATTTCCCATGAGCTACGTGACCAATTGTACCTATATTAATTGTGGCTTGTCTGCTGATAACTTCATGTGAAAGTGGCGTCAACTTGGAAACATCCAATGTGGCGAGATCTTGCCGAGAAAGGTGCGGCTGCCCTAAAGTCACACCAGCCTCGCCCCCCACCATCTTGCCCGGAGAGTAATTTGTTTCTTTACCTAACTTATACTTAAATTGTGTATATCTGTTCAAAAATTCTATTTCTGCTTCTATAATATAGGCACATTCTTTTAACATTCAGTGGGGTTGCTAACTTAATATTTTACTTATTTACACTTATAAAAAAAGGATATTTTACTTCCAGCCAAGTAATTGGTCCCTGCCAATTCACAGGGACCAGATTTACCATCTCTGGATGCTCTTCCTGACACCAACTGGGTCTACAAAATTCAATTCAGAGACTAACCACTAGCAGTTAGCAGCAGACTCGACAAATCTAAGGGCTCAGTACTACAGACTGCCCCCACTCCAGACTCAATCACAAATACTTCTGACCAACAAGCTTATGGAAGAAAGCAAAGAGGAACTAAAGAACCACTTGATGACAGTGAAAGAGGAGAATGAAAAAGCTGGTTTAAAACTCAACATTCAGAAAACTAAGATCATGGCTCCAGTCCCATCACTTCATGGCAAACAGATGGAGAAACACTGGAAACAGTGACAGACTTTATTTTCTTGGGACCCAAAACCACTGCAGATGGTGACTACAGCCATGAAATTGAAAGACACTTGCTCCTGGGAAGAAAAGCTATGATAAACCTAGACAATGTATTACAAAGCAGAGACATTACTTTGCCAACAAAGGTCTATCTGGTCAAAGCTATGTTTTTTTCCATTAGTCTTGTATAGATGTGAGAGTTGGACCATAAAAAAGGATGAACACCAAAGAACTGGTGCTTTTGAACTGTGGTGTTGGAGAAGACTCTTTGAGAGTCCCTTGGACAGCAAGGAGATCAAACCTGTCAATCCTAAAGGAAATCAACCCTGAAGAGTCATTGGCGGGACCATGCTGAAGCTGAAGCTCCAGTACTTTGCAAAACCAATGTGAAGAGCTGACTCATTAGAAAAGACCCTGATGCTGGGAAAGACTAAAGGCAGGAGGAGAAGGGGGCAACAGAAGATAAGATGGTTGGATGGCATCACCAACTCAATGGACATGAGTTTGAGCAAGCTCCAGAGATAGTGAAGGACAGGGAAGCCTGGCGTGCTGCAGTCCATTGGGTAGCAAATAGTTGGACATGACTGATTGACTGAACAACAACGAACAAGATATAAACTATGGGCTCTGATGACTCCCTCCTCAGGCTCCATAATTTGCTAGAATGGCTCACAAAACTCAGGGAAACACTTTACTTACATTTACCGGTTTATTATAAAGGCTACAACTCAGTAAGCATACTAATACATTATTAATTTTATATTAAATATCACTCCCCTTATTCCTGTGTAAGGATAAACTAGTATCTACATATATTTTATGAGCTCAAGACACACCTAACATTTTTATTTCTAGGCTACAAGGTTCATTTGTGAGGTGTTTTTTTTTTTGTTTTTTTTTTACAAATGGTTGTAAATCGCCAAAATTTTTTGCAATATACTTATTGAAAAAAATCCTCATATATGTGGACTTATGCAGCTCAACTATAATTTGATCTTTAATAAAGACCAATTATTTGGTCTTTCTGGTGATCAGCCCCCTTCCGAAGCTATCTACAGGCCCCACCCATTGTCACCTCAGGAGAATAAACTCAGATGTGATGAAAGGGGCCTGTTATAAATAACAAAAGACACTCCTGTTTCTCAGGAAATGCCAAAGATTTTAGATGCTCTGTGCCAAGAACCAGGGGAAAAGACCAAATATTGTTCTTATTATACCACACCTTCAGAATGAAAACTAAAAACAAAACTCAGAAACAGACAAACTTTGTGAAATAATAGTCTTCAAGATATTGGGCTTCAACAGCAACAAAAAAGACCGATGAGGCCAGAGAGGCAGGAAAACACGTAAAGTGAGTCTTACAATCATTCCATTCCTGCCTGTTGAGAGTTTCCAGGCTCCCATTCAGGAAACAAGAACTCAGATAGAGCTGAATAATCACTCTAAAACGAGGAGGCAAAGCTAGGAATGTGGGGAGTCCAAGGCAGCTAGATTCTCAGGGCAGACTAACGGAGAGGAAATAGTTTCAGAGAGAAGACCCTGGAGATCTACAGAGTGATCCCTTGAGTATTCAGCTTCAGTACTGATCAGTACATGCATGGAGAAAACTACCAAATGCCAAGAAAAGAACCATTCTTAAAAGTATTAGAGGGGAAAACTTCCAGAACTCACACAAAACCAGGAATAGTCCTGATTCCCACAATCCAGAGAGGGAATCCTCATAACTTGTGGGCCAAAATTAGCTGTAGACTAAACACTGCTCTGGTCAGCCTAGCAAACCTTAAAAGTACAGCCCAAAAGGATTAAGCTGTTTTCAAGCAACTTACCCTTGTCCCAGAAAAAAATCAAAAATATTTATAGAGATACAAAAATATCCCACATACAACAAAATGATAAAAATTCACAATGTTTGGCATTAAGCAAAAAATTACTGGGAATACAAGGAAGTAGGAGAATACGATTCATAATGAAGAGAAAAATCAATCAACTGAAAAAGACCCATATATGACACAAAGGATAAAATTAGTAAGCAAGAAACTGTTAGAGTTCCTATTCTCTATATAGTTAGAAGATGATTAAATATGTTAAGTGGAGACATAGAAGATATTTTAAAGACTCAACCACACTTCAAGAGATTGAAACAGACAAACTGAGACAATGTCTGAGATGAAAAATTCACTGGAATGGTATTAATGGCATATTAGACATTGCAGGTTAGTGAATGTGACTTTTTAGCAATTGAAATTATCCAAAAAGAAACACAGAAAGACTTAAAAAATAATGAACAGAACATCAGTGAGATATGGTAAAACTTCAGGTGGCCAAATACATGTGTAATTGGAGTCTACAGCAGGGGAAAAATAGTTAAGGGAAAAATGGCCCCAAATTTCCCAAATCTGATCAAATAAAGCACAAAGCAAAGAAACTCAATGAACCCCAAGAAACACAAGAAAAATATTGAGAGTTACACCAAGGTTTACCATAAACAAATTTCCCAAGGCTGTTTACAAAGACCAATTACTAAAAGCAGCCAGAGAAGAAGGCAAGTTATGCAGAGAAAAACAAATAATAAGAAAGATAACAATCTCTCATAGAAAACAACGTGTCAGAAGCAGTTGAGTAAACCATTTAATGACCACCCCTTCAAATTACCAAACTTGAATTTTATAGACAACAAATACATGTTTCAAAATTGAAGGCAAAATAAGGAGTTTTTAAGAAGGAAAGATTTAATAACTAGCAGATCTGTACCATAAGAAATAATAAAAAGAAGTTTCCAGGCAGAAGGAAAATGATATTAGATGGGAAACTACACAAAGGAGAAAACAGCACCAGAAAGGGAAATTGTGTGGGTAAATAAAACAGACTCTTTTTTATATTATTTAAATATCCTTAAAAGAAAATGAACTGTTGAGAGCAAAAATAACAACAATATATTTGTGGAGCTGATATAACATGTGCAAAGTAAAATGTATAATAACAAAAGCACAAAAGTCTGAGGGGGAAATGGAGACAGAAAGCTGTAAAGTTCTTTATACTAAACATGAAGTAACATAATATCATTTAACAGTAGACTCTTTCAAGTTAAAAATGGATACTATGAACTGTAAAGCAACATCTAAAATAATACAACATAACTAACAAGCGAACAAAGGAGATAAAATAGAGTTTTATCCAAACATTTAAGGAAGAAATAATACCAGTTAAACACAAATATTATACACAAATACCCAGATAATTTCAAATAAGGCAGAATAACAGAAAAGGGAAAGCAAAGAACAGATAGGACAAAAAGAAACCAAATAGCAAGATGGTCCAAATCATATCAATAAATGTAATGACCTAACCACCTGAAAGCTGAATGTGGAGGAACTGAGGCTTTTGAACTGTGGCGTTGGAGAAGACTCTTGAGAATCCCTTGGACTGCAAGGAGATCCAACCAATTCATCCTAAAGGAAATCAGTCCTGAATATTCATTGGAAGGATTGATGCTGAAGCTGAAACGCCAATACTTTGGCCACCTGATGGAAAGAACGGAGTCATTGGAAAAGACCTGGATGCTGGGAAAGATTGAAGGCAGGAGGAGAAGAAGATGACAGAAGATGAGACAGTTGGATAGCATCACTGACTCAATGGACATAAATTTGAGTAAAGTCTGGGAGTTGGTGATGGACAAGGGAGGCCTGGCGTGCTGCAGTAGTCCATGGGGTTGCAAAGAGTTGAACACAAACTGAGCGACTGAACTGAACTGAACCACCCACAGTAAAAGGCAAATATTGGTAGGTGTGGTTTAAAAAAGACAAGAAATCCCTTTAAAGTCAAAGACACAAGTAGGTTAAAAGTGAAGGGATGGAAAAAGACATAACATGCCAACATTAATTAAAAGTGGCTATATTAAGATTTGGCTTCCCTGATGGTTCAGACCCTTTTGATTCAATTCCTTGTAACATGTCCTTATGTGGAAAGTTATAACAGAAGAGCTATGATATAAACAGTGTCTTACTGGCTCAGACAGTAAAGAATCTGCCTGCGATGCAGGAGACTTGGGTTGAATTATATATCAACAAAGCTGGTAAAAATTATAATACAGAACTGTATTTGAAAATTACCTTCAAACAAACTATAGACCTAAATGTAAAACTAAAAACTTCTAAAAGAAAATTTTTGTTACCTTAGGTTAGTGAGAGATTTCTTAGAAATAATATGAAAAGCATAATTTATAAAAGAAAAAGTTAATAAATTGGGCCTCATAAAAACTAAGAGCTTTTGGAAATTCCCTGGTGGTCCAGTGGTTAAGATTTCATGCTTCTACTGCAGACAGCATGGGTTCAACTCCTAGTCAGGGAACTAAGATCCTACATGTCTCACCGCCAACAAATAAATGAACAAACAAATACATCTTAAAAAAAATTAAGATCTTCTGCTCTTCAAAAAATTCTGCTAAGACAATTCAGAGTGCGGAAAAATATCTGCAAATTACATATCAATTGAACAACTTGCAACCAGGATATATAAAGAAATTTCAGAATGCAATAACAAGAAAAGATGCCCTAATAAAAATGGAAACAATATAAACAGATGGTTCTCCAAAGAAGATATGTGGATGAAAAACAGCTACATGATCAGATACTCAACATTACTAGTCAATATGGATATGCAAAATAAAACCCCCGGGAAAGAACACTATGTACCTCCAAATTTCTAAAATTAAAAAGAATTAATATATTAAGTGCTGGAAAGGCTATGGAGGAAATGAAACACATATACTACTGGTGGGAAAGTGAAATGTTTTAATCACTTTTGAAAGCAGGTTGAAAGTTGCCTAAAAAGTTGACATACGTCTACCGTATGACTCCACAGTTCTTCTCCTAGGTATTTCCCCAAGATCAATGGAAGAATGTGTTCATACAAAGATTTGAACATGAATGCTAATAGCAGCTTTATTTGTCATAATCCTAAATTGGAAACAACCCAAATGTCTGTCAACAGATCAGCGGATAAATAGTCTATCCATACAGTGAAATACTACCTAGCATATAAAGAAATGAACTACTAATATATCCAATAGCATGGATGAATTTTGACATATTGATGCTAAGAGAAAGAAGCCAAAGGAAAGTACATTCTGTATGGTTCTATTTATAGAAAATGCTAGAAAATGCAAAAGTAATCCTTAATGACAAAAAGCAGGTCAAATTTCCTGGAAACTGAGGGAACAGGGGAGAGAATAAATCAGACATACAGAAACTTTTGGAGGTGATTATCTTCATTGTGGTGACAGTTTCCTGGGTATCTAATTATATATCTACAGCATATTATATGTCACTTATACCTCAATAAAGTTTTAAAATTTAAAACTTATTACAGTGAATTGTAGGTCTTCCCTGGTGGCTCAGTGGTAAAGAATCCACTTTCCAATGCAGGAGACACAGGTTTGATCTCTGACCCAGGAAGATCCCACAAGCTGTGGAGCAACTAAGCTGGTGCACCACAACTATTGAGCCTGTTTCTAGAGCTGCAACTAGTAAGCCCTGTGCCACAACTACGGAAGCCCCTGCACACTAAGCCTGTGCTCTGCATCAGTAGAAGCTGCCACAATGAGAGGCCCAAGCACCGCAACCAGAGGAAAGCCCAGACAGCAGCGAAAACCCAGTACAGCCATAAATAAATTAAGGGGAAAAAAAGAATTGTAAATGACAACTGCCTTCACTAGAAATAACGCATGGTTTAAGAAATAAAGGGTTGAAGAAGTATGGAGTAAAAACAAAAAAATTGTTTGGAATTTCAAAGGTTCTGTTTAAGGCTAAACATAAACCTAGATCTTTTTTTTAAATTAATTACTGGTTTGATGAAAGCTACCATAAGACAGAAAGCCAAGATTCACCAACCTCTCAGAGGGTCATTTTTCCCCCTCAGGAAAATACACTGCATAAATCAGTGCCTTTATAAGCATTCATAGCCATCATAGAGGACTTTAAAAATGCTATAAACTGTGACGTGCAGAAACAAAATATATCACTAAGTCTAAAGATTAAGATATTACTTTAAAAATGTGTTTAAAAAGAGCATTTATGTGTGTCAGCAGAGGAAATTAAAAAGAAGAATTAGATGGTATGGACGCTATGAGATGAGGTGCTTATTAAAAGGATTTAATAGTTTCAGTTTGGCAGAAACATGAGAATCACATTGTACCAAATTATTAATACGATAACTGCATGAAGACGGGGAGATTTATGCTCTTTGGCTACAACCACCTATAAGAAAAATAAAGAATTCCAAAAGGACATTTTCTCCAACTAAGAACTGAGGGTCTTCCTGGTGACTGGAGTTGTTTTTATTTGACTTTTAATTGAAATATATTTGACATAAGAGTCTTCTCCAACACCACAGTTCAAAAGCATCAATTCTTCGGCACTCAGCCTTCTTCACAGTCCAACTCTCACATCCATACATGACCACAGGAAAAACCATAGCCTTGACTAGATGGACCTTAGTTGGCAAAGTAATGTCTCTGCTTTTGAATATACTGTCTAGGTTGGTCATAACTTTTCTTCCAAGGAGTAAGCATCTTTTAATTTCATGGCTGCAGTCACCATCTGCAGTGATTTTGGAGCCCCAAAAAATAAAGTCTGACACTGTTTCTACTGTTTCCCCATCTAGTTCCCATGAAGTGATGGGACCAGATGCCATGATGTTCGTTTTCTGAATGCTGAGCTTTAAGCCAACTTATTCACTCTCCTCTTTCACTTTCAACAAGAGGCTTTTTAGTTCCTCTTCACTTTCTGCCATAATAGTGGTGTCATCTGCATATCTGAGGTTATTGATATTTCTCCCAGCACTCTTGATTCCAGCTTGTGTTTCTTCCAGTCCAGCGTTTCTCATGATGTACTCTGCATATAAGTTAAATAAGCAGGGTGACAATATACAGCCTTGACGTACTCCTTTTTCTGTTTGGAACCAGTCTGTTGTTCCATGTCCAGTTCTAACTGTTGCTTCCTGACCTGCATACAGATTTCTCAAGAGGCAGGTCAGGTGGTCTGGTATTCCCATCTCTTTCAGAATTTTCCACAGTTTATTGTGATCCACACAATCAAAGGCTTTGGCATAGTCAATAAAGCAGAAATAGATGTTTTTCTGGAACTCTTTTGCTTTTTCCATGATCCAGCGGATGTTGGCAATTTGATCTCTGGTTCCTCTGCCTTTTCTAAAACCAGCTTGAACATCAGGGAGTTCACGGTTCACATATTGCTGAAGTCTGGCTTGGAGAATTTTGAGCATTACTTTACTAGCATGTGAGATGAGTGCAATTGTGCGGTAGTTTGAGCATTCTTTGGCATTGCCTTTCTTTGGGATTGGAATGAAAACTGACCTTTTCCAGTCCTGTGGTCACTGCTGAGTTTTCCAAATTTGCTGGCATATTGAGTGTAGCACTTTCACAGCATCATCTTTCAGGATTTGAAACAGCTCAACTGGAATTCCATCACCTCCACTAGCTTTGTTCATAGTGATGCTTTCTAAGGCCCACTTGACTTCACATTCCAAGATGTCTGGCTCTAGATGAGTGATCACATCATCATGATTATCTGGGTCGTGAAGATCTTTTTTGTACAGTTCTTCCATGTATTCTTGCCACCTCTTCTTAATATCTTCTGCTTCCAGACCATTTCTGTCCTTTATCAAGCCCATCTTTGTATGAAATGTTCCATTGGTATCTCTAATTTTCTTGAAGAGATCACTAGTCTTTCCCATTCTGTTCTTTTCCTCTATTTCTTTGCACTGATCGCTGAAGAAGGCTTTCTTATCCTTTGGACTTCAAGGAGATCCAACTAGTCCATTCTGAAGGAGATCAACCTTGGGATTTCTTTGGAAGGAATGACGCTAAAGCTGAAGATCCAGTACTTTGGCCACCTCATGCGAAGAGTTGGCTCATTGGAAAAGACTCTGATGCTGGGAGGGATTGGGGGCAGGAGGAGAAGGGGACAACAGAGGATGAGATGGCTGGATGGCATCACGGACTTGATTGATGTGAGTCTGAGTGAACTCTGAGAGATGGTGATGGACAGGGAGGCCTGGCGCACTGCGATTCATGGGATTGCAAAGAGTCGGACACGACTGAGCAACTGAACTGAACTGAACTGAACTGTATAAATTTAAGATATACAACATATTAATTGATACATTGACTATTGAATGTATAGATATATTTATATATTGAATGGAGTTTTAAAATAAAGACAGCAAAGCACTCTCTGAAGCACTTGGAATCAAATAGCCCATTTGGTGGTAACATGCAAATTGGTTTGGGTTGTAGGCTTGAGATGATATAGCTTCTCTACTGTGTTCATGATTAATTGGTTGATTTATTAATTATGTGTTGACCATCTACTATGCATTGACACTTGGCCAAGTGCTCTTCAAAATTCTGACTATAATTGCAAACTCTTTTTAATCATCTGCCCTTTTCAATTTCTTGCCATAACCAAAGTCCTAGATGTCCCTTAGAGATATCTGTCCTCTCAAATGGAAGACCCACTTATCCATCTTCCCTCTTCCCTATAGTCAGTTCCAGACCATTATTTTCTCTTCCTTTTGCAAAACACCGGCTCTTTGGAGATTCAACCATCTGTTTATACCTCCCTCTCCCCTTCCCCACAGCAATCATCTGCTGCCCCTCATTCATGAAGGACAAACCACTTGGCTTCAGGCTTACTCCATCTCAATTCAAACAACCATCTTGAGTCATTTTGACACAAGCTTGAGTGATCCATGAGCTAGTCATTCAATTCCTTGAATACCTCCTCATTGGTGACTTACCCTCCTCCACCTCAATAACCTACTTTCAAGTCATGCCTCGATCAGTCAGGAACTATATTGTATCACCAACTTAATTCATTTATGCCCCCTTCCAAACACAACTTGGGGGCAGGAGGAAAAGGGGACGACAGAGGATGAGATGGCTGGATGGCATCACCAACTTGATGGACGTGAGTCTGAGTGAACCCCGGGAGTTGGTGATGGACAGGAAGGCCTGGCGTGCTGCAATACATGGGGTCACAAAGAGTCGGACACGACTGAGCAACTGAACTGAACTGAAACACAACTTCCTATCAATCTAGTTTAACCACATGGAGTATAACAGTTTTTAATCTTTGTTCTTTTATTTCCTTTCTTCCTTCTTTCTTTCCTCTTTTTTTTCTTTTCTTTCCTTTTCTCTCTCTTTTTATCTTTTTAACCTACATTATTCCACTTGTAGCCATCCCCTCTCTCCGGTGGTGTTTTTAATTAATTTATCTTGGGCTATGCGGGGTCTTCATTGCTGTGTGGGCTTTTCTCTAGTTGTGGTGAGCGGAGATCACTCTCTAGCTGCAGTCCTTGGGCTTTCCACTGTGGTAGCTTCTTTTGTTTTGGAGCACAAGCTCTAGAGCTTCAGGAGTTGCAGCAAGTAGGCCAGTAATTTTGGCTTCTGGGCTCTAGAGAACAGGTTCAATAGTGTGGTGCATGGGCTTAGTTGATCCGCAGCATGTGGGATCTTCCCAATCAGAGATCGAACCCAAGTCTCCTGCATTGGCAGGCAGGTTTTTTTTACCACTGAGCCACCAGGGAAGCGCTTCTCCTGTGTTTACTTCTTCCTCTATTCACTTTTAAATTAAATATTGTATTTAGACATCTTACTACACTCTCATTTATAATTTTTCTGTAGATTCTTTGGGGTCTCTATATATGTCATATGGAAATAATGACCTTTTTTTTTTTCAGATTCCTTATTATCTCAGTCTTTGCCCTTAATTTATTTCTCTCATTTTATTGTCTTATGTGGGCCATACAGGAAAACAATGAATAGGTAAGATGTACTAGTAGGGCTTCTCTGAAAATCTAATTCAAGTATTATAGCCATTCTCTCAATCTCCAAGGCAAACTCACTAGTCTCAGCCATCATAATCTTTCACTTCATTACTAATCTAGTCTGCAAATGGATTTTCCAGCTCTACTCTGTTCCTCTCCTTTGCTTCTGCATAATACCCAGGGTACTCTTGAAAACACAGTCTAGGTTAGGACATTGCCTTGCCCTAAACCTTTCAGTAGTTTATCACTGCATCTAGAATAAAAGTCAAGATCTTTAACAGAGCCTACCTCTTCAAGCCCTTCTTTTCTCACTAGATTTTACTCACAGTACTTTCTTTTATTTCCTAAGATGACAAAACTTTCTGCAAGTCCTTCTCCACAGCTATTCCTTCTGCCTGGAATGGTATTTGCCTCACATTTTGCCTAGACAACTATTTCATCCTTCAGGTCTCAGAACTCTCCCAGAGAAGCCCTCCCACTCTTTGCAACCCCATGGACTGCAGCATGCCAGGTTTCCCTGTCCTCCACTATCTCCCAGAGTTTGCTCAAGTTCACGTTCACTGAGATGGTGATTTAACCATCTCCTCACTGAAAACAATTTAATACTTATATTCCTTTTCACACATTGTTGTTTTTCCCTTAATTTTTTAATGCAAGTACTTTTAAAACAATGTTAAATATGAGTAACTAAGAGAAAGAGCCATGCTTTTGCCCAAAGGAAAATAAGTGGCAGTAACCTAGCTTCAGTCAGAAGCAGCCAAGTTTATTTGAAGAGAAATGTGGAGACCCACAAGTTTAAATACAGATCAAATGATGAAAGCTGTTTCCTTCTTAGAGATTCTCCCTTTCTCCCAGTCTTGCTGCTGCTGCTGCTGCTGCTGCTAAGTCACTTCAGTCGTGTCCAACTCTGTGCAACCCCAGAGATGACAGCCCGGCAGGCTCCCCCATCCCTGGGATTCTCTAGGCAAGAACACTGGAGTGGGTTGCCATTTCCTTCTCCAATGCATGAAAGTGAAAAGTGAAAGTGAAGTCGCTCAGTCATGTCCAACTTTTCGCTACCCCATGGACTGCAGCCCACCAGGCTCCTCTGTCCATGGGATTTTCCAGGCAAGAGTACTGGAGTGGGGTGCCATTGCCTTCTCCGTCTCCCAGTCTTAGAGGATCAGAAATCCCTTCTCATATTCAAGGACCTCTACACCTGTGCCCTGAATGCCATCCTCTCCTTCTTCCCTTATGACCTTCACCTTGGTATCACCTTGTACTTCCAGTCTTGTTTTCTTTCTATTGGAAACATCCCCTTAAGTTATAAATATGCTTATTTCTCCTTTCCCTGACCTCATATTATCCTCTAAGCTTGCTGTTGTTCAGTCACTCAGTCCTCTCCAACTCCGCAACTCCATGGACTGCAGCATGTCAGGCTTTCTATCTCCCAGAGTTTGTTCAAATTCATGTCCATTGAGTTGATGATGCTATCTAACTGTCTCATCCTCTGCCACCCACTTCTTTTTTTGCATTCAATCTTTCCTAGCATCAGGGCCTTTTCCAATGAATTGACTCTTTGTATCAGGCAGCCAAAGTATTGGAGCTTCAGCATCACTCCTTCCAATGAATATTCAGGGTTGATTTCCTTTAGGATTGACTGATTGGATTCCCTGCAGTCCAGGGGACTCTTGAGAGTCTTTTCCAACACCACAGTTCAAAAGCATCAATTCTTCGGTGCTCATCTCTCTTCACAATCTAACTCTCACATCCATACATGACTACTGGAAAAACCATAGCTTGTCAGCAAAGAGATGTCTCTGTTTTTTAATATGCTGAGCACTCCATGGCATATGGGATCTTAGTTTCCTGACCAGGGACTAAATACCACACCCAATGTATTGCAAGGTGAACCACTGGACCACCAGGGAGGGCCCAAACATATTTTTTTATTTGGATGTTTTAACATTAGGGGCCTCCCTGATCCTAGAGAGACTTTCCTTCCCTCCCAAGACTCATAATAAAGGACTCATCAGCAAGCATGCTTTTCATATGCAAACCAACCAATTCCAAACCCATACTCTCAGCCACATCCTTTATTGAGCCCCCAAAGGGTTCTTAGGCGCCAGGCAATTATTCCCTTACCCTCATCACCCCCAGACCAGGTAACAAAAAACTAGAGGCAGTCCCTATACCCCAGAGCCTGCTAAAATTATTCAAACTAGCCAATCCTAAGCCTGCTTACCCTACTTTCTTGGTTCCTTCTGCAGAAACTACACTCAGAGCCCTTGCCCATGTCTTCTCTTTACATCCCTCTGCCTCTTGACCAATTCTGGCACTTCTCCATGTGGCCCTGCATGGCACACTGTGCCAAATCTCCTGATCCTAGGGATATGTGAGTAAAAGCTTGTTTCTTCTGACAATCTTGTCCATGTCTGTGTGTCTTACCTAATTAAAACAAATCTTTTTTTTTTTTTTTAATGTAGAAAACTTTCTGTCTTTATTTTCAGGAAATGGGAACCATCTGAAAAGTTCAAAGCTTATGGTTCCTCAGAGAATATGATCCTCCCATTCTATCAGAAAATGTCCTTCTCAATACCTCCAACCAATTTATGGTGGCTTTTTTTTTTTTTTTTTTTGCCTTTATTGCAAGAGATGCCCCAATTATTTTAATTAATCCTCCTTTTAACCTCTAATTATCATGGTGTGAAAAGAGGTTGGGAGGGACACTCTCTCCTACTGCTATTTGGTTATATACACAGGTCTCACTAAACAACAGAGAAACATTTTCATTTGCCTGCTTCCTTTTTTTTTTGAGTGTTTTTCTTTCTTCTTCTTCTTCTTTTTTTTTTACTTTGCAATATTGTATTGGTTTTGCCATACATCAACATGAATCTGCCATGGGTGTACACGTGTTCCCCATCCTGAAACCCCCTCCCACCTCCCTCCCCATACCATCCATCTGGGTCATCCCAGTGCACCAGCCCCAAGCATCCTGTATCCTGCATTGAACCTAGACTGGCGATTTGTTTCTTATATAATATTATACATGTTTCAATGCCATTCTCCCAAATCACCCCACCCTCTCCCTCTCCCACAGAGTTCAAAAGACTGTTCTATACATCTGTGTCTCTTCTGCTGTCTCGCATACAGGGTTATCATCACCATCCTTCTAAATTCCATATGTATGCATTAGTATACTGTATTGGTGCTTTTCTTTCTGGCTTACTTCACTCTGTATAATCGGCTCCAGTTTCATCCACCTCATTAGAACTGATTCAAATGTATTCTTTTTAATGGCTGAGTAATACTCCATTGTGTCTATGTACCACAGCTTTCTTATCCATTCATCTGGGGATGGACATCTAGCTTGCTTCCATGTCCTGGCTATTATAAACAGTGCTGCGATGAACATTGGGGTACACATGACTCTTTCAATTCTGGTTTCCTTGGTGTGTATGCCCAGGAGTACCTTTCAAGACTCAGTTCAGTTCAGTTTAGTCACTTAGTTGTGTCCAACTCTTTGCAACCCCATGGACTGCAGCACGCCAGGCTTCCCTGTCCATCACCAACTCCTGGAGCTTGCTCAAACTCATGTCCATCAAGTCGGTGATGCCATCCAGCCATCTCATCCTCTGTCATCCCCTTCTCCTCCTGCCTTCAATCTTTCCCAGCATCAGGGTCTTTTAAGACTCAGTCACATACTATTTCAATGATGTTTGTTCAATTATTTAATCAGTTGATTATTCACTGTCAGCCAGAAGACAAAAATTGCTACCCTGAGTTAGCCTGTTAGTTCTTCTACCATTTTACTTTTTTATTTTAAAACATTTATTTATTTGGCTGCATCAGGTCTTAGTTGTATCATGTCGGGTCCCAGTTCCCTGATAAGGGATTGAATCCACATCCCCTGCAATGCAAGGCAGACTCTGAACCACCAGGGAAGTCTCCCCCTCTACTATTTTAAAATCCAACACTTAAATTTCAGAATAGTGAAGAACATTCATAAATTAAGGCAATGTTACCATTAAGATAGTCTAGTTAAAATTCTGTCCAGGGCTTGATTGACAGGAGAATTCCCTTCTAGCCCTAACTGCCCATCATCTCTGTATGAGAAGCATGAGTGCATAAGGATATTGCTGCAAAATGGCAGCCCACTCCAGCACTCTTGTCTGGAGAATCCCAGGGACGGGGGAGCCTGGTGGGCTGCAGTCGGGCACCACGGAGCAACTTCACTTTCACTTTCAAGGTCATCCAAAAACACTCTGGCTCCTTTAAGCGAATGTGGAGGGAGATCTGTCCTTTATTTCCAGTTAAGCCTGGTCACTGAATCAGTTATGAGTCACTTTATTGCAAGTACCAGAAAAATCCACTTCAAATTGACTTAAAACAATAATAACTCATGGGAATACAATAGATAAGTCTGGAGGTAGGCTGATGCCCTTTTCAAGGTTAAAAACAAAGAAAACATGAAATTCTTTTGGGAAAACGTATAGATACCACAAAACAACATTAAATGGGAGAAAAAAGAACGTACAAACACAGGCTTCAGGATAAGAGTTACATGAGATCAGGGAAGGTCAGGAGATGAAATGAAGAAGAGGCCATATGGTTAAGATTCAGGGTTTTTGTCAAGGTCTTAACTTTTGTTTCACACAGTGAGTTTGAGGGTGCTTGTTACATAACTGAAAACACAGTAAATATGTAAACAAGCACAGTTAGTTGGAAGCAGAGCTGAACTAGAAGAAAAATTTTTTGATCCTAATCCAGAGTTCTAGATCACCCTTGCAAAAAAAGAAAAGCTGTGGTCACTGGGGTGCAGGCTCTGTAACAGGGAGAAGGTTCAGGGAGAAGTAAGCTTCTGTGTTCAGGCAGGCACGAAGTCAAGGCCTTACTGTACGCTAAGAGAGGATTCACTGAAGAATTTTAGATAAATATGTATATTTCTCTCTTTTTTTATTATAATTGAGAACAAATTAAAAGAATAGCCATTCCTAAACACAATAGATTGATGGAGTAAAATCAATAAATCAAGAACAACTACCAATTAAAGAGAGGCTCCTTTCCTTGTGAACTGAGAATTTGCAAATGCTGATAATTAACTTTGGCATCAACAGTTAACATAATTTAGTTATAGAGGAGCTATCAAATTAAGAAGCTAAATCTTAGATCACATTTTGATGAGAAGACCCATAACAAGTAAGCTCGTCTCTTCTTTTACTGAATTAATCTCAAATGAGCAGGATCTTAAAATAATAAACCATGTGACATGGAAGGCTTACAGGTACTAGAAAAAAAAAAGCATTTTCACCCTAACTCTTCATAGACGATTTTGGGGATTGAGTGAAAGTAAAGGTAAAAACTAAGTGTGAACCTTTAGGAATTTTCTTTTTACTCCATCAGACGATGTTTACAATTTCCTCCTAGTAGTTGGTCAGTGTCTGACCAAAGCTGTGATTCCTCACGCAAATAAAGTGAAGCTCAATAACTTTTTGTGAATTTGATCAATACCAAGAGACAAACTAAATCACACAAGGAAAAAGTCTCAGAAACAGGCGTTCCACACTATCTACCTTCCCTCACTCTCGCTCCATCCCATAGGTTTATACTTGAGAAAAACTGGTCTCAAAAAATTTCCACTTACTCTTTCTCTCTTTATGGAAGACTTAAAAATAGATTTGCTGAAGTGTGTTAAGTTGACACAGTGCAGAACTTATATATTTACCAGTAAACAAGATCATCAAACATCGCAAAAGTCGAAGAGACGGCTGTTTCTTTTTTGATCATGGTCAGCTTAACCACAGAGAGACAAAAACCAGTGTGGTGGTTGTACCTGGCCTGTGCCATCAGGGTGCCTTGAACATGCTAGAAAGTGCTGGGTAATCGCCCTGTGGTTGCTCCATTCTGGCCATGCCTACTTGGATGTGTCTACTAAGGTCACTGTGGTTCTCTCCGGGTCAAGGACCTTGAAGTCCAGGCTAGAAGTCTGAACACAAATCAGTACAGAAGAAAGTTTTTGAACAAAGGTAATGTGATTCACGATTTGGAGGGCAGTTCATCTGGCAGGAGAAGGCAGGATGGATGGCAGTGGGGAGACACAAGTGAGACAGTTATTCTAACATTCTTTACAAACAGTAATGGGATCCTGAGCTTGGTAAGGTCAAGATTTGAGTAGGTTAGGAAGTAGAGGATAGGGAATGATGAATTTGGTATTAAAGATGTTGAAGTTTAGTTATTAAGAGCCCATCCAATTTCAGCATATAGTGGGAAATGCAGAATTGGTACGCTGGAAGGCAACATTAGGACTTAACTAAGATGACTAGCCGTCACTAAGGCTGTGAAAATCACCAGGAAGATCTGAAGGGTAAGTACCTAATCTCAGTGACTTAGCAAATTATAATAATTGCACAGATACTGGCAGAATCCCCTCCCTCTCAGTGCTTAGAGGCATTATCATTCTGAATTTTTTATACACAACATACACACGTGTACACACACACTCCAGAGTTCTCAGAGCTTTAGGGAAAGAAGGAGATATATCTTGGTTATACAATGTTTATGTTAGGGAGTAAAGACTTTCCCCCTAACCTCTTATGTTCTGTTGCTGGGCCTGAAAATTAAACTGACAGAGATAGGTTAACAGGAAAAAAGCATACACATTCTATTTAATATTAATGCATCTAGGGTATATAGAGGTCTTCATATAAAAGAAACGAAGACCCAAAGAAGTGGATAGGCCTGAGAGCTTACACAGCATTTTAACAAAGAGTGGGAAATACTGAGAGGCAATAAGACAGAGGAAAAGGTGGTTGGGACTACAGATGATAAACTGTGGGAAAGTAACAAGGAAGTAAATGATGGAAAATAATGACAGGTAAGGGTTATTGTAATAAAGTTTTCTTTTATCGTTATTGTTTTTGGTTTACATTTAATTTCTTAAAATTTTTTTGAAGTACAGTTGTTTACAGTGTTGTATTAGTTTTTGCTGTAAAGCAAAGTGTATCAGCTACCTATATACATATAGCCCCTCTGTTTTGGATTTCCTTCCCATTTAGGTCACCACAGAGCACGGAGCAGAGTTCTGTGCTATACAGAGTTCTTTAAATTTGGGATTTCTTTTCTTTTTTTAATCTTTAATTTTATATTGGAGTATAGCTGATTAACAATGTTGAAAGATAGTTTCAGGCGCACAGTGGAGCAACTCAGTCATACGTCTACATGTATCCTTTAAGGTTTCTTAATAGATTCATCTCAACATCTATTCCCTGTCTTGGGTGATAATAGTGTTCTCCTCTTTCTGCTGTAGAGAAGGCACCTTTCTCACAGGAACTTTGTGACCTGCTTTTAGACAGAAAGGAAGAGGGCAGAGAGCCCTTCCTGCTACTGTTGTTTCTCAACTGTCTTCAACTCCAAATCCTCTCTATGCCAAAGCAGCACACTGTGGGGCAGCATGTTCTGACCCTCTTTATTTGCCATTCTTGGCTTAGAAATACAACATAAATAAGATTTGAGCACACATGTGTCAAGTGCACCACAGTAGAAGACAGATATACACCGAAACTAAAATTATTTCATTACTATGTTTATAGCATTTATATCATAGTTGATTCCTTCAGTGCTGCAGCAGCCTGCCAAACTTGCACTTACTAAGCACTTTGGGAGTTTAGAAAATGAAACGGAAACCCAACTCTCAGTGATCGTTTTTCTAAGTAAGGGAGATTAGATACAGATATAAGTAGTGAATATTAATAAGCACGAGACAGGGTAGAAGGTCATGTAATAAGACAGAGATACAAAAGGCCTTCCAGATTGGAGCACAGGAGTGGAGAAAGGTGACAAAGCTCAGGTGCTTAGGACACCACCATGAAGGACAAGACAACCAAACTGGTCCGTGAAGCACAGCAGGATTTTGGAATGTGAAGATGAAGGAGATGGCCACCATCAACAAGAGGCACAAAGGCACAGAGCTGGGAAAAGGTAACTTGTGCAGAAACAAAAACAAGTTTGGTTTGGTTTGAACCAAGGGCAGGACCTACTGAAGGGAGTACAGGATTTTAAGACTGGAAATACTGGTTGATGTCAGGTCTCAACAGCCTCAAAGGTCATGCCCTAAGAAACTTGGACTTGATTCTGAAGCCGGGAGAGATCTTCTGAAGGTTAGGGGGAAGGGGAGAGGAGACAGAAGGTAATCATGGTGACACACAGTAAGATGGAAGGAGGAGGACCCCCTAGATGGGAGTAGAAATGAGGCTCTGTCAAATTAAGATGCAGGGATTAAATGTCATTATGTCCACACTTCACAACATCACCAAGCTCTGTCTAAAATGGTGATGTTCTCAAACCAAGATACAGAGGCAATTTTTTCTGTCTTAATATGAATTTCAGTCTAAACATATTTTTGTAAAAGTTAAATTACTTGCAGAAATAAAGTATCTACTTGGAATAATTCTGCTAAAACATGGACACGACGGAAGAATCATTCAGGGCAGTGTCAGATGCTTTCAGTGAGAAAGAGAATAATTTTTGAACCTTCAGAGACTCTGTTGATCCACAGGTAAGCTGATGTTCAGACTTATTTTAAGTGCTACCATTCTGTTCATATGAATGGTAGCTAAGAGAGAAAAACAATTGAAGCTGATCTTTATTCAATACCACCGTCAAAGGTAAAAAAAGTATTTGAGCCCAAAGATTGAGGTAATATTAGGCAAAACAGCCTAAGACTTTTAAGTGTATCCAAGTGTTGGCTGTTGAAACTTTTGAACTGATTAGATCTGATTTTTGTTGTTGTTGTTCAGATGCCAAGTCATGTCCAACTCTTTGTGACCCAGGGACTGAGGCAACCAGGCTTCCCTGTCCCTCACCATCTCCTGGAATCTGCCCAGGTTTATGTCCATTGAATCAGTGAGGCCATCCAACCATCTTGTCCTCTGTCACCCTCTGATTAGACTGATGTATCCAAGTAATTCTTGATGTATTTATGGGTAAAGGAGAGAAATGAGACTTTGTCCTTCACACTAGAAGTTTCTTCATTTGTTAAATCATTTACCTTTGTTCTTTGCTTCTACGTAAACATATAGAGAGAGTCACACAGAAACAAACAAGTAAATATAGGTTTCAGACAGCAGTAAGTTTCCTGAAAGGGTAAGAACCATGAACTGTGTTGATGGACACAGGGAATCAGAGAAAGATTCTAGAAGGAAGAGGTATTTAAATTGAAGTAGAAATTAGCCAGGAGAAGAAGAACTGCATTTCACAGGAAGGTAGAATCTCAAGTCTGGTTAACTACAATAATTTACAATGAAATTACATGACCCCAGTATACATTCTATTGGACCTAGAGGTATAACATAAAAATATTATAGATCATCTAACAATATGTGAAAATGTCACTCATTAATTTTAAATACCAATTTGCAATACTATGGTTATAAACTATTTGGCTTGAGGCAATATATTTCCATGTCTTATGAAATTATTAATTCTCATTAAATGCTAATGATCCTTACTATGAAGATTAGAGCTAATTAAGTACTCCTTTCACCAACAGTAATTTATTAGTTACTCATGAAGAATTAAGTAAGTGTTTCAGTGTTAGTTGGCCAAAGTAAATTTTATGGACCAGATATCCATACCACAAACCTCACATAAACAAAAACTGAGAAAAATAAATATTGCCATCATTAGGTAATAAAATTGGAGAAGAGATGGACAGCAGGGCTCAACGTTATGAAATATGAAATAATTATCCAACTTGACATTAGTCAGGTGACCAAATGATCAAAATATTTCCTGGTGTAACAGGACAGTGTGGAGAGCAGGATTACCTCATCGCCATTTCAGGAAAACACTGAAGTCTTTTTTTTTTTTTTTTCCACACTGTGGGACCTACGGGATCTTAATTCCCTGACCAGGGATGGAACTCGTGACCAAGTGGAAGCACCAAGTCCTAACCACTGGACTGGCAGGGAATTCCTGCAACTGATGTCTTGACTTAAGTATTATAGGTAAAACTGCTCTTGCAGATTCATTTCTATCCATTTGGAACAAATTGAAATCATGTAGGAGTATATCATTTATAGCCACTAACTCAAGAGATTAGCAATAAATTTACATTGTTAAACTTGGAATAAGTTGAGCTGTGAATATTTTAAATAAGTTGTAGATTTAAAATTCTGAGGATTACACATAAATATTTTCTAGTGAGTACAACTTAATTTTCATGGTAAATAAAAATATGACATTTATCCAAGATATGTACTATATTTTCATTTGCAAAGTTTTGAATATTTTAATATATCTTACATGGTATACACTGTATTTAATAAATGCTTCCTTAATTTTCATGGTAAATAAAAATATGACATTTATCCAAGATATGTATTATATTTTCATTTGCAAAGTTTTGTATATTTCAATATATCTTACATGGTATACCCTGCAGTTAATAAATGGTTCCTTTTAGGAGTCTGTTATGGAACATACCTAATTTTTTTAATGTATAAATTTAAATAATTGCTCATTATAAAATTATAATCTTAAACTTTAAAAATATTTATTTTCCCATATCATTTAAAAATAAATCTATTCATAAAATTAAGTATAATACAATGGATAAACAACAAGGTCTTATTGTATAGCACAGGGAACTATATTTAATATCATGTAATAAGCCACAATGGAAAAGAAAAATTAAATGTATATGTAATTTTTCTGATACATGCATGTGCGTGCTCAGTCACATCTGATTCTTTGCAACCCCATGGACTATAGCCCATCAAGCTCCTCTGTCCATGGAATTTTCCAGCAACAATACTGTAGTAGGTTGCCATTTTCTTTTCCAAAGGGATCTTCCTGACCCAGAGATCGAACCATGTCTCTTGGATCTCCTGCACTGGCAGGCGGCTTGCTTATCAACTGAGCCACCTGGGAAGCCTTCATTTTTCTGATATATATGTATATATCAAGTAACTTAATCATATTCAAATACACCAAGTTTGAAGTTATAAGTATGCTATAAACATATAACATATGTCATTTCCTAACACGGGGTGGAAGTCCTTTGGAATCTCTCCCCAGCATGTAGTGGATGCCATCCTCACTGAGCACAGTCTGATTTCCTATAGGAAGATTTTGCCTAATCTTTCTCCTGCTCCACACGCTACATTTTTAGAGGTCTCCAAATGCTGTGAACAGTCAATTAAATAAAACAAAATTTAATTAAACCTACGCATGAAAAATTGAAAGCAGTATCTTAGAGCAGACTCTGCTCCAGTGCCAAAGGCAGTTCTATGGGGAAGCATATCAGGCACAGTGTTTTGAGTTGCTGGAAATTAATATGACAACCAATCAACCATGTAACATAAATAAGAACTCCCTGTCACCCTGGGGGGATGGGTCGAGGCAGACTGAAAGGGTAGCCAGTCGGTCACATTTATTTTAGAAGAGTCTGATGAATGAAATGCAGGAATAGAGTTGGTATTTCCTATTTTCTATAATGAAAGTTTCAAGAGTTCCTCAGGAAGAGCAAGGAGCTACAGTGTTATGAACACACTTCACAAAACTATAATTGCGATTATAATTTCTTCCTGGTAAAGACTGGGAGAGACAGCTAGGGAAGTTCTCACTACAGGCAATGATACTCTTTTTCCTATATACACTAGTGCAACTAATGGAGGGAGTACATCTGCTTAAAGGGAAGGCAATTTAGAATTGAACTAAACTGAAACTGCACAGTTTATTCATTAGTAATCAGGGATACCACTATTTATCTTTCACACTGTTGAGATTCAATGATACCATGGACGCAAACAAAGTCCTTAGCACAGTGCTTAGCATACAGCAGGAGCTCAGTAAGTGTGCATATATATGTCATCCTGATTAAGAGCATCATAAATGAACCACACCATCTTTGCCATCACGCTCTTTTATTTGCGATATTTTATTCCAAAATTGAACAATGTTAACATTAAGAAAGGGCTTCCCAGGTGGTTCAGTGGAGCCTGCCGGGCTATAGTCCAGGGGCTGCAAAGAGTCAGACATGACTGAGTGACTGAATATGCAGGATTAAGAAATCTTTCAGAATCCAAACCCAAAATTTGTCCCTAAAATAAACTGCATTTTAATCTCCCTGAACTATAGAAAGCATGAGGCCAAACCAGCTTTAACATAGTTCCTCCTCTTCCATGGCAGAGTTTCAGAAATTTTTCCAAATACGTATTAATAATTTTTTTTTAATTCAGGAAAATCAACTCCTACCTTAGTTCCTAAATAACTGTTTTTCCTATTAATCACCAGATAAATTTAGAGCCGAAAATGAATGATCTAGACCAGATACTCATGGTATAAAGCACAAAATGGTTTAGAGGTGAGCCTATGACACTGCCCCGAGTATAAGACCAGACTAGCAGTCATCTTCTGACCAAATGCCAGACTATCCTCAGCACCAGAGATGCATCCAGTTCAAATCCAACTACACAAAAGAGCGTCCCACTTATCATATTAAATAGCATTCTACCAAGGACTGTCCAGGCTTTCCCTCTTAACAAACGTGCTGTCGCTTCAGTTGTTTCCAGCTCTTTGAAACCCTATGGACCATAGCCTGCCAAGCTTCTCTGTCCTTGGGATTCTGCAGGCAAGAATACTGGAGTAGATTGCCATGCCCTCCTCGAGAGGATCTTCCCGACCCAAGGGTTGAACCCATGTCCCTTATGTCTCCTGCAGTGGCAGGCGAGTTCTTTACCACTAGTGCCACCTGGGAAGCCCAAATACTTTTACACAAAACACTGAATCCTCTGAGCTTCTAATGAACCAAAGTGAAAGTGAAGTCTCTCAGTCGTGTCTTTGTGACCCCAAGGACTGTTTGTGACCCCATGGACTGGGGCCTACCAGGCTCCTCTGTCCGTGGGATTTTCCGGCAATAGTACTAGAGTGGATTGCCATTTCCTTCTCCAGCGGATCTTCCTGACCCAGGGATCAAACCCAGGTCTCCCGCATTGTAGACAGACGCTTTACCATCTGAGCCACCAGGGAAGTCCAAAGTTCAGTTCAGTTCAGTCACTCAGTCGTGTCCGACTCTTTGCGACCCCATGAATCACAGCACGCCAGGCCTCCCTGTCCATCACCAACTCCCGGAGTTCACTCAGACTCACGTCCATTGAGTCTGTGTTGTCATCCAGCCATCTCATCCTCGGTCGTCCCCTTCTCCTTCTGCCCCCAATCCCTCCCAGCATCAGGGTCTTTTCCAATGAGTCAACTCTTCGCATGAGGTGGCCAAAGTACTGGAGCTTCAGTTTTAGTATCATTCCTGCCAAAGAAATCCCAGGGTTGATCTCCCTCAGAATGGACTGGTTGGATCTCCTTGCACTCCAAGGGACTCTCAAGAGTCTTCTCCAACACTACAGTTCAAAAGCATCAATTCTTCGGCGCTCAGCCTTCTTCACAGTCCAACTCTCACATCCATACAT
>SJXQ01009348.1:0-20601 GCA_006408695.1 Aepyceros melampus
ATCCTCTTATTCATTTAATATTGATATTACCATCCTAGAACAGCACTAAGGGTTTTAAAAAGAAAAAGAACAACGGTACATTTTCATCTTATCAACCGCATGTATATTTGCTTCTTTCTTTACTAAAAACTCCACCATTTGTCCTCTCCTTTCACATATCGCAAGTAACAGTGGTGTCAGGTCATCCTGTAAAAGAGAAAAAACCATCTCTAATGTACACAGTTAACCTAGTTCTACACTGAAATTAAAATCGTGCAAGATTCTCTGAACTTAAAAATAAAAGTCAGAAAGTAAATGAAAGAGAGCCCCCGGCTCATTGCCCTGTGCACCTTCTTTCTCTTTAATATGCTCCTCCTCTGGGCCTTCCCTCGTTGTCCAGTGGCTAAGTGACAAGCTCCCAATGCAGGGGGTGTGGGTATCATTTAGCTACTGTATCAACTGCATATTTTAGAGACAATGCTGAGGCAGAAATATATAATACTATCTGTAGCATGCATAACCTATCCAAGGATGACCATGAGTAAACTCAAACTGCTTACAGATATTCCAGTGGGAATATTATTCTCTACATGAACATGCAAAGAGAGAAACTTTTTTTTTTCTTTTTTCAAAAAGTCAACCGTGGGAACCCTGTTTTACTGCTTTCTCAGAAATGTCTCCTGGAATTTAATTTTACTCATTCTCTCGTCCTTGCTTGCTCTTTCCACCGCCCTTCTTTAAGTTAGACGTTCTGGCTGAGAGGTCAGCATTTCAGTTCAGTTCAGTCGCTCAGTTATGTCTGACTCTTTGCGACCCCATGAATCGCAGCACGCCAGGCCTCCCTGTCCATCACAAACTCCTGGAGTTCACTCAGACTCATGTCCATTGAATCAGTGATGCCATCCAACCATCTCATCCTCTGTTGTCCCCTTCTCTTCCTGCCCCCAATACCTCCCAGCATTGGCTAGATCCTAACTGCATGCAGAATGAGCACCCTCCCCACCTTATATTCAACGACTATTCTTGATGACTCTCATGTGACTACCTCCAGACCACCAGGAGGAAGCTTCCAAAATCCTAGAGTTCTGGTGTCTGTCTTGCTTTACTGTTCTTAGTTAAAGATTGTAACATAAAATAACCAGTAAATACATGCTCAACATTTTCTCGGGGAGTTGCTCTTCCACCAGCTCACCCTGCGCTGTCTTTTATAATCTTGTGTATTTGTGAGAGTTATTCAGTGTGAAACTGCCACAACCAACTTAAAAATTCTAATTTGAAAAATTCAATCCCATTCTTAAGAGATCTTTTTAAAATATGAAATCAATTATAAAATAATTAGACTGTCTTTATTGATAAACTTTCAAACAAAAATTGGAAACTCAAATGCTTATGGACGGAAAGCTGATGACCTGAGTAAGTGAAAAAGCCAGGTGAGACAGGTAACCCCGAAAACACATGTCCCATACAGAAGGGGTGAGCTCTGCACGCAGACCAAACAGTAGGAAGGGCTCAAGAGGGTCCAGATTTGGTCCTTGGAGAAGGCTGAAATTCTGCATGAGCCTCCTAAATTTGAAATGTTGACCCAGTGTGTGGAGGTAAACTAAACATATCCAAGGGCCATGTTTGGTTTCTGGCTCACTTTTGCTTTTATGTTTGCTGTTTCTAAACAGGTGGGTATAAAGCAAATATTTGTATGTGAAACCTTTCCTTTCTTTAGTATCATATGTTTCACGGAAAAAGTGGGTCCCAATATGTGATAAATATGGCTATTAAGACTCGTAATTCAATTAAACATAATGTTTTAACACAATCAAGAATGTTTCCACTGCGTGTTGAAACTACCATCTATCTCTAGAATTCTAGACTGTTAATAAAATGGATCATGAGTTGCCAAGCCTGCTGAAAATAACTACTTAAAACAATTCCGCTTTGTACTGTTACTAACTTCACAGGTTTTAAAGCTCTCATCTGCTTATGCCAGGGATCAGCAATTCTAACAGACACATTGCAAGAGTCTGTCCTGCAGCTGACACCAAAAAAGGCTCATGAGTTACTATTACTTCAGTCAGGAAAAACCTGTTGGTAACAAACATCTGTTGACCTAATGACCTGGATGATAAGTGAAGGTGCAAAATCCTTAAAGGGTCAGACTCTACAGATGAAGTGACTTCGCCATGAGCAAATCGCTAAAGACTCTTGGAGTGTCACTGAATGGAAGGAAAAGGAGTTATCGTTCAAGCCCATGGATATTGCCAAAGATACTCCTTTTAATGTCTCAAACACAGGGGCAGAGAAAAAGTCAGGCAAATATTATTGGAAAGGAGGGAGCTGATGGAAGTAGCTAGCTAGCATTGATCAAACTCCAACACTTCTAGAGACTACTTTCTTTTGTGAAGGGTGCATTTAGAAATTATATGTATTCACTGCATAGTTATTCATCAAGGATTGGATCAGAATCTCAAGGGGATAGTTCTAAATATGCATGTCCAAGCATTTCTCGATTTACTCAGTCAAAATCTACAGCGAACAGCCTAGACTAATACATTTTAAAAATACGTTTTTCCAAACAACTGTGGTTCACCAGCAGAATATAGCTGAGAATTAGTTCAGCAACCACTCTAGTCTCACCTCTTACTCACACGGCCAATTCCTTCTCTTGCATGAAGTTTTGAATAAAAAAGAAAAGTGTAAGAGGCAAGATTCATCAAAACTGCAATTTTTAAAAATTTCCTAGGTAAACAGTGGTAGAACAGGGACTAGTAAACCCAAAAGGCAACCTGATCTCATTATTTATAAACCCTTTACTTTCTTCCCATCAAGACATTCTAGATGGGAGAACAGAGCCTAGACTCTTATCTAAGTGGAATAGTTCTGCCAGAAGAGGATAATATCAGGTAGTTATTTGTTCTCTCTTAATTCCCACTTAATCACCACCTATTCACTGTCAGTATGTTCTGATCAGAGTCTTCTTAAAACTGGCATGTAGGCAACTTTACAATTCACTCACACTCTTTTACAAAATCACAACTATTATCCCTGAAAACTGAAAAGCATATAAGAAATATATAAACTAAAGGGAATAAAAGCCACAAACCAAAATCTCGGGACTTCCAAGGTGGTCCCATGGCTGGGTCTCGGTGGTCCCATGGCTGGGTCTCAGTGCTCCCAGTAAAGAGGGCCTGGGTTTGACCCCTGGTCAGGAAACTAGATCCTACATGCTGAAACTAAGCCCAGCTCAGCCAAATAAATAAATATTAAAATAAATAAATTCTCTTCTTGGCATTTCCTAACTGCCAAAATTCCAGCTTGACTTGTACTTTTCACTTGCTTCCTCCTTTTCCTTTCCTTTTACCCTTATAAAACTTGGGCAATGAGAGAGAAACTGTGTTTATATAAACCATTTTTCATAAAATGGGAATTTTGAACAGCAGCAAGATTTCTATTATGTTGTAAAATGCTTTTGTTATGTTTGAATTTTAAGACAAAGTCTACTGAGGCAAATTTTGCTTTATTGTGTTATTTTAGACTGATTACAAAAACAACAACAACAACAACAACAACAACAACAATAATAAAACCTTTAGTGGGGCAAAATATTTGGAAAATGTTTTACCTTTAACAAGTGCAGTGTTATCACAAATACCAGCCATAAACACATAAAGGAATGCTTTACTCTCTAATGCTTGAAAAATATCATAATTTAAAGTGAAATCTTAGACAATTTGGTTCCTTCAAAATACTTTCACTCAGGGAAGGCTGCAGCTTCCAAACACAGAAAACTGAGCCCACCTGTGAGAGTGGAGGGAGTTCCTGGTGGGGCTGCAGGACATCACGTGTGCCCTGGAGAAAGCAAGAGGGGCAGCTTAGCCACCACCAGGTCCACATGCACAGCTGCAACCCCACCAAGCAGTTCCCTGGGGCTGAGCGCAGGAGACCATGAAGTGTACATCATGAACCAAGAGGTCACCAGCACAAGTGAACACCCTTGCTGGGAGTCAAATATGACCTGACCCTCTTGGCTGGATCTCAGAACTGGGGTCCTGGAGGGTTCAGTGCTCCAGGCCTACTGCCTCCCATGCCCACTTGCACTCACCTGGCTCCCCTTTATGGGCACTGGGTCTCCTTCCTCCTCCTACCCACCCCCAGGGGCTCCCATTCCCTGAGCCCTTGGAAGCAGCCCCTCCTCACATCACATCACTCACCCAGCTCCCCCTCATGGGCACTGGGTCTCCTTCCTCCTCCAGGCCACCCTCAGGGGCACCCATTGCCTGAGCCCCTGGAAGCAGCCACTCCTCACATCACTTCACTCTCCCCAGACCTTCATCATTTGTGGGCTCTGAGCCTACCACCCAATCCCAGGCATGTTCTGATGGGAAATCTTCCTTCTGGTGTAGACGGCTGACTGGGAGACAGAGCTTTGCCCTCTCTGTGGGCTCCAACATTTTTCCCTACCCCCTACAGTGGCTTTGGAGTTGTTTCCATGGTAACAGGGCTTGATGGACACTGTTCAGTTTACCTATTTACATAGTTAGAAATAAAACATTTCTAGTTTAAAAAAAAATGCTTTGCAAATATTTTGTAAATAAAGTTAGTTGAGATATACCTTGTTCTTGGCTTCTATAGTGGCGTCGCAGGAAAGCAGCTTTGCTGCGAGTGATATATTTTGGCAAAAGACAGCGTAGTGGAGAGCGGTGTTCCCACTGACGTCCATGACATTTGGGTCGGCACCATGCTCCAGCAGAAGAGTCGCACACTCCTCTTCTTGGCATTCTACGGCCTGTCAGTGTTGCGCCAAGAAATAGTGTAAATTCTAGGAATTCAAAGTAAATGGCCCACAAGCTTCAACAGTTTGCTATATCTAAATGAGATGAATTCACTTTAATCTCAGTAGTTAAGTCACATCCACCTCATGTGGACATGGTTCACTGCCTCATACCTTCATCAGCGCTGTCCTGTTTTCATTGTCACAGAGGTTAAGCAGCCATTTTCTTTCCAGGAGCAGAGTTACCACCTCTGGCCGTTGGCACAGGCCAAGTGGAGGGCAGTCCTATGAAAGCAAGAAGAGTATTCAGGAAACTGTAGTGTTACTGTTTCAAAACAAATAATTGTTCCTGTGATTGAAGACATTCAATAGCATGCTATTCTTATCCCTCTAAAACAAATACTTTGTTTCCTTCTGGAGAAAGAACATTATATATCAGCATTAGCTTTTCTTAACACAGTAATGAAAGAACAATTTACATGAACAGAATGACCATGACCTTGAGATTCAGCTCAACTTGGGTTTGAATTTGACTTTCACTCTGTCACTTAGCTGTCGCTCAGCCTCTCTGTGCCTCAACTTCCTCATCAACAAAATGGAGAGAGAGAAGTAGTTCTTTCACAGGACAGCACTGTGATGCTTCAATGAGATCCATGCAAAGAGTTTAGAACAATTCCTGGCACAGGCTCAGTAACTGTTAGGTAATAAAAACATTTCTCTGCTAAGTCACTTCAGTCATGTCCGACTCTGTGCGACCCCATAGATGGCAGCCCACCAGGCTCCCCTGTCCCTGGGATTCTCCAGGCAAGAACACTGGAGTGGGTTGCCATTTCCTTCTCCAATGCATGAAAGTGAAAAGTGAAAGGGAAGTCGCTCAGTCGCGTCCGAACCTTTGCGACCCCACGGACCGTAGCCTACCAGGCTCGTCTGTCCATGGGATTTTCCAGGCAAGAGTACTGGAGTGGAGTGCCATTGCCTTCTTCGAATCTAATCATACTTATTACTATTAATACTATTTTACAAGGACAACATCTGAATGAAGTCAAAGGATATCATACCTCCTTTGCAGATACATTTTGAGGATTAGAGACTACATTGTACTTCAATGATTCTAATATGTTCATTTTCTGACATTTTAACATCTCTGACATTGAAATGAAATTTATAATTCACAATGTCTGTACAACTATAATTGGTAGCATTTTTGTTGGCTCATTTCTCCCTTTTCCTGACCTTTGCGACCCCACGGACCGTAGCCTACCAGGCTCGTCTGTCCATGGGATTTTCCAGGCAAGAGTACTGGAGTGGAGTGCCATTGCCTTCTTCGAATCTAATCATACTTATTACTATTAATACTATTTTACAAGGACAACATCTGAATGAAGTCAAAGGATATCATACCTCCTTTGCAGATACATTTTGAGGATTAGAGACTACATTGTACTTCAATGATTCTAATATGTTCATTTTCTGACATTTTAACATCTCTGACATTGAAATGAAATTTATAATTCACAATGTCTGTACAACTATAATTGGTAGCATTTTTGTTGGCTCATTTCTCCCTTTTCCTGTTGATCTAATTACCATAAGGTCTTTTTGTCTAAGGTTGCTTCTTTTTAAGTAAAGTATATATGATGCATATTACATATTATTATATATTACAGGTACACAACATAGTGATTCACAATTTGTATAGGTCATACTCCATTTAAAGTTATAATATGATATTTGCTACATTCCCCATGTTGTACAATACATCCCACTAGTTGGCAGGATTTTACTTCCCCCACCAGGTATCGAACCCTGGGCCCACAGCAGTGAGTCTTAACCACTGATGTCCAAGGAACTCCCTAGATTCCCTTGACTTCTGAAAAGGCTGAAAGCTGTCAGAAAATATCAATCCTCAAAAAAAATTCTACACAAAATTGAAAGTGAGAAATCATTTTTATCTGTGCCACATTCCTACTAGTGCCAAAAAGACAAGCCCTGTCTGCAATTCCGACTTGCCTATAGACAGCTTGATCTACAGAGAATTTTAAATGTTTTATGTTGTTAAAATGTTAAATCAACATCCAGATTTCTTTTCGTTTTGTGTGTGTGTGTGTGTGTGCCAAAACCCAGGAAACTCCAGAATTCTTACTTAAAAAAAAAAAATCTATTTATTTTAATTTGAGGCTGCCTAAAGAAACTAAAGACCTATATATAGAAACCTATAAAACACTGGTGAAAGCAATCAAAGAGGGAATGATGCTAAAGCTGAAACTCCAGTAATTTGGCCACATCATGTGAAGAGTAGACTCATTGGAAAAGACTCTGATGCTGGGAGGGATTGGGGGCAGGAGGAGAAGGGGACGATCGAGCATGAGATGGCTGGATGGCATCATGGATTCGATGGACGTGAGTCTGAGTGCACTCCGAGAGTTGGTGATGGACAGGGAGGCCTGGCGTGCTGCAATTCATGGGGTCGCAAAGAGTCAGACACGACTGAGTGACTGAACTGAACTGAACTGAATAGATGGAGAAATATACCGTGTTCATGGATCAGAAGAATCAATATAGTGAAAATGAGTACACTACCCAAAGCAATTTATAGATTCAATGCAATCCCTATCAAGCTACCAACGGTATTTTTCACAGAGCTCAGAATTCTTACTTTTGAAATCATTCTTAGAAAGGTCTTTGGGGTAGGAGGGAGGCTCACAAGGAAGAGGATATATGTATACTTACAACTGATTTATGATGTTATATAGCAGAAAACAACACAAAATTGTAAAGCAAAAAAAATTAAGGTTAATAAACAGTAGAACTAGAAAAAAACAGAAAGTCTCTCTCAGCAGATAAAAAATGTATAAACAGAAATCTCAGCTTTATTCTGGTACTTTTCTCACCATGCATATTTAAAATGTTTGATCGATACTCTATCTGAAACTTTTTTGGTGAGATAAAATTTGAGTTACTTTTCTCTTTTACCAGTTTATTTCTCCACCATCTACACAAAGTTTATCATTTCTAACAGAAAAGGTCATCATTTTCACATTCTGAAGTTTTACATACATTTAGGTGTTTGGGCATTCTGTTCCATTCATTTATCTATCTTTTCAGTTGTTAGTAAATGAGCACTTTGTGGGCACCTATAACACATTTTGATATCTAGAAGAGCAAATCTTCCTCTACTATACAAAACATTTAATTTCATCACAACAATTAAAGACAGCATATGTAACACAAAATCTTTAACAACATGAAATGTTGATTTGGTTTAAATATAGAAAGACCATACATCCTAAGAAAATGTCTTCCTATTCAAGGACACAGCCAGCTTCCTACTTCAAAGCTGTCTTCTAAGGTCCTTCAGCAAAGAACGCATATACTTAAGTGTACACTGATATAAAATGGATATTGAATTGTATCTGAAGAATTTTTAATCCAGAAATTAATTTGGCATGGGAATTACTTTGCTCACTATGCAGTTTTCTGTAATATATAACCTTACAGTAGAAAAAATGTATACATTAAAAATAAGATATTGACAACATCAGGAATCTGTCCACTGCCATGATCCACAACAGGTGATCCATGAAGTGCTTTCATGAATCACATGAGAAAAAATGTGAGAGCCAGAAGGTTCAGAAGATTTCTTGAAAGCTATATAACTTGAGAGCTTTTACTCATGAGTACATCACGCTAACCCATGCAAATAAAAAGTAGGAGGAAGAAAAAACAGATGCTATTCCTGTTTCATTTCATATCTGTGATTACCAACATGCACTTAAATGACTTCAAAACTATCAGTAAAGCTCTATAAGGGGAATTATAAGTGGGTCCAAAAGCAGCTAAGGCTTTTTGCTGCCTATAAAGCCTGTGGGGTGCTGGATCCCAGGAAGGTATCCAGGAGCCTTGGAGGGGAAACTCACAGGAGGGATCTCTGCCAGGCTCTTCCACCCCACTTACCTGTTCATCTTGTCCTTGTCGTTCAGGCCATTTTTTCCAAACAGCAGAACATGCTGCACTTTGGCTACGTTGCCCACAGTGGCAGCTTTGTGGCTCTTTCTAAGGTCTTTGTCTCGGATGCAGTACCCGGCTTGGAAGTTGATTCCATGACCGCTGTCTCTCACCAGGTTGATGGAGGAGCCAAAGGGCGACACACACTTCTTACTCCTGAAGCCAAAAATCTTCTTCATCACAGAGCCTACAGACTCCAAATACACCTCACCTCTCCCTCGGCTCTTCACAGTCCCTTAAACCCAACACGAGCACTACAGGTAAACCAGAGCCATCCCGCCACAACCTCCAGCTGGGGAGCTCAACGGTTTGGAATCTTTCATCCCAGAATGATCATTGCTAAGCAACACCTCTAAACACATGGCCCATGTGCACAGAGGCCTGGCGTGCCAGCCCAATGCTCATGTGCAAGAACTATAAGTTCATTGCCAGAGAGAAACAAATGATATCAATAAACCCTTACCTAAACTAAGAAGGAAAGAGAGGAAACTGAAATACAGAAATGGAAGTAACATTATAACTGTGTACTGTCAAAATAACTATAGTATCCAAAGCAATCCACAGATTCAGTGCAATTTCTATCAAATTAACAATGGCATTTTTCACACAAATAAAACAAAAAATTTTTACAGTGTGTATGGAAACAAAAGACCCCAAATAGACAAAGCAATCTTGAGAAAGAAAAGTAAGAGCTGACAGAATCATGTGCCCTCACTGCAGACTACTTTGCAAGCTTCAGTAATCAAAACACGGTATAGCGCAAAAACAGAAATATATTGAATGATCAATGGAACAAGACAGAAAGTCCAGAGAGAAACCTATGTACCTATGCTCAATTAATCTAGGATAAAGGAGGCAAGACTATACAAAGGAGAAAAGACAGCCCTTTCAATAAGTGGTGCGGAGAAAACTCAACAGCTACATGTATAAGAAGGGAATTAGAACACTCCCTAACATCATACACAAAAATAAACTCAAAATGGACTAAACACCTAAATATAAGACAGGTCCTGTAAAACTCAGAGGAGAATATAGGCAGAACACACTCTGACATAAATTACAGCAGGATCTTTTTTCATCCACCTCTTAAAAGTAATGAAAATAAAAACAGAAATAATCAAGTGGGATATAATTAAATGTAAAAGCTTTTGCACAGTGCANGACAGGTCCTGTAAAACTCAGAGGAGAATATAGGCAGAACACACTCTGACATAAATTACAGCAGGATCTTTTTTCATCCACCTCTTAAAAGTAATGAAAATAAAAACAGAAATAATCAAGTGGGATATAATTAAATGTAAAAGCTTTTGCACAGTGCAGGAAATCATAAACAAGACAGATGACAACCCACAGAATGGGAGACAATATTTGCAAATGATGCAATTGACAAGGGATTAATCTCCAACATATTTAAACAGCTCAAAGAGCTCAATATCAAAAAACAAACAACCTGATCAAAAAATAAGTGTAAGATCTAAATACACATTTCTGTAAGGAACACCTACAGACGACCAAAAAGCACATGAGGGATGCTCAGAAAGGATGCTCCTCATCACTAATTATTATAGAAATGTAGAAATACTACAATGAGGTATCATTTCACACCAATCAGAATAGCCACCATCAAAAAATATACAAACAATAAATGCTGGAGAGAGTGTGGAGGAAAGGGAACCCTTCTACACTGCTTATGGAATGCAACTAGGGACACCCACTGTAGAAAACTCTATAAAGGCTGCTATAAAAACTAAATATAGAGTTGCCATATGATTCAGCAATCTCAGTCCTGGGCATGTATCTGCAGAAAACCATAATTCAAAAAGGTACATGCACCCCAATGTTCACTGCAGAACTATCTACAATAGCCAAGACACTGAAGCAACCTAAGTGTCCATCACCAGAAGAAAGGATAAAGAAGATGCGGTACACACACACACACACACACACACAACACAAACATGGAATATTCCTCGGCCATAAAAAGGAATAATAATGCCATTAGCAGCAACACAGATGGATCTCGAAATTACAATCCTAAGTGAAGTAACTCAGACAGAGAAAAACAAGTACCACATCACTTACATGTGGAATTTAAAAAAAAAAAAGCTTATTTACACAACAGAAACCAACTCAAAAGATCTCAAAATCAAATTATGGTTATGAAAGGGGAAACATGAGGGGAAGGACAAATTAGGAGATTGGGATTAACATACATACACTATTTTCTAGTAGTCATGTATGGATATGAGAGTTGTACAATAAAGAAGGCTGATTGGCAAAGAATTAATGCTTGTGAACTGTGGTGTTGGGAGTAGACTCTCGAGAGTCCTTAGACTGCAAGGAGATTAAACCAGTCAATCCTAAAGGAAATCAATCCTGAGTATTCATTGGAAGGACTGATGTTGAGGCTGAAGCTCCAATACTTCAGCCGCTTGATATGAAGAGCTGACTCATCAGAAAAGACCCTTATGCTGAGAAAGATGGAAGGCAGGAGAAAGGGGACAACAGAGGACGAGAGAGTTGGAGAGCATCACCAACTCAATGGACATGAATTTGAGCTAACCCCACAAGATAGTAGAGGACAGAGGAGGTTGGCGGGCTGCAGCCCATTGGTCGCAGAGTTGGACACGACTGAGTGACTAACACTTTCACTTTGAATATGGAAGACTTACAGTGCTGGTTTTAAAATCGTTTAAGTTAGCTGCAGAGAAAATACTTAGTGTCAAAAGTACTTAGATACTACTGTTTAAAAGTAGTATTAATACTACTTAAAAATAGTATTTTTAAGTACCATATAAATTTTTATCATACACACAAAAATATTTCCCTTTAATAAAGATTTTCTCATCATGTTTAATGAGAAACAGCTAAAATGTCATGAAAACAGTCCAGAAGGGAAATTTTTTTACTATTTATTTTTCAGATCATATATTTTTTCTTCAAAATCTGTACATGTTCTTGTGATGTTTTCAAAAGCAGGTCCTGAGACAGATTTGACCCATCTGTAGCTCCTAGAGGAGACAATCTATAGGACTCAGATTCAAATTCAGCAGCAGCTGGAAAGAAAAAGAATTACATTCTTTCTCTAAAATACTTGAGTTAACTCAGTATTAGTAAAAAAAAAAAAAACCAGATATTTCTAAGTGCTCTGAAAAATGAAACATATATATAAATGACAGAAAACAAAATACAAGATTACAATTATATAATCAGCCCACAGTCCCACATGTGGCTGAGTGTCAGAGCTTCTGGTTTTCTCATTCTTCATTCATTTACTCAATAGCTATCTGCTAAGGTGCTGTGACAAACACTGGAATTACAAGATGAAGGTGATCCAGTCACCCTGAGAAATGATAATGCCATAAACTGTAAAAATAGATGAACAGACAATTTCCACACAGAGTCATAAATACTAAGACAGATATACAAGATGGCACAAGGAACACTCAGGAGGGACAGCCGGCTTTGTGTCAATACCGACAGCTTTTTGGTGAAGGTGCTATGGAAGTAGCTACCTGAAGGATAGGAAAAAATGCAAGAGACAGAGGGGAGAAATACCTACAAAGACCAGAGGTGAGGAAACGAATCTGTGGGGTCCTACACAGTTTGGCTGGTTAAATGCACAGCTAAGGGGCAGAGAAAGGTGGTAAAGAGATAAGGCCAACTACTTTGGGAGGACCCAAATTGACGCAAGTGTTTGGAGCTTTTCCTGAGGGCAAGAGATAAACTAGTGACAAGGTCAATGACACAGAAATTATAAAGTCACCCACCAAGTGACAGCTACACAAACATGCCTGCTCGAGTCTGGATGTTCTAGCCTTAACCACTACCAGACACTTGAGACTTTGATGAACTCCATGCTTTCTGAGAATTGTGTCAGGGTGCAGATGGACAGTTTCACAGCGATGGCAGGAGTAGAGAAAGGATACAGCCAGAAATAAATAGAAATACATGACCGTTTGAGATTTTTTTAAACTATGGAACATGATGAATAAATGAGGAAGAAGAATATTTTTCACTATGACTGCTCTTGCTTTCACATTTTCCATTAGCTATGTATAAGAAAAAAACATTTAACATAGCATGTGTTATCCAAACAATGGAAAGAGATGCCATTTATTGTTTACAGTGTATTTCAGAAATAAATATCTAAATTTAATTCACACATTTTGGCAACATACCTCCTCTTAGTTCTCTAGTTATATGTCCAACTCCTGCCACATCTGAAATAAGTCAAATATTATTTATCTTAAAGTTAAGCAAGAGATATTATCATAGGAATGTTATACAGCTTACTAAATGTGACATTTAAATAATACTTTTAGAGACTAGACCTACCTTGAAGATTATTTAAGTAGAAAAATAATCACATAAGTAAAAGAAAATGAATTCCTATTTATTCTGCTTATAAATAACAGAGAACATATATATGGAATGTTATTTAATCTGATAAAAAGTACAATAAATATCAGTCTATCAAATACACATAATTTAAAGAATTAGAGAATGACCCATGATCCTAGGAATGATGCACCAGATTACTATCTTCTCCCCCTAACAGCTCCTGCCCTAAACACATATTTCTGAGGCCTTTATTTTGATTTCTAGGTGAGGCTCCTGTCCAAATGAAGGAAGTAGTTTGAGTTGAATGCTTTTAAGGAGAACACATCTGCAATTTTCTTTAAACTTTTCCATTTAACAAAAACACAGACAGGTGAGACAATTATACACAAGAAAACAATGTACCAGCAAGTTTTCATTCTAAAGCTGTTTAGTGAGAAGGATTAACACATAACTGTTAGTTTGTGAACTATGTTTCATATAAGGGGAAGGTCCTACAGGGGTCATTGCAGGGTTGAGGAACTGAGACATCACAAGTGCAGGACCTTTGGCCACTCCTTTGGCTAAAAAGCTTTATACTTGTCTCCGTTTTATATAATATGGTTCCACACAAAAGCTTTTTTTTTTTTTTTTTTAAGAAAATGAGAGTCATGATTTAGGCAAAGTTCATAATTCTACAAAAGAAGTAACAAAGCCAGTGACTTTCTTACTGAGTCCAGAGTCCTATGCCAACTACTTCCTCAGATTAAGAAAAAACACATAGATTTTTAACTGCAATGCAGAGAAAATGAATATATAAAACCTTCTTACATAGTTCAATAATGCTTGTGGCATGACATGACATAGTAGCTTTCTAATTAAATCATGTTTTAAAGGCAAGAACAAGAATAAATTATTGTCAAACTCCCATAAGTAGCAGTCAGGTGATACAGTTAATTTATAAAGCATAAATTAAAAAAAAAAAAAAAACACACACGACAGGGAACTTGAAGGAGAAAAGTTTCAAGGTGAGGACTTGTACTCCTACCCTCCATATGAGAGGTGAGGAGATTACCTAACTGGTGAGTTTGAGACAAGGAACTTCTCCCAAAGTGCTTGCTTAGTTCCAAATCTCTACTTTGAAAAGATGTATATGCCCACAGCACTGTGAACTTGGGTGTGCAGTAAGCAGCCAGTGTCTGGGACGGGGATCAAGCATTTGCCTCCTCCTCTTAGGCCTGCGTGGGAAAGTGTCTGGCTTGGGATGAAGTGTTCGAGGCCTGCTGTGACTGCACAGCTAAAGCACGTGCTCCAGGTTCACGGCTCTCAAGTACCAAGACCCAGTGTAGATGCGGTGCTGGCAGAGAAACCTTAGCTGCTCTCCAACGATGCAAGAAGCCAAGTGAGAAAACGGGCTGAGACTGCATTTAACAAGGGCTACTCTTCTGGCATCACAAACATCAGGAAAACACCATCAAAACCATAAACCTGTGTGCACTGGCTGGAATGGATATTTTAACCACAGTGATTAACAGTGAAAACTGGTTGCAATTTAAAGACTCCCCATCATTGCAATCTTAGATATCATTCATCCAGGTGATGTCGAGATAGAGATGAAGTGAGCTTCATTTATAATTTTTAAATGTTTGAATTGACTACAAATCTAGAAATATTTTACAAATGCTCAGCAAGATTGTCTTTTTAAAGTTTAAATAAAAATGCTATAGGTAAAATAGCAATTAAAGAAAATGACAAAAACGTCATTTTTGTAAGAAATGACAAAATTTATGTAAGAAAATGACAAAAAATGTTAAGCTAAAACTAGAAATTAATGTTTTGGTTTAGTATTATAAGTTTATTTAATTCTTAAGAGGATTTATCTAGGATTCCTTTGAACAAAAAGCATCCATAAGTGGTTAGTGTTTAGATGCCAGTGATTCACTTATGCTTAGAGGTAGAAAAACTTCGTTGGGTACAGCAGAGCTTGGAAATGACTACAAACCACTGCCAACTGAAATCAATTAGAAAGGAAGTGACACATCTGAAAGAATACTTTTGGATACTAGGCAACAAGATTTCATTTCTAAAGTAGAATTTAAACGCAGCTATTCAAGAAATTTAATAATTTAGTAAATATCTCAAAATCAAGAACTCTGGGACAAAAAAATCATAAAATTTCTGTCTCTTTCATTAGCACAGATAATTATGACTTTTACTTAGTGTGCATTAAGTCAAATAAACAACTCACCAAATTAAAACCAAGGATCATTCATATCAGAAATCTGAAACCCAGTGAAAAAAAGATAATAGAACTAATCTTGGTCAAGTAAGTCTCCATGCTGTTATTCAAAGGGCGTGGAATTGAGGTAGAAAAACCTACGTTTGCTCTTGGAGTCAGATTTCCATTGAGCACTAAAGGATTATTGAAATTTCCAACACAAGGGGGCTCCAGGACTGGCCTCGTGCTAAGAGTGCTGAGGAAAGATCTGTTCTGCTCTTTCTCCACCTCAAGTTTGGTGCTGATCCCTGCCAGCCTCTCATGAGTCCTGGGGAAGATGGAAAACACCAACTTAATGATTTGCACTGTTAAAGTTGCCATATAGTAAATGGAATTCCCAATAAACTGTTTGAACACTGAAAACACAGAGTAGACCTCCTGTAAACAATGATAGTTGTACCCTTACTTTAAAGAAGTACACATGTGTCTAGGGCTCCTCAAGTAACAAGTCACAGTTGGGAGAGGAGAGAAAGGGCATCGGAGAAAACAGGAGGTGGCCTCACAGTGCCACCTGCTGCCCTCTGGGACACACCTGCCTCCAGGAAACAGTTCAGGGATGAAGAAACATCCCATCCCACAAAGCCACTTTCAAGCATTTGCTTTCACCACCCTTGCATACAGGTTTCACTAATGACCTTGGAGAAATTAAGCTTTTGGCTCTGAGGAGTCATCTAGAGTCACAATCTAGAGAGGAGGACAAGAAAGTCAATGGGTGTTTGAAAAGAGCTAAACCATCCCCAGGAACAATTACAAGTATCCCCTGCTAACTTTAAAGAAGTACACATGTGTCTAGGGCTCCTCAAGTAACAAGTCACAGTTGGGAGAGGAGAGAAAGGGCATCAGAGAAAACAGGAGGTGGCCTCACAGTGCCACCTGCTGCCCTCTGGGACACACCTGCCTCCAGGAAACAGTTCAGGGATGAAGAAACATCCCATCCCACAAAGCCACTTTCAAGCATTTGCTTTCACCACCCTTGCATACAGGTTTCACTAATGACCTTGGAGAAATTAAGCTTTTGGCTCTGAGGAGTCATCTAGAGTCACAATCTAGAGAGGAGGACAAGAAAGTCAATGGGTGTTTGAAAAGAGCTAAACCATCCCCAGGAACAATTACAAGTATCCCCTGCTTTTCCAAAGTTCATTTTATGTTACTTCACTTCTAGGAAAGGCCTAAGTCAACATTTGTTTTAGAAAAAAAAAAAATTTTTTTTTTTTTGGAAGAGACTTTTTGATTTCATATAAAAAGGTTCAGTGTATGTTTTACAGTGAGAGGCATCGCGCTCCTCAAGCAGGAAGACTAGCCCCACTGAGCTCCTTCCCCAGAAGCTAGTGTCAAGTCACCACAACCCTGAACCCTAGCTGGGAGCACTTGTGCTCCACTTGTGCATATTCACTTTAGGCTTCTGCTGGCAGAACGTGCCCTCGGGTACCTGCTTCTTCACTGTATGCTGCTTTGGCTTATGAAAGGCTTCCTAGGAGTGCTCTGCTTTCAGACAGTGGGGAAACCTGGACTAGGCACTGGAGCTGCCATCTGCCCTTTCCATCCTCCACACCCCTCCTCAGTCAGGTCACCATACTATTTCTAGCCACTCTGAATTATCCTGCCTTTCACTCCTCTGTTAATTGCCCCCAATTTCACAAGTATGCCTTTATGCAGTGTGCTGCTGCTGCTAAGTCACTTCAGTCCTTTCTGACTCTGTGGTAAAACTTAAAAGGACACAGTATTAATAGTTTGTCTTAGGGCGCCCTCTAGCAGTGACCATCTAGTTAGCTTTCACTTCCTACTAATCTCATGAACTGCGCTCTATAAAAATTAGGATTTAGAGAGAAATCAACGAACTAAATTTACTTTCTGTGATTCTGTGTTTTGACTTACTTGTCTAGTTTACCTTCCAATGACTTTCTAACTTCTAGTTCTATTAGGTAGAGTTGCTTATATTTTTCCAACTCTGCTTAATGAGTATCTTCTTGCAAAGTTTTCAGCTTGGAGAGTTCAGATTCCAAGTCTTTAATTCTGAGTTCCATCTGACTTCTTATGGAAGCATTACTCTTCTCTTGTAACTGCTCTAAGTTCTCCTCAGATGCTGCTTGTATCTAAGGCAAATTTAAAAACATAACATTTTAAAAATAATCATTAACCTGGAAAATTGTATTTGCTCCCTTTTGTTTTGAGTCAGTGATTCAGAAAGCAATTTTAAAGGTAAAAAAAAAAAAAACAGCAGAAGTTTAAAGCAATTATCGTCAATGTGAAGTGAATTAAATGTGAATTATAAAATTAAAGTGGAATTATTATTATAGCAGTGCTTATATAATCTGATAATTCAAAGAACAAGGTATCAACTTAAAATTTTAAAAATTGAACAAAACAACTTAAAAATAATTCAAGAGGATGGTACCAGTTCTAAACCACAATATTTTATTGTCCTCCTAGTAGTCTTGTTTTATACCAAAGGGTCTTATAAATGAAAGGATTCTCTAGTGAGAATCATTCTGATAGGTCAATTTGGTGATAACTGTGATGGAAACGGAAATATTTAAAAGGAGAAACAAGTGCCCCCTTCCTTCCAGAAAACTACTAAACCAACTGCTCTAAGGGAAGCAGAGGAAACACATAAGCTGTACAGATCCAAAACGTAATTTACAATGAGGTGAATTCCAGCACATGACAGATGAACAAATTAACCTGCAAAAATAGGTTGACTTCCTTTAATTTCTCTACGAGATCCTGTCCCGCCCTTTCGTCAGTCTCGTGTTTATACTGCTCTACTTGACTCTGTTCTATCGTGTTCACTTCTATATGACTTCTGAGGGTCACTACTTCTTGCTCCAACTTTTTTTTCTTCTTCTCTAGTTTTTCACATTTCTTTTGTATTCCTTTCATAGATAATAACTCCTCTTGAAGAACTTGATTTTTTTGCATCCAGGTGCAGACATTTGGAGATGCGGTTTCCAGCTCTGCTGTAAGATCATCAATCTGCAAGAATACAACAATACTGCTTGGATATGAGGCAAGTGGACTGAGCACAGCCTAACTCAAATCCAGGATCAAACAGATATGATGGTATCTGTATTGTAGAATGTAGGACCAGGGATTACTCAGAGAATCAAGAAGTTCAAACCACCAAGAGTCACAAAATATATTCTTCACTGTCATCTTTGTCACACAACATTTGCACTTGATTTTACACTCTTTTCTGTTTTTTCTCCATAAAACGACTACAAGTCACCTCTTCGTAGAATGTCTCTTACTCCTTCCCTCCATCTTAATGCCCCATGTGTTAAAGAAGTTTGAGGGATAATGTATTCAGTTATCTAGGGCTGAGTTAATAAACGCTTCCCAAAAGAAGATTGTGAAATAAGACTCTCATTGATAAATCTTATAAATATGGATTCTAACTCCATAAGTCTTTTTCTGAACTATGAATAGTTTTTGCTAATTTGAACTGCATTCCAAAGAGAAATAATTCAAAAGGTTAAAGAAATCCCATCTCCTAATAGCTTAGTGAGATGACCCATACATTTTTCTGAACAACAACAACAACAAAAGCCTCATTTTTGTAACCATTTGTTACTTTTCACAAAACAGAACATACCAAACAAAACAACAAACAAAATTTGCAGGAATTTCAGTGACACCGAGTTGCAAAGAACTTTCCTTTAGACAGAATGATTACTTGATAATTTGAGGTGAGTGGAGGTGGTGGTATTGAAACTGTCTACAAATTATTTGACACTTTTCTCTGAAATTCCCTCCCCTTAAATATGTGCTGCCCTCGGTAACTGATTTCTTTGGGACAGAGTCTGGGGAAACTGACTTTTGCTCTGTGGACAAGCCCACCCTTAGCATCAGTCACTACGCTGCAAAGAAGCCCAGACCACATACTGAGCAACTTGTCAGTGCCCCCACTGACCGCCCCCAACTAATGTCCCATCCAAAAGCCAGCTCCAACTGCCAGACATGTGCATGAAATAATCTTCAGATGACTCTGGTCCCCACCTTCACGACATCCCAGCTGATGCCAACTGGAAAAGAAACCTGCTGGCCTCACTCACTGAGCCTTGAGCCAACACAAATTTGTGGAAAAAGCAAATGCTGCCTTGAGCCACTAGGCTTTGACGTGGTCTATTATACAGTTTGCTGGCAATAAATACCTGGCACAGATACTTTATTAAAAATGTCATTCAGTTCAGTTGCTCAGTCGTGTCCGACTCTTTGAGACCCCATGAATCGCAGCACGCCAGGCCTCCCTGTACATCACCAACTCCCGGAGTGCACTCAGACTCACGCCCATCAAGTCGGTGATGCCATCCAGCCATCTCATCCTCGGTCATCCTCTTCTCCTCCTGCCCCCAATCCCTCCCAGCATCAGAGTCTTTTGTTGCTCAGTCGTGTCCGACTCTTTGAGACCCCATGAATCGCAGCACGCCAGGCCTCCCTGTACATCACCAACTCCCGGAGTGCACTCAGACTCACGCCCATCAAGTCGGTGATGCCATCCAGCCATCTCATCCTCGGTCATCCTCTTCTCCTCCTGCCCCCAATCCCTCCCAGCATCAGAGTCTTTTCCAATGAGTCAACTCTTTGCATGAGGTGGCCAAAGTACTGGAGTTTGAGCTTTAGCATCACTCCTTCCAAAGAATACCCAGGGCTGATCTCCTTTAGAATGCACTGGTTGGATCTCCTTGCAGTCCAAGGGACTCTCAAGAGTCTTCTCCAACACCACAGTTCAAAAGCATCAGTTCTTCAGCACTCAGCCTTCTTCACAGAAAAGAACTAAAAGATGTGAGAATGCCTTTCAACCTGGAGGTAGGTGAGGCAGAATGGATGCAGAGAAAGAAATGAAAACCCAAAGGGCTTCATGACATTGTGAACTGAATCCTGATGGCCCTTAAAGAGGCTGCTGCTGACAGCTTCTAGGAAAGAGAAGAAAACGACACTGAAACACATGGGAAAGGAGACTCTTGCTACGAACCAGTTGAAAGTAACATCAATAAGAGGGAGAAGCTATCCAAAAAAGGGGGGACTATTAAATATAAAGGAACCAGGCTCAATTATATTTGGGTTCTATATCTGTTATCTCCTTTACAGAATCTCCATATGTCCAGTGGTCACATGATGCTAAAAGAGAGAAACAGCTTCTGGGTTAAGATCAAATCTAGGGTGCTGCCAGGAAACCATGGTCTAAAGGTGAAGCCGGTAGACTGTAAAAGCCTTCATTAAGACTGGAAAGACTCAAGGTTCAGTTCAGTTCAGTTGG
>SJXQ01009349.1:9969-43223 GCA_006408695.1 Aepyceros melampus
CAAAGACTAATAGAGTTTTGCCAAGAAAATGCACTGGTCATAGCAAACACCCTCTTCCAACAACACAAGAGAAGACTCTACACATGGACATCACCAGATGGTCAACACCGAAATCAGATTGATTATATTCTTTGCAGCCAAAGATGGAGAAGCTCTATACAGTCAACAAAGACAAGACCAGGAGCTGACTGTGGCTCAGATCATGAACTCCTGATTGCCAAATTCAGACTTAAATTGAAGAAAGTGGGCAACACCACTAGACCATTCAGGTATGACCTAAATCAAATCCCTTATGATGATACAGTGGAAGTGAGAAATAGATTTAAAGGTCTAGATCTGATAGATAGAGTGCCTGATGAATTATGGAATGAGGTTCGTGACATTGTACAGGAGACAGGGATCAAGACCATCCCCATGGAAAAGAAATTATGAATATACTCTATATGTATATACTTACTACATCACAAATGCATTAATGGCGTGTGTGTGCGTGGTATATATTTGTGTGTTATATATTTCTTGTAACACATCCTAAAATATGATTTTTGAGCCAAAATTCAAATTATTTGCAAATACTTCAGGAATCCCACAAAAAGTGCTGACTATGAATGGTGGAAAAGAACCTCAGTATAGGGCAATTCACACACCTCACCACCTAAACCCTCCACAACCCGTTACATCATACTTCAGTGTATTTGGCCTGGAGGAGGACGTGGCAACCCACTCCAGTATTCCTGCCTGGAGAATTCCACGGACTGGCCGGCTACAGTCCATGGGGTCACGAAGAGTCGGACACGGCTGAGCACACACACACTCAGTGTGTTTAGGGGGAGGTGGAAGACCCTGTGTAATCTAGAAATCACAAGGCATCTCTCCTGTGCCAATTTATGAACACAATAGATTTCTTTGTGTGGAAATGTGTCTGTCAGATTTGCCCTTGGACACATCGGAGAAGTAAGCAGAGCTTATCTTTCTGCTCCCTTTTCCGGTCTTTCCCCTCTTTCCTGGGACCCACCTCCCAGGGCCCTCAGGATTCCCCTTCCCTCAGGCTTCCTTCTTTCCCAACTGCAACCTCATCTCTCCACAGGAAAGGATTTGAAAAATGCCTTCGCGGGGAGCTCTAAACAGCCAGTTAAGTATTTGCAGGAATGTGTCCTATATGCCCCTTCTGTATTAAAGCAACAGGATTTGTTAAGTGCTCAGAAGAGGTTTTCGCAAATAGGAAGCTGCTCAGAGAATGCTCGTGAAATTAGAACAGAATTTCCTCACGGTTCACCAAAGATGAAAGGCTCAGACCCAGGCAGGGAAAATGTAATGGAGAGACACCCTTTTCCTGCAGGCATGTCTGCATCAGCAAGGCCTTCTGCGGGTCCCAAAATGCTGCAGAGGCAGCCAGCTTCCTCCTGGGGCTGCTGGCCTGACAGGCTCATTAGCCCAAGTTTCAATCGGTTCATCCTTCGATCCACCGCCAAGATTCCCAAAACACATGCGCTCGGCAGGGTGTTAACACACAGGATAAAGGGATCCTGGGTCAAATAATTAGAGCAGACACTAACGAGATGAAGTGGCCGTGTCTATGGTGGACTTTTCCGAGGGTTAACCAGGCCCAGGTGCGTCTCAGGAGCTTCAAGAGTGGAATCTATTCCTTCAGGCTTCTCAAAAGTAATGTCTCTTAGCTCTAAGCCCTGAAACACAGATCTTAAGCAGTGGTTCTAACATACAGATTTTCACTGAACAAAATAATCATCCTACACCTATTCTACAAAATACCATGCTTGCTCAGTTGCTCCATCCTAATTCCTTATGACCGCATGGACCATATCCCCTCCAGGCTCCTCTGTCCCTGGGATTCTCCAGGCAAGAACACTGGAGTGGGTTGTCATTTCCTTCTCCAGGGAATCTTCCCAACCCCAGGACTGAACCCACGTCTCCTGTGTCTCCTGCATTACAGGTGGGCTCTGTACCACGGTGCCACCGGAAACGTTTCTCTCTATCCCAGTTCTCAGGCTGAGAATTCCAAGATCAAGGTATTTGCAGAGCTGGTTTCTGATGAGGGCCCTCCTGGTCTTCTCTGTGTCCAGGTCAGGTGGAAGGAAGAAAGGATCTCTCTGGGGCCTCTTTTAGGAGGGCCCTAATCTGATTGAAGAGGGTTCCACCCTCATAAACTAATCACCTTCCCAAAGACCACAGCTCCTCCTACCCTCACACTGTGGATTAGCGTGGACACAGAAATTTTGAGAGGCACACCAACAGTCTGGCTACAACTTTTGGAGACTTTAGATCTGCATTGTAGGATGAAGCCCTTCCCCCACAATCCTTCTTTCCCTCTTTACACAGGGACAGGTCTGCATCACTCTCTGCAGGCTCTCCCTGCCTTCTGCTCCATCCTGTGTTTTCTCCTTCACCCTATATTTCTCCCTCACAGGCATCATGGATGCCAAAAGATAGGTCTACCCAGAACCTGTGAGTATGACTATTTGGGGAAAAAAAAATAGTCTTTGCAGATATTATTAAGTATCTCGATATCATCCTGGATTTGGGGATCACCTCTGAATTCAATGACAGTGTATTAAAGAGCAGAGATATCACTTTGCTGAAGAAGATCTGTAGAGTCAAAGGTATTATGTCTTTTCAGTAGTCAGGTATGGATGTGAGAGTTGGACCATAAAGAAAGCTGAGCACTGAAGGACTGATGCTTTTGAACTGTGGTGTTGGAGAAGAAAGACTCTTGAGAGTCCCTTGCACTGCAAGGAGATCCAACCAGTCCATCCTAAAGGAAATCAATGTTGAATATTCATTGGAAGGACTGATGCTGAAGCTGAAGCTCCTATACTTTGGCCACTTCACGCAAAGAGCTGACTTATTGGGAAAGACCCTGATGCTGGAAAAGATTGAAGGTGGGAGAAGGGAACAACAGAGGATGAGATGGTTGGATGGCATCACTGACTCAATGGACATGAGTTTGAGCATGCTCTGGGAGATGGTGGTGGACAGGGAGGCCTGGCATGCTGCAGTCCACGGGGTCACAGATGGTCAGACATGACTTAGTGACTGAACCAAACTGATTTTCTATAGAAACCATCTTGATATTAAATTATCAAATTATAGCTTTGCTCAGAGGAAGTGGCTGCAAAATATGGTCAATTATCAAGACAATTTTCACATCTAGACTACCTCCTTTCTGCAGCACCAATGGAAAACCTCAAACAAGACAACACTTCTTCACTGGAAGCAAGGTCACCTCTTTCCAGTGGTCCTTACCCTCTTTTGGCATGGGGGTGATAAACACTGGTATCAGTTTGTGGATCTCCAAGAACATTAATTTCTAAATCAAAAGCCACAAAGGACACAAGTCTCCACTCCCAGGTGAACTCAGGAGTGAAAAAGAGTCTAAGGCATGACAAGCATTTTTAAACATAGGGGGGTAGGTGACTAAGCCCAGGCGGCACTGAAGACAATGGAAACGGGAGGCCTGGTGAGGATGCTGGGGCTGGTAAGAAGTATTTTCGGTGTTGTTGTTCGGTCACTAAGCCACGTCCGACTCTGCGACCCCATGGACTGCAGCACGCCAGACTTCCCTGTTCCCATACTCTTTATCTGGTCCCATCACTTCATGGGAAATAGATGGGGAAACAGTGGAAACAGTGTCAGATTTTATTTGGGGGGGGGGCTCCAAAATCACTGCAGATGGTGACTGCAGCCATGACATTAAAAGACGCTTACGCCTTGGAAGAAAAGTTATGACCAACCTAGACAGCATATTCAAAAGCAGAGACATTACTTTGCCAACAAAGATCTGTCTAGTCAAGGCTATGGTTTTCCCAGTATTCATGTATGGGTGTGAGAGTTGGACTGTGAAGAAAGCTGAGCACCAAAGAACTGATGCTTTTGAACTATGGTGTTGGAGAAGACTCTTGAGAGTCCCTTGGACTGCAAGGAGATCCAACCAGTCCATTCTAAAGGAGATCGGCCCTGGGTGTTCTTCGGAAGGAATGATGCTAAAGCTGAAACTCCAGGACTTTGGCCACCTCATGCAAAGAGTTGGCTCATTGGAAAAGACCCTGATGCTGGGAGGGATTGGGGGCAGGAGGAGAAGGGGACGACTGAGGATGAGATGGCTGGATGGCATCACGGACTCAATGGACGTGAGTCTGAGTGAACTCTAGGAGTAGGTGATGGACAGGGAGGCCTGGCGTGCTGCGATTCATGGGGTCACAAAGAGTTGGACACAACTGAGAAACTGAACTGAACTGACAGGCAAGAATTGGAGAAGGACATGGCAACCCACTCCAGTAGAATCCCATGGACAGAAGAGCCTGGCGGGGCTACAATCCACAGGGTCCCAGGAGTCAGACAGGGCTAAACCACCACCACCACAGGCATGAAGACTGGTGTGGGTTGCCATTTCCTCCTCCAGGGGCCCAGGGTTTGTCAGAATCTTCATTATGACCCATCTCTCTTGGGCGGTCCTGCATGGCAATGGCTCATGGCTTTACGGAATTACGCAAGTTCCTTCTCTAGGACCAGGCTGTGGTTCATGAAAAAGGGTGGTGTGTATGCTTCCTCCTGTCTCCACACCTTCTGATGGCTGGGTGGAAAGACAGAATAACAGAGCAGGAAAGAAATCCACTGAGGAAGGGCAGAGATGAGGAGGTCGCGGGAGGTACATGTCCAGGGCTCCAGCAGGTAGCAATGAAAACTAAATCAGATGTGCTCAGGGCCACAGAGTCAAGGGCAGAGCAGAAAGGTGAGCTGACTCTTCTTTGCCATCCCACCCTGCCTTCTTTGCTTCCCCTGGAGGTGCACCCGTACGTCTCAACCAAGAAAACAAAAAATGACTCAGGATGACTAGAACGGCAGCCAAGCATGAATGTCAGTGCCAGGGGCAATAGCCTGACCTGTGCTGTGACTCCTGGTGATTAGCTGTTGCTTTGAGGTCCTTCCACAGTTCCTTAGGCCTTGGGAGGTTCCAAAGGATGGCTTGCGATACCTTGTGCCTCTTGCCTCCAACATAGAAGCAGGTGAGCTTGAGACACCACCTGGAGAATTTTCAGAGCAAGCATTTCCCCAAAATAAAGGCAGCTAAACCCAGAAACATTTATTGGAAGCATGAATGCTGAAGCTGAAGCTCCAATACTCTGTCCACCTGGTGAGAAGACCTGACTCATTGGGAAAGACTCTGATGCTGGGAAAGATTGAAGGTGGGAGGAGAAGGCGACGACAGAGGATGAGACGATTGGATGGCATCAAGGACTCAATGGACATGAGTTTGAGCAAACTCTGGAAGTTGGTGATGGACAGAGAAGCCTGGCCTGATACAGTCCATGGAGTTGCAAAGAGTCAGACACAACTGAGCAACTGAGCTGAAACCCAGAAACATTCAGGACAGAATTTCCTTCTGAACATGTTGTTGCTGTTGTTCAGCTGCCAAGTCATGTCCGACTCTTCTTGACCCCATGACTGCAGTATGACAGGTCCCTCAACATCTCCCAGAGTTTGCTCAAGTTCATGTCCACTGAGTCGGTGATGCCATCCAGCCATCTCATCCTCTGTCACTCCTTTCTCCTCCTGCCTTCAATCTTTCCCAGCATCAGGTGGCCAAAGGACTGGAGTTTCAGCTTTAGCATCAGTCCCTCCAATGAATATTCAGGAGTGATTTCCTTTAGAATGAACTGGTTGGATCTCTTTGCAGTCCGAGGGACTCTTGGCAGTCTTCCCCAACACTACACTTTCAAAGCATAGTGTCATGCAAAACTAGGCAGAGTCAGGAGGCCTTCAAGGGAACATCCTCCATGACCCTAACACTCAGCTTCTCTCAGGGATATTTTCCTATGCCCAAGAGTTTTGGGCAAAATAAGTGCTAAGGCCCCCTCTCCAGTTCTGACGTTCCAGGAATCTACAAATTCTCGACCATACAGAAGACATCTCTGCCACAGGGGACCAGTGAGGTTAAGATGGGACCCAAGTTCAACTGCATTCACTGCAGCCATGTTTAGCACATCTCTCTTGGAATATAGAGAGATGGATCTTCGGGTTCCTCCGTGGCTTCTGCACCTGAGAATTCTGACACTTCCCATCCATCACTGTGTCCAGTGTAGCAGGGTGACTTGGTGACTGTGCCTTGGGTGTGTGGCCTTGTGCTTGGCCAAGCCCTCTGCATGACCTGTTTGGCTTTCTCTGCAAACAGGCTGGGCTCACTGAGATGCAGCACAGACTCCAGTTCAAAGAGATCAGCAACAAATGATCGGTCTTCACCCCTTGTTTTTCCACTCCAGGGCCGAAGGCAGTGAGATACAAGCATGGCACTCAACCACCTCTGGTGGGGGTACCAAGGCCTCCAGGACATGCATTCCCAGGGTCAGCCAGGACTCACTTTCATTTCTTCCCACACAAGCAAGGTGGCACAGGGAGGGGGGTGGTGGGCAGTGAGCAGGGGTGCGTTACTTTGGGTTTGGCTGGATGAGAACTGCATTCTGAACCTTTCATTCCTCTCTGCAGTAATATTTCTTAAAAGCAACGAATGCTCTTTGCATCTCATTTTGGGGCTGTGCTTATGCTGATCAAAGATCATGACCTTCTTGGCAAAGTGAAAGATACCGTTTTCTCAGCTCCTTCTTTTCCCAGTACAGTGTGCTGGAGCAGATTTTAGGCGAGGCTGGGAAGTGAGGGGGAGGATGCTGACTCCAGTTGCTGTGGCAACCCCTACACACACACACACACACACACACACACACAAAAGTGCATTCGTTCCGTTTCTGAGTGAGTGAGCTTTCTACCTCTTCAATATCGTGGGTTGCTGCGACTCAGAGATGCAATGAGCCAGGTCTGTAGAGGGGATTGGCTTCTCGTTCACTCTCAAGTAGGTGCTAGAAGGTCAGGCTGAGATGAAGCCTTTTCATGGATACAATCACTGGGAGTTTCAAAAGCAGGTGAGTGTGGGATGCAGAAAGACAGAGTGTACCTGAAGGCATCCTCCTCCAGACCTCTTGCTGGAAGATAAGCACTTTGGGAAGGGGGCGAGGTCGCCATCATGATGTAATGTGCTTAGCTGCTCAGTTGTATCCGACTCTCTGCAACCCCATGGACTGTAGCCTGCCAGGCTCCTCTGTCCGTGGGATTCTCCAAGAATACTGGAATGGGTGGCTCTGCTCTCCTCCAGGAGATCTTCCCCACCCAGGGATCAAACCCAGGTCTCTCGCAGGGCAGGTGGATTCTTTACCACCTGAGCCAGCAGGGAAGCCCATGATGTAACAGTTCTCAGCATAGAAGCCGAAAAGTCGTCAAACTGGGAAACCTGATCTGTAACACTTGGAGCGGTTCATCCCTCTCCTGGGATGCTTTTAAGTCGCTCGCATGGTGCGGGGAAGCTTTGTGGTTCTAGTCTAGGACAACTGTCAGACTCAGAACAGGTACACAGCATCTTTTCTCTGCAGGGCAATGGGTAAAATGAATGCCCTGTGGATGGCAGGGGGGTAGGTGCCACCAGCAAAGACACGGGAATTGAAGGCCGGCCTTCAGCAGCTTCATTGTAAACAGAGGAAAAGTGCAAATAAATTACATGAGAATACACACCACACAGACCTCCTCTCCATCCACTGCGTCCGCCACAACACTTGCCAAGGAGATCTTCTAATTGAATCTCATTTTTTAACGTGTTTTTCTCAATGTGGATCACTTTTAAATTCTTTGTTGAGTTTGCTACAACACTGGTTGGGTTTTACGTTTTGGCTTTTTGGCAGCAAGACATGGGAAACCTTAGCTCCCAGACCAGGGATCGAACCTGTGCCCCCTGCGCTGGAGGGCAAAGTCTTAACCCTGGGCCCACCAAGGAACTCCCAAGGAGATCTTCTGAGATGGAAACCATAGCGTATGCCTGCTGAGTCGCTTCAGTTGTTTCCGACTCTTTGCAACCCTACGGACCGTAGCCTGCCAGGCTCCTCTGTCCCTGGGATGCTACAGGCAAGAACACTGGAGTGGGTTCTCATTTCCTCCTCTGAGGGATCTTCCCGACCCAGGGCTCGAACCAGTGTCTCTCACGTCTCCTGTGTTGTCAGGCGGATTCTTTACTGCGAGCACCACCTGGACCCCTGGCCCTCTCCAAACTGGCAAAGTGCTCTCAGCTTTCTTAGATGACTTCAGACTCCACTGTTTTGTTTTGTTTTGTTTCCAAGAAGTCAGCCCCAAGGCTCCCTGCCTTTGCGTTCTCTTGCCTTTGTTTCAGTATCTGGGATCTGGTGTTTATTTGCCTGTTTTCCTCCTTGAGGGTGAAGCCTGGGCCTCATTCCACTCCAAATTTCCACACAGCTGACCAGACTGCATTGCACAAAATAAGCCCCTAGGAGTAACTGTGTGTTGCATGAACACATCACACACAATCTGCAGGTGTGGGCGTGTGCTTGTGTGTAAGATGGGCACCCAGCCCCATAGATCCAACCAAGCTTTGGCATCGGTGGGACGGATTAGAATAGGTTTGGGGTCACCTAGTCCCAAAGACCCACCTTTAGATAAGGAAAGGTGGGGCTTATTAAAATTAGAAGAAAGAGGAGTCTTGCACACCACTTTTCAGGAGACAAAGAATCTATGTTGCTTTAAAAAAAAAAAAAGTATTGAAGTAGAGATGGTGCGCAGTATTATATAAGTTACGGGTATACAGTATAGTGAGCAAGAATCTGTTTTTGCAAAGAAATGAAAGTACATTCCTAACACACGGTACCCAGCATGTGGAAAGGCTGAAAGGTCAGGAATGCAAAAGTCACATGAAAGTGGGTTTCCTGGAATGTCCATTATTAGCTCGATTGTAAATGGGTTTGAGGGGAATGAAGCGTTATTTGAAACCATCCTATGCTATTTACCCTTCCTTCTTCTGTAAAGAGTGCAAGATATAGTGGAAGGAATGAGGTCAAGGAGCTGAGCAGCCTACTTATAAAGCCCACTTCTATTGCTTGGCATCTGTGTGACACAAACTACCTAACTTCTGCAAGCCTCAGTTTTCTTACCTGTGAAATGGGAACAACGCCTTGTAGTATGGCTTGGACAGCATATTATAGAGAGCTGCCTTCATTCTATACAAAGACAAAAAACTCGTCTACATTTTCCCCTACCGAGTCACATCTTACTGAACACATGTAAGGATTTAATCCCAGCTCAAAGCAAATCTCAATATCTGAACCACTAAGGAAAATGCTTTTTTTTTTTTAATTAGAGTATAACTGGTTGACAGTGGTGTGTTCTTTCTGCTGTGCAACAGTGTGAATCGGCCATAAGCATACACATATCCCCTCCTTGGTGAACCTCCCCTGCCAAGCATCCATCCTACCCCTCGAGGTCATCACAGAGCACCAACCGGAGCTCCCTGGGCTATACAGCGGCTTTTCCGCTAGCTGGCTATTTCACACAGAGTGGTGTGCACAGCTCAGCGCTCTCTCAATCCATCCCACCCTCTCCTTCCCCTGTGTCCGCACGTCTGTTCTCTACCTCTGTCTGCGTCTCTGTTCTTGCCCTGTGTGGGTTCGTCGGTACCGTTTTTTGAGATTCCATACATATGCATCATATATCATATTTTTTTTCTCTTTCTGACTTACTTCGCTCTGTACGACAGACCTTAGGTCTGTCCACATCACTGCAAATGACCCAATTTAGTTCCTTTTGTGACTTGTACATGGTATATGCGACCACACGCTGGCGGTCCACATTGTATATGCGACCACACGCTGGCGGTCCACATTGTATATGCGACCACACGCTGGCGGTCCACATTGTATATGCGACCACACGCTGGCGGTCCACATTGTATATGTGGACCCCCTCATGTGTTTGTGGGCCTTCTGCATGTCTTCTTTGGAGAAACGTCTCTTTAGGTCTTCCGCCCACTTTCTCACTGGGTTTTTTTTTTTTTTTAAATATATTGAGCTGCATGAGCTGCTTGTATATTTTTAAAGATTTCTTTTACTATTTTTAAGTGCCTCTTTTCTTCTATAAACTCTATTTCATCATTAAAGTGGTGGCTATGAGCTGCAAGCATACTGAACCAGAATTGTAATTTACAGGTGCTCACTCAGGGCTGTGTATGCAGCCGAAAGAAGCCTATAAAGTTAATGGTCACCCTGGACGGAGTCGCTTGAATCCAAAGAACAGAGTATGGAAATCGAAAGCAAAGGGTAACTACAGCAGAGACTGCCTGGCCAGCCAGGACTGCCCTAAACAAGAGACAGAGGTCAGCATCACCAGTCACCCACTAGCAGTCCACTCCTGAGCACTTCATGGGCCCGAACAGAATGCAGTGGGAAGGGTATTGCACCTCTGCGTACAAAGTTGCTCATTGTTGTTCAGTCGATAAATTGTGTCCCACTGTTTGAGACCCCATGGACTGCAGCATGCCAGGCCTCCCTGTCCATCACCAACTCCCAGAGCTCACTCAAGCTCACGTCCATGGAGTCGGTGATGCCATCCAACCATCTCATCCTCTGTCATCCCCTTCTCCTCCAGCCTTCAATCTTTCCCAGCATCAGAGTCTTTTCCAATGAGTCAGTTGTTCTCATCAGGAGCTTCAGCTTCAGCATCACTCCTTCCGTGAATATTCAGAGTTGATTTCCTTTAGGATGGGCTGGTTGGCTCTCCTTTCCATCCAAGGGACTTTCAAGAGTCTTCTCCAACACCACAGTTCAAAACCATCAATTCCTTAGCACTCAGCCATCTTTATGGTCCAACTCTCACATCTGACATGACTACTGCTCCTTATTGCAAAATTCAGACTTAAGTTGAAGAAACTAGGGAAAACCACTAGGCCATTCAGATATAACCTGATTGGTCATATGATTATACAGTGGAAGTGATGAATAGATTCAAGGGATTAGATCTGGTAGACAGAATGTCTGAAGAACTATGGATGGAGGTTCATGACATTGTACAGGAGGCGGTGTACTAAGTTAGGAGGGGAAATGCAGACAGAGAACTCGGCTTAGGTTAGCAAGCAGTCGAATGAATCTGATCATCATGATAGTGGTGGAGCCAACATCTACTTTTTGACTGGAGACAGCACAGAGAAACAGAATAAAAAAGCTTATACAGCAGCATTTATTGCGAAGATCTGTAAAAGCCAAATGATCCTTTTATTGGTGTTGGAGCAGGGAGGGGGCGGGTCTGTGCCTTGTCAGACTTGACCATCCTTGGCCTCTGCTAAACTGATAAAGTGAAAGTCGCTCAGTTATGTCCGACTCTTGGCGACCCCATGGACTATACACGGCCAGATTCTCCCAGCCAGAGTACTGGAGTAGGTAGCCATTCCCTTCTCCAGGGGATTTTCCCAACCCAGGGATCGAACCCAGGTCTCCCACATTGCAGGTGGATTCTTTACCAGCTGAGCTATCAGGGAAACCCAAGAACACTGGAAGGGGTAGCTATCCCTTCTCCAGGGGATCTTCCCAATCCAGGAATCGAACCAGGGTCTCCCGAATTGCAGGCAGATTCTTTAGCAACTAAGCTATACCAAACAGAGGTGAACAGCACCCTCAGGTGTGACAACGAAAAATGTCTCCAGACACTGACAAGTGTCCCCTGGGGTGGGAAATAAGGGGGAGGCGGAAGCTGGGGACTACCTGCACCCCTCACTCATGCCTTCCACCTGTTTAAGAGCCACCAGTACAAGAAAACTGGGCTGACCTTCCAAAAGGTCAGTGTCATGGAAAGCAAACAACCAAATATAAAAAGATGGAAGGGGGGGGACTATTCTTGATAAGACACAATAACCCAGCGCGTTCCGGCACATGACCAGCAAGCATTTCCTAAACGTAAACACTGAGTTCACATACAGATGTTCTACCACGCTGAGAGCTCATTGCAACTGTGATGCATTTTAACAGGCACACCAACCACCACCCCAGCTCCCGGGGGACTCCTATCATGCAAGCTCTGACTCTGCAGACCTGGGCAGGGCCAAAGTGCCTGCCCTGATGATGAGGCTGCCTTCAGACCACACCTGGAGGAGCCAGGTCACTGGAGGGAGGCGTGTCTGCCGTAGACCCACGAGAATCTGAAATTCACTTCTTGATAAGGAGGTGCCATAAACTGGTGCTATTGTTTCCAAACACATACATGTTGTCACTGTTGTTTATCTGCTCAGTCCTGGCTGACTTTGTGACCCCATGGACTGTCACCCTCCAGGCTCCTCTGTCCATGGGATTTCCCAGGCAAGAATCCTGGAGCGGGTTTATGTCTCTTCTCTGACAGCTCAGTTGTTAAAGAATCCACCCGCAATGCGGGAGACCTGGGTTCGATCCCTGGGTTGGGAAGATCCCCTGGAGAAGGGAAAGGCTACCCACTCCAGTACTGTGGTCTGGAGAATTCCATGGACGAGTCCATGGGGTAGCAAACAGTTGGACACGACTGAGCGACTTTCACTTCACTTCACTTCTATTTCCTACTCCAGGGGCTCTTCCTGACCCAGGGATCAAACCCACATCTCCTGAACTAGCAGGTGGATTCTTTACCACTGGGGCCACCTGGGAAGCACACCCTGCCCCCCGCAAAAAAAAATACCGCTGACAGGCTTGGTGTAAAGATTTCCTGAAACATTCACGATATCACTTCACTAGGGAGAGGAGAAGCAAGATGCACAGGATTAAGACAGTTGGCTCAGGATGCTCTAGTCTGTACTCTGGCTCTGCTTGCTTAGCTGGCTCATTTGCTGCCCCTCCTGACTCTCAAAGTGGTTGCGGGGGCGGGGGGGGCTCTGTCTGCCCACCCAGCTTAAAGCAGGACCACTGCCTCGCTGCTCCAGCATCCGTGATCTCCATCACTTAAGCGAGCACTTTCCTTAGCAGGTACCACCTACCTTTCCCAATGGCATGCTTCTATTTTTCCTTTCCATTTCCTTCACACTCCCTGCCACCAGATACTTTTTGTGAACCCCTTCAGACTCTCACCTATCAGCACGATTTTGCAACTCGGTTCTGAAACACTCTATGGTTTCATTACCAACCCCGGGAAGTATTTTTTTTTTTTTTAAGCATCAGCAGTGAAACGCAAAACTAGTCCCTGCTCTGGCACGCAGACCGTCCTGCTGACCCTACACTAGGACTTCAGAGAACAAAAAGAAAGGAAGAAATTACCTCTGCCTCTCATCACGTGTCCGAGACTGAAAGACATGTCCCCAAAGCAACCCGTGAGAGCTATGAACAAGTGCTTCATTATGGGTACGGCCCCTAGAGTGCCGTCTGTCTCTTTAATTATTTGGACGAAGACCGCGAGGGACGTGCTAGGCAGACCTCAGAGAGGTGGCTGCCAAATTTCGGTGTTTAATAAAAAAAAAAAAAAGGGTTTGCGTAGTCCCAGGAGAAACAATGCCACATTCAGGAAATAACACTTTTCGAATACTTCCTCCTCTTCAATTATCTGCAATGGCACCACCCCTGGTGGTTTTGTCTACCTGGGCACAAAATAAACCTGGGACACACACCTTTGTAACATCATGCTAGCCTAACAAATCAGTTTTCTTCATTTTTATGATTGGAAATGAACTGCCTTCTTTTCACTTGAAGAGGGCAATCCCCTGGACATGGACACACTGCTATATTTAACATGGAGAACCAACAGGGACCTGCTGGACAGCACAGGGAACTCTGCTCAATCCTCTGAAATACATTATGGTTCCCAGGGGGAAGGATGGGGGAAAGGATAGTCAGGGAGTCTGGGATGGACATGGACACACTGCTGTCTTTAACATGGACAACCAACAAGGACCTGCTGGACAGCACAGGGACCTCTGCTCAATGTCATGTGGCAGCCTGGATGGAGGGGAGTTTGAGAGAGAATGGATACATGTCTATGTATGGCTGAGTCCCTTCACTTGTCCACCTGAAATTACCACAACATTGTTAATTGACTATACCGCAATAGAAAATAGCAAGTTTAAATTAAATAAAGAAGGCAACCCCAGGTTGCCTGGAGAAGCTGGCTGAAGATCCAGACTTGTTTAGGACAGTGTGTCTCAGGGGCACAAGGAAGCAGGACCGCCAGTCACAAGAAAACCCGGGGAGCTGGTTATGCTGGCGGGTTTCTGGGTGTTATCCCAGACCTGCTGAACCCAGGTGGTTGTGTGTGTGTCCACGTCCAACTATTTGCAACCCCATCGACTGTAGCCTGCCAGGATCCTCTGTCCTTGGGATCTTGCAGGCAAGAATACTGGAGTGGGGTTGCCATTTCCTCCGCAGAGGCGATCTTCCCGACTTGGGGATTGAACCTGCAGCTCCTGCTTTGGGCAAGCAGATTCTTTACCACCGAGCCACCTGTAACAAATCCCCCCGAAGGATTCTCGCACCAGAAAGGGAGGGAAGTAGACGTTTTATGATTCTGGAGCTGAGATCACCCCCTTCCCAACTCCTAGGGTTCCGCAGCACGTGGACGCTGCCCGCGGGGCTTGAGAGAAAAGGCTGTCCTGGTAGGTTAATCACTCTTTGGAGTATCCGTACTAGCATCTGCCATGAGGGCGTCTTCTCTTTGAGATACACAGCAGGCCCTTTCAGCTTTGCTGATGGCTGTGTAGGAGGAGAATGAAGGGGAGCAGAGGGGTTCTAAAATGAGAAGGAGAGAGACGCTCCATGGAAGAGTGAGACAGGGACCCTGTCCTTTTGCCATTTTCACAGCCTGTCCTGCAGTTGGGGGAAAGCTTGCTGAATGCCCCATCTTCTCGGGCTTGTGATGAGCAATCCTGGCAGGCTGATCTGCTAACTTGGTGGGTATTTCTCAGTGAGAAAAACACCAGGGGAGCAGCATGGAACACAGTCTTAAACAGCAGTGCCAAGAGCCAGGCCATGAACCTAGCCCATGGCTTCTGTGTGGGATGCAGGGAACTGTGATGCTGAAATCCGACTTGGAACACAGGGCCAGCTTCCCGCCAGTAAGACGCCTCTGGGGGAAATTACCGTCCACGAGAAGGTGCGTTGGAGAAGGCAATGGCACCCCACTCCGGTACTCTTGCCTGGAAAATCCCGTGGACGGAGGAGCCTGGTGGGCTGCAGTCCATGAGGTCGCTAAGAGTCGGACACGACTGAGCGACTTCACTTTCACCTCTCACTTTCATGCATTGGAGAAGGAAATGGCAACCCACTCCAGTGTTCTTGCCTGGAGAATCCCAGGGACAGGGGAGCCTGGAAGGAGGCCGTCTATGGGGTCACACAGAGTTGGACATGACTGAAGCGACTTAGCAGCAGCAGCAGCAGCAGTAGGTGCCTTTGGTCTTGATTATGTGGAGTCGGTTTGACACTGCTTTTCAGGTCAACTGTATTCTTCTGGGCTTCCCAGGTGGCACTCGTGGTAAAGAACCTGCCCTGCCAATGCAGTGGGATATAAGAGACCCAGGTTCATGTAAGCATCTTTTAATTTCATGACTGCAGTCACCATCTGCAGTGATTTTGGAGTCCAAAAAAATAGTCTGACACGGTTTCCACTGTTTCCCCATCTATTTCCCATGAAGTGATGGGACCAGATGCCATGATCTTCGTTTTCTGAATGTTGAGCTTTAAGCCAACCTTTTCACTCTCCTCTTTCACTTTCATCAAGAGGCTTTTTAGTTCCTCTTCACTGTCTGCCATAAGGGTGGTGTCATCTGCATATCTGAGGTTATTGATATTTTTCCCAGCAATCTTGATTCCAGCTTGTGCTTCTCCCAGCCCAGCATTTCTCAGATGTATATAAATTTATATCTAAAATTCATGTTATTTATATTTAAATATACAATAAGTCCCACACATACAAATGAGTTCCCTTCTCAGAGTGCATTTGCAAGTCCACGTTGTTCGTAAGTCCTGTGGACAGTGAAGCCTGTCAGGCTACGGTCCATAGGGCCACAAAGAGTGGGACGTGACCCAAGTGATTTGGCCCGCACCCCAACAAAGCCGGCCTAGCTACTCGACTAATGCAGACGGCTGTACTGTAGGGCACTGTAACACGTTCATGATACCTCTCACACAAATGCAGGGCACCAAAAGCAAACACAAGAAATAAAGAAAGCATCTTAAATCTTACACGAGAGGACCTTGAAAACTATGGGAGTACTATACAGCTGGCATGCAGGTGCTGGCATTGATCGAAAGGGTGAGACGACTGCACTGCTGCCCACAGGAGGCACAGGAGTTGGGAGATGGCAGAGCTACAGGGGACAGAGGGCGACTTGCAATGTCACTCACGCCTGATCTGCACTGAGCCCACATTCGCACCTTTGAAAGTCCACAACTTGAAGGCTCTTCGGTCGGGGATTTAGTGCATAAATTATTTGAGGGAATTTATGTGCATTTCTATAAAAGTCTGTATGTTTAGAAAGAAAGAAAGAAAGTGAAGTCGCTCAGTCGTGTCTGACTCTTTGCCACCCCCTGGATTGTAACCCATCAGGCTCCTCCATCCACTGGGTTTTCCAGGCAAGAATACTGGAGTCATTTGCCATTTCCTTCTCCAGGGAATCTTTCCGACCCAGGGATCGAACCCAGGTCTCTTGCATTGTAGGCAGACACTTTGTCTGAGCCACCAGGGAAGTCACATGTTTACCTTAATTTAAATGTGAAGATTTTCATGTTTTTATGACCCTTTGTGTAGAGATGCATCTAACCCAGGCTGGATTAACATCGTGTCTTTTCTTTCGAGAAAATACACCATTTTCACAAGCCCAAGGCACTGGGCCTCCTACGCCAAGAATTCCGTGCTGTTATGAAGTACCTATAATACTGTCTTCCAGGAGTTGAAATAAGTGAGTATTCTGCCCTGGAGAAGATGAGACATCATAAACTCAGCAGGATTTTGTGCGCAGCCCACAGGGACTCAGTAAATGTTTCATGATGATCCTTGATGTTATTTATTTCCAGGCAGTTTTATGTGGCTCACTTTGAGGTGTATTATAATCCCCCAAATCCAGGGAATTTAATTGTATTTCTCTGAGAGTTCAGGTACACACATCACCAATGGACCAATGGAGGGAAAGCTCTGGGGAATTCTATCCTTCTCTGCAAAATGAAAGTTTTGCACAGCTTGATTCTCCCCATTAGTAATAGCCCTGCTCAGTAACAGACGCTGATACTGTGGGCACAGGACTCTCCTTACCTGCACCTTTGTTAGCAGGAAAAAAAATTGTGGAAGATTTCATTCTTCTATCCATAGTGAAGTACAAGATCCAATTAAAAAAAAATGAAAAGGTGTGGGAAAAAAAGCTGCAAGGGGTGATCACATTCACTGGAAAGGATTTATTACTTGCTAAAATGTGATTGATATTCATCTGACGGGAACACAGTGCCCAAAGCACTTTCCTGCTGAGAAAAGTAAGGGAACACAGGAGCAAGGAGAGTCATTTTTCTAGATTCGACATATGTGCTCTAGTACGATACTTGTTTGTCTCTTTCTGACTGACTTGACTACTTATGACACACTCTAGGTCCATTCAGTTAGTTCAGTTCAGTAGCTCAGTTGTGTCCTACTCTTTGCAACCCCACGAACCGCACACAGCATGCCAAGCCTCCCTGTCCATCACCAACTCCCGGAGCTCACCCAAACCCATGTCCATTGAGTCAGTGATGCCATCCAACCATTTCATCCTCTGTTATCTCCCTCCCCTCTTGCCCTCAATCTTTCCCAGTATCAGGGTCTTTTCAAATGAGTCAGCTCTTTGCATCAGGTGGCCAAAGGATTGGAGTTTTAGCTTCAGCATTAATCCTTGCAATGAATACTCAAGGACTGATCTGCTTGGTTGGACTGGTTGGATCTCCTTGCAGTCCAAGGGACTCTCAAGAGTCTTCTCCAACACCACAGTTCCAAAGCATCAATTCTTCGGTGCTCAGCCTTCTTCACAGTCCAACTCTCACATCCATACATGACCACTGGAAGGGGACTGGAATACAAAAGTAGGAAGTCAAGAAACACCTGGAGTAACAGGCAAATTTGGCCTTGGAGTACAGAATGAAGCAGAGCAAAGGCTAATAGAGTTCTGTCAAGAGAACGCACTGGTCATAGCAAACACCCTCTTCCAACAACACAAGAGAAGAGGCATCACCAGATGGTCAACACCAAAATCAGATTGATTATATTCTTTGCAGCCAAAGAAGGAGAAGCTCTATACAGTCAGCAAAAATAACACTGGGAGCTGACTGTGGCTCAGATCATGAACTCCTTATTGCCAAATTCAGACTGAAATTGAAGAAAGCGGAGACCATTCAGGTACGACCTAAATCAAATCCCTTATGACTAGGTCTATTCATGTCTCTACAGATGACCCAATTTCATGCCTTCTTATGGCTGAGTAACAGTCCATTGTTGAAACTATTTGCAGGGCAGGAATAGGTTTAGATGCAGCTGTAGAGGATGGTCTGGACTTGGGGTGGTGGGGAGGGTAGAAGTGAAGGGAGATTGAGGTTGACATATATACATATATACACTAGAAGGGGACAACCGAGGATGAGATGGCTGGATGGCATCACAGACTCAATGGACGTGAGTCTGAGTGAACTCCGGGAGCTGGTGATGGACAGGGAGGCCTGGCGTGCTGCGATTCATGGGGTCACAGAGAGTCAGACACGACTGAGCGACTGAGCTGAACTGAACTGATATAGATACTTGTATAAACTATCATATTTATACATGTACATACGCTACCATATGTGCAGGAAATGGCAACCCACCCCACTATTCTTGCCTGGAGAATCCCATGGACGGAGGAGCCAGGCGGGCTACAGTCCACGGGGTCACAAAGAGTCAGACACAAGTGAGCAACTCACTTACTTACTCATACGTATACATTACCATGTGTGTAGACGTATATACACTCTCATATGTTATATGTACATACATGAACATGTAAACAGAGAGCTAGTAGGAAGCTCAGCGTATTGAAAAGCAGAGACATTACTTTGCCAACAAAGGTCCATCTAGTCAAGGCTATGGTTTTTCCAGTGGTCATGTATGGATGTGAGAGTTGAACTATAAAGAATGCTGAGCGCCGAAGGATTGATGCTTTTGAACGGTGGTTTTGGAGAAGACTCTTGAGAGTCCCTTGGACTGCAAGGAGATCCAACCAGTCCATCCTAAAGGAAATCAGTCCTGAATGTTCATTGGAAAGACTGATGTTGAAGCTGAAACTCCAACACTTTGGCCACCTGATGTAAAAGCTGACTCACTGGAAAAGACCCTGATGCTGGGATGGATTGAGGGCAGGAGGAGAAGTGGAAAACAGAGGTTGAGATGGTTGGATTGCATCACCAACTCAATGGACATGAGTTTGAATAGACTCCGGGAGTTGGTGATGGACAGAGAGGCCTGGGGTGCTGTGGTCCATGGGGTCGCAAAGAGTCAGACACGACTGAGTGACTGAACTGAACTGGAGTAGGAAGCTGCTCTATAGCACAAGGGGCTCAGCTCAGTGCTCTGTGATAACCCAGAGAGATGGGACAAGAGAGGGGGTGAGAGGTAGACCCAAGAGGGAGGAGATATATGTGAACATATAGCAGCTTCACTCTGTTGTACAGCAGAAATGAACACAAATTTGTAAGCAACTATATCTCAATTTTTTTTTTAAGATGAAAAAAATCACCTATGGTCAATGATTTGACTTCTCTTGTGGCTTAATAGTCAAGACCCTGCTTGCCAATGCAGGAGACGCAGCAGATGTGGGTTCAATCCTCTGGGTTGGGACGACACCACCATCACCACCCCTCCGCCCCCTGCCCCGCCAGAGAAGAAAAATGACAACCCACTCCAGTATTCTTGCCTGAGAAATCCCATGGACAGAGGAGCCTGTGGGCTGAAGTTCATAGGGCTGCAAGAGTCGAACATGACTTAGCAACTAAACCACCACCATGGTCAGTGATTTAATCAATCGCATTTGTGTAATGAAGTCCCATTAAAACCAAGAAGGTAGGGTTTGGAGAATGTCTGGTTTGGTGTGCATGTCATGACTGGGGATAGCGGCACTGGCTGGGAAGGAAATGGACACCCTGCGTCCTTTGCCCACACCCTGGCCCATCTCTTTCATTCGACTCCTTTCTGAATCACATCCTTTTACACCAAACTGATAGTCTGGTAAGTGACATGTTTCTCTGAGTTCTGTGAGCCCCTCTAGCAAATGAATTGGACCCAACAAGGAGGTCGTGGGAACATTCAGTGTATAGCCAGTTGATCAGAAGTACCTGGACTTGCAATGCAGTATCTGAAAGGGCAGGGGACAGACCTCAGTCAAGTGGGTAACCTCTGCAATCTGATGCTATCTCCACATACAGTGTCAGGATTGAAAGGACACCCAGCTGGTATCCCAGAATTGCTTGGTGTTTGCCTGGGTCACCCCACACACACACTGGAATTGGTACCAGAATCCATGTACCAAGTTTCAATTGCATGACTGAATTTTTTCTTCAAAAATAAAAAATACTCAGAAATATTTCAGGATTCCGAGAAAGGAAAATGAAGCTGGAAGAATCAGGCTACTTGACTTCAGGCTGTACTACAAAGCTATAGTGATCAAAACAGTATGGTACTGGCCAAAAATAGAAACATAGATCAGTGGAACAGGATAGAATGCCCCAAAATAAACCCACATAACTATGGTCAATTTATCTACAATAAAGGAGGCAATAATATACAATGGAGAGAAGACACTGAAGTCTCTTTGATGACTTGCACTGGGAAAAGTGGACAGCTATATGTAAAAGGATGAAATTAGAACATTCTCTAACAGCATATGCAAAAGTAAGTTCAAAATGGATTAAATACCTAAATTTAAGGCTGGACACTATAAAACTCTTAGAAGAAAACATGCTGAACACCTTTGACATAAATCACAGCAATATCTTTTTAGAACAACCTCCGAGAGTAATGAAAATGAAAACAAAAATAAACAAATAGGAACTAGTTAAACTTAAAAGCTTTTTCACAGCAAGGGAAGCAGTAAACAAAATGAAAAGATAACCCACAGAATGGGAGAGACTATTTGCAAACAAAGCAAGCAACAAGGAATTAATCTCCAAAATATTCAACCAGCTCATGCAGCTGACTCACAAAAACAACCCAATCAGAAAAGGGGCAGAAAATCTAAACAGACATTTCTCCAAAAAAGACATGCTGCTGCTGCTGCGTCGCTTCAGCCGTGTCCGACTCTGTGCGACCCCATAGACGGCAGCCCACCAGGCTCCCCCGTCCCTGGGATTCTCCAGGCAAGAACACTGGAGTGGGCTGCCATTTCCTTCTCCAATGTGTGAAAGTGAAAAGTGAAAATGAAGTCGCTCAGTCGTGTCTGACCCTTAGCAACCTCAGGGACTGCAGCCTACCAGGCTCCTCTGCCCGTGGGATATTCCAGGCAAGAGGACTGGAGTGGGGTGCCATTGCCTTCTCCGCAGAGAAGACATAGAGATGGTCAAAATACACATGAAAACGTGCTCAATATCACTAATTATTAGAGAAAGGCAAAGCAAAACTAGAATGAGGTCTCATCTCACACCGGTCAGACTGGCCATCATCGAAAAGGTACAAACAATAAATGCTAGAGAGGGTGTGGAGGAAAGAGAACCTCTTGCACTGCTGGCGGGAATGTAAATTGGTACAATCACTGTGGAAAACAGTATGGAAGTTTCCTAAGGAATAAAAACTAGAACTCCCATATGATCCTGCAATCCCACTCCTGGGCATATATACATGGATAAAATCATAATTCAAAAGGTGCATGCACCCCAGTGTTCATTGCAGCACTATTTAGAATAGCCAAGACATGCAGCAACCTAAATGTCCCCTGATAGAGGAATGGATAAAGGAGATGTGGTATGTATATACAATGGAATATTACTGAGCCATGAAAAGAATGAAATGATGCCATTTGCAGCAACCTGGAGATAATCATATTATGTGAAGTAAGTCACACAGGGAAAGACAAATATCATGTTCTCACTTAAACGTGGAATGTAAAAAAAAAAAATGATACAAATAAACGTATTTATAAAACAGATTCACAGACTTTGAAAACAAACTTATGGTTACCAAAGAGGAAGGGTAGCGGAGAGGGATAACGTGGGAGGTTGAGATTAGCATATATACTCTACTATCTATGGAACAGATAATCACCAAGGACCTGCTACCGTATAGCACAGGGAACCGTACTCCATATTCTGTAGTAAACTATACGGGAAAAGAATCTGGAAAAGAATGAGTATATGTATAAATGTAAGTGACTCACTTTGCTGTTACCCCTAAAAATAACACAACACTGTCAACCAACTACACTCCAATGTAAAATAAAAATTTAATAAATTTGAAATATATTTTTTATACCTCATTGGGTTTCACTACCTCGATGAACATGGCAACCCCACCAGCAAAACCACAACAAACCTCCAGGTTTCCTATTACGATGTGCTGTTCATTTCCGGTGAGAAGAGAACTACACTGGCACCTTATCACGTAAGTAAAGGATGCTACAGACATCAAGCCATCACGTTACAGCCTCCAGCCGGTGAGCCCTGGAAGAACTCGAGATGCAGACAAAGGGAACTGCCAAGTCCATCTAGCAGTCAGCCACTAAAACCACCCTGACAGTGCACCCAGAGAAAGCTCCGGACGTGAGAAAACAGAGGACGCTGTTTCCAGGTAGCTGGGGTGCATATCCTAGGAATGACTTCAGTGAGCCCAGACCCCTGCTTTCTTCCAGTACACAGAAAAAGCGCTAAATTCCTCAACTCAAGATATCTGGTTTCTTTTATTAACTGTCATCTTCTGATGTTTAGACTACCTGGTCTTTTGTTTAAAAAAAATAAAAACTATATATCCTGGCTCTCTGACATGCCTCTTTGGAACACTTTCTCAGTGTTATCTGAGATGCTGCTCCCAGGCTTGAAGTCCTAAGAATATTTGCCAAATAAAACACAACACTCAAGTTTTAGGTTGGGCTTTTTTTTTTTCCTAGTGGACACAGAAGGAGATGGAATTTTCCATTAAAGGTCAAGATGCTTTAGCATCATTCCTTGTAAACACCTTATGCAGCCATTGGTGGAGGATTTTGGAACTGTGGCTGTAACTTGACCTACAATTTCTTCATTTGCCTTTTTGACGTTGTTAGTGCCCATGATGGCTGACCCTTGGACATTAAGAGTTTACTGTTTCTTTCCCCCGTTTCAGCAGCTGTAGATAGAGGCTATAAGTAGCAATTGTTAAATACTCAGAAATAACACAGATTCCAGATGATACTGTATGAGTGTTCTCTTGCTTCTGTAACAAATTACCACCAATGGAGTGACCTAAAGCAACACCAGTTCCTTCTCTTAGAGTTCTGGAAGTTCATTTCAGTTCAGTTGCTCAGTTGTATCCGACTCTTTGTGACCCCACGGACTGCAGCATGCCAGGCTTCCCTGTCCATCACCAAGGATTGGGGTACACAATCATTTTTTTCTAATTTTATAAAAATCAACATCATCAGGATTGAAAACATTTCCTCTTCAAAAGACAGTAAGGGAATCCCAAAGGAAATCCACAATCTGGGAAATTTTTGCAAAACACATCTGACAGAGGGCTTATATCCAGAATATACAGGTAACTCTTATAATCAATGGGCTTCCTCAGTGGCTCAGAGGTAAAGAATCTGCCTGCCAAGGCAGGAGACCAAGTTCAATCTCTTGGTCAGGAAAATCCCCTAACGAAGGAAATGGCTACCCACTCCAATATTCTTGCCTGTGAAATCCCATGGACCAAGGAGCCTGGAGGGCTACTGTCTGTGGGGTTGCAGATAGTCCCGGACATGCCTGAGTGCACAGACGCACTGACAAGAGTCAATAACGAAGACACAACTAGATTTTTTAATTGGCAAAAGTCTGGGATGGACACCTCAAAAGAGAAGACATGAAGAGTCATATACCTATGAAAAAGATGCTGAAAATCATTAGTCATCAGGGAAAGCCAAATTAAAAATTCTTGCACACCTACTGGTACTGCTAAAGTTAAATATACCTAGGATAGCAAGTACTGATAAAAATACAGAGCTGGTGGGGCCCTCATATGTTACTGGTGGAACTGCACAATGGTTCCCACAAAGGTAAACACTCACTTACCGTATCACCCAACCATTCCCCTCCTCAGCATCTCCTACAGGGAAGGGAAAACATACCTTCCCACAAAGACCTGAATGGGAGTCATTACAGTCACTTTATTCACGATCCCAAACCACTAGAAACAGGCCAAACATCATTCAACAGGCAGATAAACAAAGGGTGACCCACCCATAAAACTAAAAGTTCTTCAGGGATTAAAAGGGAAGAATCGCAGACACATGCCACAATGTGGAGGAACCTCAAAAGCATTATGCAAAGTGAAAGAAGCCAGATACGAAAGCCTTCTTCTATATCCTTCCTTTTATGTGGCACATTCAGTTTAGCTCAGTTGCTCAGTCGTGTCTGACTCTTTGCGACCCCACGGACTGCAGCACGCCAGGCCTCCCTGTCCATCACCAACTTCCAGAGCTTACTCAAACTCATGTGCATCGAGTCGGTGACGCCATCCAAGCATCTCATCCTCTCTCATCCCCTTCTCCTCCCACCTTCAAGCTTTCCCAGCATCGGGGACTTTTCCAATGAGTCAGTTCTTCACGTCAGGTGGCACTTTAGGAAAGGCGAAACGGGCTTCCCTGGTGGCTCAGTAGTAAAGAAGCTGCCTGCCAATGCAGAAGACAAGGGTTCCATTCTCATTGGAAAAAGTGGTTGGAAGGCCTCACAGACTCGATGCACATGGGTTTGGGTGGACTCCGGGAGTTGGCGATGGACAGGGAGGCCTGGCGTGCTGCGGTCCATGGGGTCGCAAAGAGTCAGACACAACTGAGTGACTAAACTGAACTGAACTGCCCACTGCTTCCACACAATTCTGAAGGGCATTCCTCCTGTTGAGGGAGATGAGTGCTTTCCCATCAAGGGAACTCTTTTGAATTGACACAAAGTTTGAACCAGCAGTTTGGGTGGGAAACTCTGACTGCATCTCCAAAGTAGCTGATGCTGTCAGCAGGATGCTGTATGCAGCCTTGCCCCTCACATGGCAAAGTGCTTTACAAGCACGAGCTCATAATTCTACTGTGAGGCAGGTGGGAGGGAAGTTGTTATTTTCCCTGTTTTACGGCTTTCTAAAGCCTGTGAGGGTGTAAAGGGTTGACGTGTGTTCTATTTTTGAAGTCACAGAGTTTCCATAGTGCCATTCTCCAGTGATGGAAGGAGGGAAGCTAGAACTGAAAACATTTCCATTCAATGCTCCTCTCCTCATTCTTTGGATTCGTGAGGATTCAAGTCACACAGATGGCGTTTTATAGTCCCCAGAAGAAGGGTGAGTGAGCAGGCTGGCAGCTTCTGAAGACCTGGCCCCAGCATACTTCGAAAGCAAGGCAAGGGGGGAAATCACAAACATGCTTGATGCCTTTGAAGAAAAACGCTTGTGAGAAAAAAGGCAAAAATAAAGATTTCCCTGTGTTCACTGGGTCTAGACCAAAGGCATCAATAATCTAAGAAGGTTAAAGGGCACTGCATTATAGCCAGAGACAGATTGTAAGGTTGATATAAACTCAGATGAGGGGCCTTCCTGGGGGCTCAGATGGTAGAACATTTGCCTGCAATGCAGGAGACAGGAGTTCAGTCCCTGGGTCAGGAAGATGCCCTGGAGAAGGGAATGGAAACTCGCTCCAGAACTCTTGCCTGGAGAATCTCATGGACAGAAAAGCCTGGTGGGCTACAGTCCACGGGGTCGCAAAGACCCAGACAAGACTGAACAACTTTCAGTAACTCTCACATATGTACACATGTGCTGTGGGGGGAGGGGAAGCCATTGAAACTTATTCTGCTGTACACTAATTTATCCTTATTTCAAAAGAAGCTCCCCCCTGCCACAGACATGGGTGCTACAAATGAATTTTCCTCAAAAGTACACTGTCCGTTAAGTCTTATCTTGCACTCTACTTGCTATTGTAGCACAGCAAATTATCTCAGATTTTGTTCACAGTCTCCTGGAGGTAGGGAATTGGTGGAGGCGGCTCATTTCTGCCCCTGGTGGTCTTCACGGGGGCAGCTCAAAGGCTGCGGCTGGAATCATCTGAAGAGATGTTTTTAGAAGAAAGAAAAGGAAGTGAAGTTACTGAGTTGTGTCCACTCTCTGCAACCCAGTGGACTGTAGCCCACCAGGTTCCTCCATCCATGGAATTTTCCAGGCAAGAATACTGGAATGGGTTGCCATTCCCCTCTCCAAGGGATCTTCCCAACCCAGGGATCGAACCCTGGTCTCCCACATTGCCGGCAGACCATCTGAGCCACCAGGGAAGCCCCAGCATTACGCACTCACATGTTTGGAAGCTGACGCGGGCTGTCACATCACAGCAGGAGCTATTGGTGGAGCAACCTACACAAGGCCTCTTCAAGTGCCCTGGGATTCCTCACACCATGGTGGGATTCTGAGAGCGTGAATATTCGGGAAATGAGGCGGAAATATGCTGAATTTTATGACCTAGCCTAGGAAACCATACTTCCACCACATCCCATCTTTTCTGGTGGTCATAGAGCCCCACTCAGGTTTAAGGAGAAAGGAAATTGATTCTACCTCTTGATAAAAGAGGATTTTCCTGGTGGTTCAGCTGGTAAAGAATCCACCTGCAATGCGGGAGACCTGGGTTCGATCCCTGGGTTGGGAAGATCCCCTGGGAGAAGGGAAATGGCTACCCACTCCAGTATTCTGGCCTGGAGAATTCTACGCGGTCGCAAAGAGTCAGACACAGTTGAGTGACTTTCACTTTTTTTCTGATAAAGAGCAGCGAGTTGGACTTCCCGGGTGGCACAGTGGATAAGAATCCACCTGCCGATGAAGGGGACATGGGTCTGATCCCCGGTTTGAGAAGATCCACACGCTTCGGAGCAACTAAGCCTGGGCCCCACAACCACCAAGCCTGCGCCCTGAGCCTTAATTAATTGAGCCTGTGTACCTGCAACTATCGAAGCCCTCGCATCTTAGAACCTGTGCTCTGCAACACAAGAAGCCACCGCAACGAAGGGCAGCCCCACACTCTGCAACTAGAGCAAGCCAGCAAAGAAGATCCAGTGCAATCAAAATAATTAATTAAAAAAAAAAAAAAGAACAGCAAGTTTCTAGAAGAGCATATGGGATCAGAGAGTTTGCTAGAATCCGCGGTCTCCACTTTGTCAGCTTAGCAGGGTGGCTGTCCCTGACATTGTACTGAGTGTCTTGGAAACACAAGCGCTGGGAGATGATTGCAGGGCCATCAAAAGAGACAGAAGCATCATCCCATGCTCAGTACACACCAATCAGCCACAGGAGAAGGAAAAGTCACTTACTGTTTCTTTATCTACCCACAGGAAAGGCACAAGGCTGTTCAATCCCAAACTCACTAGAAAATTTAGCACGGAAGCAGACATTATCTCAGAACATAAGGCCCGATGTCTTTGTCCAGAGAAATTAAGATGAGACGTGCAGTTCTTTTACAAACCAGCATTTCCCTTCTTGCATGCTGGCTTTGAAACAGCAACGGCGATGATTTTCGATGTTATGTGTTAAATATTTTAATTACATTCTGAAATAAGCAGCACTCTGGAAAAGTCAGAGTCAAAGGCAAACTAATTAATTCTTGAAAGTAACATCCTAATATATGCATTTTTCATGGCAGAAATTAATTTCGCTCAAGACAACTGTCTTTTCCCTTGTAAATTAGGACATTTCTCCGCTAATTAGTTTAAATTGCCTGTAGGAGATAATCACCACTGAGCTATGGAATTTCCTTCAGCAGGTGATTCTGGCTACCAAAGAGAAGACTTTAAAAGACAAATAAGAATCTTGGTTTTTTTTTTTTCTTTCTCAGGGTCTTGGACCTAGAGATTGTCATGCTGAGTGAAGTACATCAGACAGAGAAAGAGGAATACCCTAAATGTTTATGTTATATAACATAAATAAATATATTTATTACTATATAGTAAATAATTAATTTTTAAAAATTACTATACAGTCCATGGAATTCTCCGGGCCAATATACTGGAGTGGGTAGCCTTTCCATTCTCCGGGGGATCTTCCCAACCCAGGGATCAAACCCAGGTCTCCCACATTGCAGGCAGATTCTTTACCAGCTGAGCCACCAGGGAAGCCCTTATTATATATAATATATATTATATATTTACATATATATATATATATATATATATGGGACCCCACTCCAGTACTCTTGCCTGGAGAATCCCATGGACAGAGGAGCCTGGTGGGCTGCAGTCCATGGGGTCGAGAAGAGTCGGATACGACTGAGCGACTTCACTTTCCCTTTTCCCTTTCATGCACTGGAGAAGGAAATGGCAGCCCACTCCAGTGTTCTTGCCTGGAGAATCCCAGGGACGGCAGAGCCTGGTGGGCTGCCGTCTATGGGGTCACACAGAGTCGGTCACAACTGAAGCGACTTAGCAGTAGCAGCAGCATATATGGGAGGGGAGTTTGAGGAAGAATGAATACATGTGTATATATGGCTCAATCCCCTTTGCTGTTCACTTGAAACTATCACAACATTGCTAACTGGCTACATTTCTATTCAAAATAAATTTTTTTAATTTTTAATTTTTTAATAAAATCCTGTCTAGACTTTTAAAAATATGTATCCTTGTGGCTGATTCATGTTGATGTATAGAAAAAAAAAACCTCACAATATTGTAAAGTCATTATTCTCCAATTAAAATAAATTCATTTTAAAAAATAATAAAATACAAAGCAGAGCCTTGGGCTTTGGCTTGTTTCTGTTCAGCAGGGTTGAGAATAAAAAGTATAAAACCATCTATGACTAAATCTTCAACTATGTTCTAGTCTGTCAGTCATAGCCAACAATTTACAACCCCATGAACGGTAACCTGCCAGGCTCCTCTGTCCATGGAGATTCTCCAGGCGAGAATACCGGAGTGGGTAGCCTTTCCCTTTCCGAGGGGATCTTCCTGACCCAGGGATCGAACCCAGTCTCTCGCATTGCAGGCGGATTCTTTACTGTCTGAGCCACCAGGGAAGCCCTTGTTCTAGGTGATTATACGGTGATAAAGTGACCAACATCCCTGCTTCGTGGAACACACATTTCAGTAGAATTCCATAGATTCTACTCCAAGTTATGTATAGAACCAGATCAAGCAGACAAATATTATTTTAAACCAATTGGCCGTGACTTGTTTTCAAGCTGTTTGGCAGAATGCTCTTTCAAGTTGGTTTCTATGTAAAAACCCTGAGACTGGAGTTTGATCCAGTTTTTGTTTTTTTTCAATCTTTTACAGAGTATGTCTTTTTCACAAGATGTAATCTCTTGCAAAGCCAGGAGCACTGAGCTACAACAACCTGCAAACTGATCTCCTACGTCAATCTTGCTGCAGGATAACAGAAGACGATGAAGTTTTCACATCCTTACTGTATCAGGTCATACCAACGTGGACTAAACGTAATGCTGAACAAGCAAAAGAGCCCAGGGGATGTCCGTGGTCATCCGCTGGTTAAGAATCCTGCAATCACAGCAGACATGGGTTCAGTCCCTGGTCTGGGAAGATCCCACGTACTACAGGGCATCTGAGGTCATCTCAACTCTAACCTCTTAGCTAATACTATCCATGGAAACCAGGGTCACCCTACCCAGGTGAGTACTTGCTATTCATAACCTACTTCAGGAGGATACACAGACAGATAGCTACACAGATAGAGAGATACAGGTTAGAGACTAGACTAGTAGTCCAGTAGATGACTGGATGGATGGACGAATCCATGAAAGACAGATAGATCACCTTGAGGGTTTATGCGTGTATATCATTGCTAGAAAAGTCAGATAAAATTCTTGAGTACACTGATATGCAACAAACGTATGATGGTAGTGGAGGTTTAGTCGCTAAGTCATGTCTGACACTTGGGACCCCACAGACTGTAGCCTTCCAGGCTCCTCTGTCCACGGGATTCTCCAGGCAAGAATACTGGATGGAGTAGGTTGCCGTGCCCTTCTCCAGGGGATATTCCTGACTGTGAGATTGAACTTGGGTAATGTACGATACATGTTAGAAACAAATTCATGGATGAATTTATTTACTCAACAATACATCATTTATATACTCCGGCATAGTAAGCGGTGAAAGATTTAGGGGTTGGTGCAGGGGGCGGGGGGGTACCTGAGCATGAACGGTCAGAAAAGACCTCTTGGGGAAATGAAGAGTTATGTACATATCTCTGTGTGTGTGTGCACGCACGCACGTGTGCTCAATCACTTCAGTTGTTTCTGACCCTTTGCGACCCCATGGACTATAGCTCCCCAGGCTCCTGTGTCCATGGGGATTGTCCAGGCAAGGATACTGGAGTAGAATTCAGTGCCCTCCTCCAGGGGATCTTCCCAACTCAGGGATCGAACCCGCGTCTCTTGCTGTTTCCTGCGTAGCCAGGCGGGTTCTTTGCTGCTAGCGCCCCCGCTGGGGGAAAGGGCTGCAAATCAAGAATGTTGCCTGTGCAAATGCCCCAGCATGGGACTGAATGAAGCAGGCTGGAGGAACCCAGAGAATAGTCCACTACTTGTACATCAAAACACAAGGAGACAACAGCTGAAGAGAGGGAGTTGGCACCCCCAGGGTTCCAGGTCAAATAGGCCATCGGATGCCGCAGACGTCACCCTTAGAGTCCACACACCTGTCACCACTGGAAGACTCAGCTAACAGCCTTCGGGATTGCAGAGGAACTTGCAAAACCCCACGGGAAGCCAGCCTCCTGTTTTTATCTCTGGCGTCCACCGGTTCCTGAATCAGGCGCGCACAGGCCGTAAGCCTTGGCGAGGTGAGCGAGGATTTCTCAGTGAGATAGATGTTTCTTTCTCGCTGTTTTTCTGGCCTCTCACGTGTGACTGTCTTATGTCCCTTTCAGATGATACATCTCGGTGCAAAAGGTGCCCGCGGCCAGGTAGCAAGGAGAAACAGAGCTGTGTCTCTTTCTAGGTCCAGGTCTCAGTGACGGGCCCCGGGTCTCCAGCCTTACTGCAAGGGGCGAAGGGAACGTGCTGAAACCCAGCCCAGCCCCCCAGAGCGTCCAGACCGTGTTTAAAGCCATTCTGGAGCCAAGGACATTTTTCCTGAATCCGTTCCAAACTAGAACAAAGATGCTTGTGCGTGATATTTTTGCAAGACATGCAGGCTCAGTAATGGACAGACTCTACATTTATGTCAAACATGGAGAACCATTTTCCAATCCTTGCTGCAGAAAGGTGGCTTGTGTGCAAGCCAAAAATAATAGCATGAAGAATGATAATAAAACAAAGCTGGCACGAAACGTCGTCTCTTGAAGAGGGCCAAGTTTTACTCTGATAGCATTGATTCTTGGAAGCCAAAAAGGAAATAAATTCCTACCCACACAATCTGCATTGTTCCTGTCCACCTCATGTTAATTTTATGTCACACCTCCAATGCATAGACTCATTTATTTTTTTCCTATTGAGAGTGCAAGGTGTTTGTTCTAAAAATAAGTTGTCTGCATCTGACGCCATAAACAGTTTCTTCCTAATGACTGCTTTAACTAAAGTTATAGGGAAAAAATTAGACATATGTTCTTCCAGTATTCTTTTGAGATGTGTGCGTGTGTGGGTACAGTCTTTGTAACATGAAGACTAACAGCTCATTGCTGATGGCGGTTTAGCTGCTAAGCCGTATCCAACTCTTTGCAACCTAATGGACTATAACCCTCCAGGCACCTCTGTCCATGGGATTCTCCAGGCAAGAATACTGGAGTAGGTTGCCATCTCCTCCTCCAGGTGATCTTTACTAACCAGGGAACCGAACCCACTTCTCTTGTGTCTTCTACCCTGTCAGGTGGGTGCTTTACCACTGTGCCACCTGGAAAGCTCCCGTCATAATACACTTGATCTTAACCAAATGGAGAAAGTGACCTTAACACAATCCGCTGGCCAGCAAGGAGCTGCTAAGAGGACTCTCCCATGATGACTGCAAGAGCGCTGAGGACACTCCAACCCCTGCCGCTGCAAACCTTCCAGGAGGTCAAATTTTTCATCTGAAAAGCTCCGGGTTGGGACTGTTGTAAAAGAGAAGCAATAACTGACAAGGAAGCTTATAGTGGAGAGGTGAGCTTCCTGGGCAATGTAGAGATGGGGAGAGATGCTCATCATTGGGAATTTCCCCTATGGCTCAGCTTGTAGCTCAGCTGGTAAAGAAGTCGTCTGCAGTGCAGGAGACCCCAGTTCGATTCCTGGGTCAGAAAGATGCCCTGGAGAAGGGAGAGGCTACCCACTCCAGTTTTCTTGGGCCTCCCTGGTGGCTCAGCAGGTAAAGTATCTGCCTGCAATGCAGGAGACACAGGATATGCGGGTTTGATCCCTAGGTCAAGAAGACCCCCTGGGGGAGGGTATGGCAACCCGTTCCAGTATTCTTGCCTGGAGAATCCCATGGTCACAGGAGCCTGGTGGGATACGGTCCATGGGGTGGCAAGAGTTGGACACGACTCAGGCGCCTTAGCACACACGCTTGTCATTCCCACCCAGGCCCCGGAGCACAGCCATTCCCAGGGAAAATAGTGCCCACCCGGGACCTCATCTGACATGTGGTCAATTGTTTAGCCTTTTAAGTCCCTTTAAAGCAAAATTCTTCATGAACCCATAGAGTATTAAACGAGACATTTCACAGATTACTACATCATGATAAAGGAATTTTTTTCATATGGTTTGCCACCAGATACAGTGACAGTTCTGATGGAAGTTTGAAAGACATATTCTGTGAGAGAGAAAGCAACTTCTGGCCATGATTAGGGCTCAGCACCTGTTCAGTTCAGTTCAGTCACTTAGTCATGTCTGACTCTGCGACCCCATGAATTGCAGCACGCCAGGCCTCCCTGTCCATCACCAACTCCCTGTGTTCATTCAAACTCACCTCCTTCGAGTCGGTGATGCCATCCAGACATCTCATCCTCGGTCATCCCCTTCTCCTCCTGCCCCCAATCCCTCCCAACATCAGAGTCTTTTCCAATGAGTCAACTCCTCGCATGTGATGGCCAAAGTACTGGAGTTTCAGCTTTAGCATCATTCCTTCCAAAGAAATCCCAGGGCTGATCTCCTTCAGAATGGACTGGTTGGATCTCCTTGCAGTCCAAGGGACTCTCAAGAGTCTTCTCCAACACCACAGTTCAAAAGCATCAATTCTTCGGCACTCAACTTTCTTCATGGTCCAGCTCTCACATCCATACATGACTACTGGGAAAACCATAGCCTTGACTAGATGGACTTTTGTCAGTAA
>SJXQ01009349.1:45351-55781 GCA_006408695.1 Aepyceros melampus
ATGTTTATTATTTAATTTAATTATTAAATAAAAATTAGTTAAAATAGTTAAATAAATGAAAATAGTTAACTATTTGCTCTGCTCTTGAGGTGTTTTTTCTGTTTTTTATTTTGAGACATCAGTGGTGTGTTGGACAGAAGGGTTTACACTCTGTTTTTGTCAGCTATATATTTGAAATGAACTGCTTTTCTTAAACACGAGGGGAACAGATGCATACCAATGAAAGAGCTACAGTCTGAGGCAAAGGCTGAAGTTTCTACATCTTTTCAGGAAAATTAGGACTATCATAGGATCTGGGAGAAAATGTTTGCATTTGTGAATAACACCAAGATTTCAGTTAACATGACAAAAGTTCGCAAAGCTCTGTCCTGTGATGCTTCTGAAAGCAAAGATCTTATGCCCACAACACAGACTCGGCTGTGGACTTTAATAACTGTCTGCGTGCATGCATGCCACGTGCTATTTTACTTCGGTCACGTCTGACTCTTTGTGAGCCTATGGACTGAAGCCCGCCAGGCTCCTGTGTTCCTGGGATTCTCCAGGCAAGAGTACTGGAGTGGCTTGCCCTGCCCTCGTCCAGGGGATCTTCCTAACCCAAGGATCAAACCTGCGTCTCCTGTAGTTCTTCCATTCAGCCAGATTCTTTACCGCTGAGCCACCTGGGAAGCCCATTTAAAATATAAAGCTCTAAATAATCGAATATAATTATTTTCTACCAACGAGATCATTTATAATATGCCAGGGACCGGGATGAACTCTTTACGTCTATTATAATTAATCCTTACAGAACCTGGTGGAATCAGGTTCTTCCTATCTTAAAAGATGCGTGGACCCAAAAGGGAAGCGCGGAAAGGTCAGGACTTTCCTGGCGGCCCACTAGTTAAGTATCTGTCTTTCGACACAGGGGATGCAGATTCAATCCCTGGTCCGGGGACTAAGATCCCACGTGCCGTGGGACAACTAAGCTCACGAGTCGCAACTACTGAGCCCAATCTGCCAACAGCTAGAGCAAGAAGCCCGTTTGCCCCAACTAAGACCAGACACAAAGAAACAGAGGAAGAAAGGCTAACTCCTTGCCCAAGATCACAGAAGAAATTATGGGGGGAAAATGCAGGCACAAACTCAGGTGTACTGATCCTGAAGTTCCGGCTTCTAACTGACATTTTATACCATTTCTCATCACCTTCCCCAAAGACTGGCAAACGCCTGTCTGTGGGCCAGTGCTCACAATATTAATGAGAGGGGACAGAATTGCATCTGATCCTCAAAGCATCTAGACTATCAGCCACGGCTCAATTGATGCTGTTGAACTGTGGTGTTGGAGAAGACTCTTGAGAGTCCCTTGGACTGCAAGGAGATCCAACCAGTCCATCCTACAGGACATCAGTCCTGAATTTTCATGGGAAGGACTAATGCTGAAGCTGAAGCTCCAGTACTTTGGCCACCTGGTGCAAAGAACTGACTCATTAGAAAAGACCCTGATGCTGGGAAAGACTGAAGGCGGGAGGAGAAGGGGACAACAGAGGATGAAATGGTTGGATGGCATCACCGACTCAATAGGGCCAGTGCTCACAATATTAATGAGAGGGGACAGAATTGCATCTGATCCTCAAAGCATCTAGACTATCAGCCACGGCTCAATTGATGCTGTTGAACTGTGGTGTTGGAGAAGACTCTTGAGAGTCCCTTGGACTGCAAGGAGATCCAACCAGTCCATCCTACAGGACATCAGTCCTGAATTTTCATGGGAAGGACTAATGCTGAAGCTGAAGCTCCAGTACTTTGGCCACCTGGTGCAAAGAACTGACTCATTAGAAAAGACCCTGATGCTGGGAAAGACTGAAGGCGGGAGGAGAAGGGGACAACAGAGGATGAAATGGTTGGATGGCATCACCGACTCAATGGACATGAGTTTGGGTAAACTCCAGGAGCTGGTGATGGACAGGACAGCCTGGCGGTACTGTAGTTCATGGGGTCGCAGAGAGTAAGACACGACTGAGTGACTGAACTGAACTGAATTACCTAAAGGCTCAATTACACACCACTCAAACTCTGCAGAGGAGCAAAGAAATCCATTACATGCAGAAAAGCTTCATCCTAATAAAATCATTAGCTTCAAGAGATAAAGGCATTGCATTTCAAACTTTGAAAGCACAAGTGTCTGATGATGGCTTATGGCATTACAAGATTCTATAGTGCTTGTAAAAGAGAAAAAAAAAATTTTTTTTTTTGGTGTGTTTTATGTATCAGATGAAACTGTATGACTTGGCAGAGCCTGCCTGTTGGAGAGGAGTCCTTTTTCCAACGACGTCGTGATGAATGTCTGCCAAGCGAGCCCTCTCTGTTCAATAATATTCAGAGCACAAGTTACACAGCAGCAGGACAGAGGTACTGCTGTCCCTGAGAAAACAGCCAGGCATGTTTTATCACCAAAAAAGAGAGGAAAAGCCGAAGAATATTCTGCGTAATCAAACTGAGCAGTGAAAGATCCAAAAGCAACATGTCAAGAAACTCTCCTCTGTAGGTGGAATTAAAAACAACAGAACAAGAAAGACCAACATATGCCTGAGGGTCGTCTGGGGCCGTCTCAGTTCTTCTGTCGTGAAGGTATCCATCGGTGCTTACAGCCACAGCAATCAGACGTCCATACGGACAGTGTATGTCTGAGAGCTCTGTTTTGTCTTCCCCATGCCCTGCCCCCACCCCCGAGAAACTGCGGTGTGAAATTAACCTGAAATCAGGAGAATGCAAGTAGCTTTCCCAGCAGAAGGCAGGAGGCTCCTTCTCCTATTAACAGTGGCGCTGTCCGTCTCAGACATCCTGTAGCAGACGGTTCCCAAGCTATCTTCATGCCTATCCCTGGTCCTGCCTCTGATGCTTTCTCAACACTACAGCTTCACAGCTCTCTGCTCCATCCAGTAAGGACCAAAACCCAGCTGTGGTATCAATGGGCCTGGCCACGGAACAGCACCCCAGAGGTTTATCAAGGGTAACAACTCCATCACTTTGCTCACAAAGGTCCATCTAGTCAAACCGATGGTATTTCCAGTAGTCACGTATGAACATGAGAGTTGGACCATAATGTAGGCTGAGCACCGAAGAATCCATGCTTCCAAAATATGGTGTTGGAGAAGACTCTCGAGAGTCCCTCGGACTGCAAGGAGATCCAACCAGTCAAACCTAATGGAAATTAGTCCGGAATATTCATTGGAAGGGCTGATGCTGAAGCTCCAATACTTTGGCCACCTGATGCGAAGAGCTGACTCATTAAGACCCGATGCTGGGAGAGATTGAGGGCAGGAGGAGAAGGGGACGACAGAGGATGAGATGGTTGGATGGAATCATTGCATCAATGGGCATGAGTTTGAGCAAACTTTGGGAAATAGCAAAGGACAGAGGAGGCTGGGGTGCTGCAGCCCATGAGGTTGCAAAGAGTTGGACACGACTTGGCAACTGAAGAGCAGCAACTCCTCCCAACCTCTGCAGAAGCGTTTTAAAGAGCTCTTCTGCAGAGCGCTTAGAGTCTTAGACACAGCGTATCATTCTGTCATCTGTCACGATCTTGCACTGTCTCCCTCCCTCCACTGGCATGCAGACCTGTGATCCTTGGGCGTCTGTGTATGTTTCCATACACTGATGCTTTTATTATCCCAAATGTAAGTGCAGTACGTGGGAATTCCTGGCAATAGGTGCTCCATCAATATGTGTTCCATCAATATGTGTTGAATCAAGAGTAATTCCACAATATGTGTTAAATGTGTTGAGACTTTCCATTTTTAGTGCACATATTTTTTTTTAGCAGTATTGGCTTGTAATCAGACTATATTTATGCCCCCATGGGGAATTATGAGAGTTAGAGTTGCCAAAATAAAAAGGGAAATAGGAGAAATAAAGAGCCTACAAAAACAATTGAGATCATATGTTATTCCCTATGGAATCCTGTGGACAGAGGAGCCTGCTTGGCTACAGTCCATGGGTCAGAAAGAGTCGGAGACACTGGCCAAGCAACACCCATCTAACAGAATGATGGGCGAGCAACCAAAGATGATCAAGATCAGGTGTCAAGGACCAATGGTGGGATTCTCAGGTTCATGCAGAAGATATGTGGGTCTTCTGCATGGAGTTTCATCAGCCCCGTAGAGGTGAGTGTGCCTGGAGTGATTGATCATTTTTGTAGCAGTCTACAGAGTAGACCCCTTCATTCTCTGTAAGTCTTGAGATGACAGCTGTCTTGACAGGAGGCTGCTTATATGGACACTTCTCGAAGCATTCGGGGAAAACAGGTTAAATGGAAGTGCTGCTGAGTCGCTTCAGTCATGTCCAACTCTTTGCGACCCCATGGACCATAGCCCTTCTGAGGCTCTTCTGTCCATGGGATTCTCCAGGCAAGAAGACTGGAGTGGGTTGCCGTGCCCTCCTCCAGGGGAATCTTCCTGACACTGGGAGCGGACCTCCGTTTCCTGTCCAATTTGCATTTCTGAAATTCAGATCTAACAACGTGCAGATTCTCATCTGTACATCCTCCGTAATTCTTGTTTGCCACGAGCTACGGGCTGATTTCTTTGTGTGGCAAATTTGCTCATCTCTTTGGAATGTTCTCCAGCCAGCCATCTCCATATTCAAGGTTTCATCACCCGCCTTCCCATCTCCCACAGATCTTTGGACCTGGGGCTCCAGGTCCACCTTCATGAAAAACAGAGACAAAAGCATCCTTCAATTTGTCACATTCTCATAACCCCTGCTGCTGCTGCTAAGTCACTTCAGTCATGTTCAACTCTGTGCGACCCCATAGACGGCCTCCTACCAGGCTCCCCCATCCCTGGGATTCTCCAGGCAAGAACACTGGAGTGGGCTGCCATTTCCTTCTCCAATGCATTCATAACCCCTAAGTCACTCTTTGTCCAATACCCACCCATTTATTTCATTTTGTTAATAGTTATCTCTTTCTTTGGCTGCGGCAAGCAGGCTCTCCTACCTTCATTGTAGAATGGGAGTTTTTTAGTGGCAGCATGCAGAAACTTTAGTTGTGTTGTGTGGGATCTTTTCCCCTGACCAGAGATCAAACCCGGGCCCCCTGCATTGGGAGTTTGGACCCTTAGTCACTAGACCACCAAGGAAGTCCCATCATTCATTTATTTTAAAACAAACAAACAACCACAGCTGTAGCTGAGGAACAACTAATCTACCAGGCATGGGGCTTAAAAAAAAAAAGGAAAAAAATTCACGTGATTATTTCACTTAACACTAAAAAATTCTTATTAACACAAATGTCATTCTACACATATAAATATAGTCACTCAGCAAGAACAAGTGCACTTCACCAAGAACAGATAAGAATGGCATATAATCACAAGAGAAAATGTTCAGCATCTTTAGTCATGGCTGTTCTTGTTCAGTCACTAAGTCAGGTCTGATGCTTTGCAACACCATGAACTGCAGCACGCCAACTGTCCTTCACTATCTCCCGGGGCTTGTTAAGACTCATGTCCACTGAGTCAGTGATGCCATCCAACCATCTCATCCTCTGCCATCCCCTTCTCCTCTTGCCCTCAGTCTTCCCCAGCATTAGGGACTTTAGGCAGTTGCTGCTAAGTCACTTCAGTCGTATCCAACTCTGTGTGACACCATAGACATCAGCCCAATAGGCTCCCGCATCCCTGGGACTCTCCAGGCAAGAACACTAGAGTGGGTTGCCATTTCCTTCTCCAATGCATGAAAGTGGAAAGGGAAAGGGAAAGTGAAGTCGTTCAGTCCTGTCTGACTCTTAGCAACCCCATGGACTGCAGCCTTCCAGGCTCCTCCGTCCATGGGATTTTCCAGGCAAGAGTACTGGAATGGGCTGCCATTTTAGGCAGTAGGAAACTACAAATTAAAATAATAATGAAACACCACCATTGGTGATGGACAGGGAGGCCTGGCGTGCTGCGGTTCATGGGGTCACAAAGAGTTGGACATGACTGAGCGACTGAACTGAACTGAACTGAGCTATTAAATGAATAATTTTTTAACTGATCATACCCAGTACTCTCAAGGATGTAGAGCAATGGGGCCTCTCATGCATTGCTGGTAGGAAAATAAAACAGCACAGCAACTTTGAAACACACTTTGGCAGACTTTTTAAACAGTAGGACACACACAAGGCCACAGTCACAATCCTGGGTTACAAGGGAAATGAAATCCCGTGTCCACACCAAATCGTGGGTACAAATGTGTGCAGTGACCTGATTCACAGTCACTCAAGCCTGGAAACAAGCCAATGCCCCTCTCCTGATGGGTGGATAAACAAACTCCAGTACGTATACCCATACAAGCGACAAACTCAGCAATGAAAAACAAACACTATGATGCTTTCAACCAGTTGGACGACCCTCTGAGCTCTTAAGCCAAGGGAAAGAAGCCAGATCCCGAAGCCTCATTCTGTATGATTTATTTTACACAAGATTTTGGAAGAGGCCACACTGTGGACAGAGATAAGATAGGCGGCTGCCAGAAGCTGGGATGCGGGAGGCGTTGACCACAGAGGGACAAGAGAGGACATTTCGAGGGTGAAAGAACAATTCTGTATTGATTACAGGGTTGTAAGCGTTTGCCAAATCTCCAACTAAATCATTAAAATGAATGTGTTCGGATGTAAACTACACGTTAACAAAGATCAGAAGAAAAAACAATCAGTCAATAGAAAGAAACACAAGGACCGTGTCATAAGCCACAAGGCTCCTGAATGGTCAGGCTGGAGCTTGAAATTGCAATGTGTTTATTTACCTATTTACAAACAACTTATCAGTAGTAACGTCAGTCGAGAATATCTCACGACACAAGAGAATATCTCACGATGTACATAGGGAAACATCTATCGTTATCAAACTTGGACATAAAACCATACAGTCTTCTTGATAATTTTTATTTATTTTTTCCAGGGGAAAGGGGAAGAGTGTTAACTTATGGCCAGATCCAACAGGCATGATGTTTTGACATCACAACATCAAATACAAATGAGCCATTTTCTCGTGGTTTGCTGCGCTTGGAGAATTACTCTTGACTTCAACAGGCTGTGTGTTTTCAAACATCTTTTTTAAGTCAAATGTGCTCCAGGGGTTAGCGCTACATGTACTCAGCGATGTGATCTCTAGATTGCCTGATATTTGCCGCTACTCTGGGTGCTGTGTTCTTGAATTCTCTCTCATTTTGCTTCTTTAAAAAAAAAATTATTTATTTGGGTGCTTTGGGTCTTAGGGGTTTTTCTGGTGGCTCACACCACCGGAAAGAACCCATCTACACTGCAGGAGATGAGGTGAAGCCATCTTAAAGCCATCCCTGGGTCGGGAAGGTCCCCTGGAGAGGGGCGTGGCAACCCACTGCAGTGTCTTGCCTGGAGCATCCCATGGACACAGGAGTCTTCACTGTGGCACTTGGGGGTCTTTGTTGGATCTGTGGCTCTTCTGTTGTGGCACACGGACTCACTCAGCTCCAGAACACGGGCTCCGGAGCACAGGCTCAAGCAGTTGTGGCATGCCAAATTATTAGCCCTGCAGCATATGAGCTCTTCCTTCCCCAACCAGGAATCAAATGTGCATCCCTTGCCTTGCAAGGTGGATTCTTAACCACCAGGGAGGCCCCTCATCCTGCTTCTGACAAGCATATCTACCACACAGCTTGGGAGTGAGCACCTGGACGGATCTATTCAGCAATGCTGGAGAGTGCCCAGTATTGATCTTTATTGCTTCATTCTTTCAAAACGTTCTAGCGTTTCTTTCCACACGCAACAGCCTGCTACAAACACCTCCTTTGATGTTCACCGACCTGTGGAGGTGTCTACTCTGACTGGCCCCCTCTCCCTCATATACCTGAAAGGCTTTTCACAGATTTGACTTCTTGGCCAAGCCTTATCCATCTTGAATCCATCAGAACTGAAACACACTGGTGTGCGTCTGACTCCCCTTTCCCCGTTTCCTGAAAACGACCCTCTTTCTCGCCAGTGTCATTCTGGGACATTTCTCCAAGAATGACATTTCTAGGACTCTTCCTCAAGAACGACATTTAGAGAAAATTCTTCAGCGTGCATTGCTTGCGGATTTCCAGAAACAAGTGTAGACAGTCTAAAGGTCTCTTGCAGGTAACTTAGCTGCCCTCCTTCCCTAATCCCACCTTTCAAGGCTGGGAGTTGCTTTGCTTTCCTTTCCCAACACCAAATGGAGTGCTGGGGTAGTCACTTTCCTTTAGTCTGGTGACTTTCTTTTTTAAGATGCATTTGTCTGTTGGCTCTGGTGGGTCTCCTTTGCTGCGTGTGGGTTTCCTCTAGTTTCGGCAAGTGGGGGCTATGCTCTGCTTGCGGTGCCCAGGGTCCCCATTGCTGTGACTCTCTTGTTGCAGAGCTCGGCTCTCGGGTGAGCACAGGCTTCAGCCGTTGTGGTACCCGGGCTTCGTGGCTCCTTGGCATACGGGATCATTCTGGACCAGGGATCGAATCGGTGTCTCTAACACTGCAAAGCAGATTCTTACCCACCCGACTACCAGGGAAGCCCCCATTTGATGACTTTCCATTGTGCTGTGCTCATTAAAACCTAGGGACTCCTCTGCAGTCTTGTTTTTCTTTTTTTTTTTTTTCCATTCACCCGAGAAGGCTGAGTTAAAATTTTATTTCAAATATTAAAAGTTGAAGTTGAGACAAGTAAATTTTTTTTTAAAAAATCTCAAATTCAAAACCCAAAAAACTAGGGCCACGTACAGCCTGTTGCCTAAAATACAATCTCTGATCAAACGTAGGAAACCATACTATCTTACATGACAAATGTGTATTCACAAATGATTGCTCCGTCACCTGCAGACTCACACCAGACTGAGACCCTGACCTTCCTTCTGCTCTGCTGACTGGTCATGACAAATAGGCATTTTCACCAGACGGATCAAAACTCTTTCTTAAGATCTAAACTCTTCAAAGATCATGGCATCTGGTCCCATCACTTCATGGGAAATACATGGGGAAACAGTGGAAACAGTGTCAGACTTTATTTTTTTGGGCTCCAAAATCACTGCAGATGGTGACTGCAGCAATGAAATTAAAAGACACTTACTCCTTGGAAGAAAAGTTATGACCAACCTAGATAGCATATTGAAAAGCAGAGACATTACTTTGCCAACAAAGTTCCCTCTAGTCAAAGCTATGGTTTTTCCAGTGGTCATGTATGGATGTGAGAGTTGGACTGTAAAGAAAGCTGAGCACCTAAGAATTGATGCTTTTGAACTGTGGTGTTGGAGAAGACTCTTGAGAGTCCCTTGGACTGCAATGAGATCCAACCAGTCTATTCTAAAGGAGATCAGCCCTGGGATTTCTTTGGAGGGAATGATGCTGAAGCTGAAACTCCAGTACTTTGGCCACCTCATGCGAAGAGTTGACTCATTGGAAAAGACCTGATGCTGGGAGGGATTGGGGGCAGGAGGAGAAGGGGATGACAGAGGATGAGTTGGCTGGATGGCATCACCAACTCGATGGACGTGAGTCTGAGTGAACTCCGGGAGATGGTGATGGACAGGGAGGCCTGGCGTGCTGCAGTTCATGGGGTCACAAAGAGTCGGACAGGAGTGAGTGACTCAACTGAACTGAACTGAAACTCTTAATATCTTAGTCAGGATGCATAAAACGCTAGCCATAAAGAAGTTTCTAGATCATGTGAGATGTACCCAGGGTTGACTCTGCTGGTGCTGTCCTCGTACCCGTAGTCATCTGTGACAAAAGCTAAAGCTCTTGGAAGGGGCTTCCCAGAACCCGCCTGCAAATGCAGGAGACATAAGAGATGAGGGTTCGATCCTTGGGTCAGGAAGATCCCCTGGAGGAGGAAACAGAAAACCACTCCAGTATCCTTGCCTGGAGAACCCCATGGACACAGGAGTCTGGCGGGCTGCCATCCATAGGGTCACAAAGAGTCAGACATGACTGAACCGACTTAGCATGCACCCACGCACACATGCCAAGCATTTGGACATTCCTCTTTCTACCTTTTCTCCCCCCTAGCATTTGTTTGCAACAGGCATGACACTGATTGGAATCATGATACTACCGGTGGTACAACTGAGGTCAGAGGAGCAATCGGCCCAAAGCCAAGACGGAAAGAGAACCAAAACCACAAAGTCTAATGAAAGCCAGTTTCCACACCAGAATTAATACATAAGTCATTATGTATTAACGAGGGCTGGGGGGGAATCTCAGCCTGCTTTTCCCTCTTTTGACCACACTCCTTCAGTTGCCGCTTCCCACTGCTATGTGCAGACCTTCAGGCTTTCGTTTTGATATTCCTCTTTCCCTGTAAGTGCCAACATCAAACCGTGAGACAGGTTTTTCTCAACTCATCGCTGTGGACATCTGGGGCAAACCACTCTTTCCTTTGGTGATGGGTGGGAGGGGGGAGGAGATTGGGGTGGGGGTTTAGGTCTGG
>SJXQ01009349.1:55834-118724 GCA_006408695.1 Aepyceros melampus
ACCCCTGGGCATTGCAGGATGGTACTGGAGCCACACCCCTGGGTGTCCCACCCCAACACCCTCCCCTGCCACCAGATGCCAGGAGGACCTCTCTGCCCGGCTGTGACAACAAAAATGTCTCCAGGAAGCACAGCCACTCTCAAAGGTAGAACAGATAGCCGATGGGACCTTGCTGTATGACTCAGGGAAACCAAACGGGACTCTGTAATTAAACCTGGTGGTCGGGGCCGGGGAAAGGGCTGGAGATGCAAGGGAAGCTCAGGAGGATGGGGACGCAGATAAACCTGTGGCCGACTCGTCTAGGTGGATGGCAGAGGCCAACAAAATGTTGTGAAGCGGTTATCCTCCAAGGAAATCAGTTTATTTTAAAAAATGATTTAGAAAAATACTGTGAAGCGGTTATCCTCCAATGAAATCAACTTATTTTAAAAAATGATTTAAAAAAAATACTGTGAAGCAGTTATCCTCCAATGAAATCAATTAATTTTAAAAAAGGATTTAAAAAAATTGTGAAGTGGTTATCCTCCAATGAAATCAGTTTATTTTAAAAAATGATAAAAGATTTAAAAAAATACTGTGAAGCAGTTATCCTCCAATGAAATCAATTTATTTTAAAAAAGGATTTAAAAAAATTGTGAAGCGGTTATCCTCCAATGAAATCAATTTCTTTTAAAAAATGATTTAAAAAAATTGTGAAGCGGTTATCCTCCAATGAAATCTATTTATTATTTTTAATGATTTAAAAAGTGAAGCAATTATCCTCCAATGAAATGATTTGCAATTATCCTCCAATGAAATAAATTTGTAATAATTTGTAAAAAAAAAAATTTGAAATTAAAAAAAATGATTTAAAAAAACATTGTGAAGCAATTATCCTCCAATGAAATAAATTTGTTTTAGAAAATGATTTAAAAAAACATTTTGAAGCAATTATTCCCCAATGAAATAAATTTGTTTTAAAAAATGAAAAAAAAAATTGTGAAGCGATTATCTTCCAATGAAATAATTTGCAAAAAAAATGATAAAAAACCATTGTGAGGCAATTATCCTCATATGAAATAAATTTATTTTTAAAAATGACCAAAAAAATGTGAAGCAATTATTCCCCAATGAAATGTTTATTTTAAAAAATAATTTTAAAAATATTGTGATGCAATTATTCTGCAATGAAATAAATTTGTTTTAAAAAATGAAAAAAAAATATTGTGAAGTAATTATCCTCCAATGAAATAAATTTATTTTTTAAAATGACCAAAAAATTGTGAGTAATTATTTGCCAATGAAGTAAGTTTATTTTTTAAAATGTTTAAAAAAATATTGTGAAGCAAGTATTCCCCAATGAAATAATTTGTAAAAAATGATTTTAAAAAACATCCTGAAGCAATTATCCTCCAATGAAATAATTTGTAAAAAATGATTTAAAAAACATTCTGAAGCAATTATCCTCCAATGAAATTAATTTGTTTTTAAAAATGATTTAAAAAATCATGAAGCAATTTTTCTCCAGTGAAATAAATTTTTTTAAAAAATGATTTAAAAAATATTGTGAAGCAATTATCCTCCAATGAAATAATTCATAAAAAATGATTTAAAAAACCATTGTGAAGCAATTATTCTCCAATGAAATAAATTTATTTTTTAAAATGACAAAAAAGTTGTGAAGCAATTGTTTGCCAATGAAATAAGCTTATTTTAAAAAATGATTTTAAAAAGTTGTGAAACAATTATTCTCCAGTGACATAAATTTGTTTTAAAAAATGATTTAAAAATATTGTGAAGCAATTATTCACCAATGAAATGAATTTATTTTTAAAAATGATTTTTTAAAAAGTATTGTGAAGCAATTATCCTCCAATGAAATAAATTTATTTTAAAAAATGATAAAAACATATTGTGAAGCAATTATTCACCAATGAAATAAATTTATTTTTAAAAGTGATTTAAAAAACATATTGTGAAGCAATCATCCTCCAATGAAATAAATTTATTTTAAAAAATGATATAAAAAATATTCGGAAGCAATTACTCACCAATGAAATAGATTTATTTTTTAAAATGATGAGAAAAGAATGTCTCCAGACATTACCCAACGTCTCCTTGAAGACGTGACTGTCCCCAGTTGAGAACCACTGCTATGAAATGACCCATTTAATTTAAAAGAAGACCCTCAGGGACTTCCCTGCCGGCTCAGTGGCTGCGACTCTGGGCTCCTAACACAGGGGACCCTGGGTTCAATTCCTGGTCAGGAAACTGGATCCCACTCTCTGCAGCTAAGGATCTGTCATGTGTAACTAAGACCCAGTGCAACCAAATAAGTAAATAAAACTAGTTTAAAAAAAAAAAAAAGAACACCCTCAGCACTAACAGTTCAGAGAGAACAATGATTCTATCAAATTTGCCAGCAAGCTGCAAGCAATATCTAGCAGCCAGTTTCTTAGCAAAACAAAAGTACTCAATTTCTTAGGGGAGACCAAGAAAGTCTTGCTTTTCAATAAGGGGGGGAAAAAATCATTCCAGGTATTTTATTCTGCTTCTCCAGAGAAGTGCCACCTAAGGATATCTGTTCCTTCTCCCACGACAACCCCACAGAGATGAGAGCTTACCTTCACCTCCGGCTGCAAAGACCAGGCCAGCCATACTCACCAACGCCTCACGCTCAGCCCGTCTGAATGACGGGGATAATATGGCTAGCACCTGCTCACAGGAGCAGCAGGAGGGTTCCATGAGTTAACACAGAGCATCTGAAATAGCACTCCTTTGCAGTGAGCAAAGCACTTTCTCACTGCTTTATACGGAGTAGCTCCTTAAATGATTATAGACCCACGCATGTCGATTCAGTCGTGTCCGACACTTTGCGACCCTATGCACTATAGCCCACCAGGCTCCTCTGTCCATGGGATTCTCCAGGCCAGAATACCAGAGTGGGTTGCCATACCTTCCTCCAGGGGCTTCCCAACCCAGAGATCAAACCCATGTCTCCCGCATTGGCAGGCGGATTATTTACCACTAGCGCCACCTGGGAAGCCCCTGATTACAGACAGAAACCATCATTACTCAATCAAATTCTCATTTCACATCAGCTAGCCTCTTTTAAAATTTTTATTTTTATTTATTTATTGTCCACATCAAGCGGCACATTGGATCTTAGTTCCCCAACCAGGGATGGAAACCAGATCCCCTGCAGGGGAAGTGCAGACGGCTAACAACTGGACCGTCAGGGAATTCCCCCACATCGACCAGTCTTTACTGAGCATCTGTGCTAAGGAGATGCTCTGCTGGAGTGAAGTCACTGACCTCAGGAAGGTTACGTCTGTAAGGAGATGGTGGTGATGAGCGCGCAAACAAGACAGAAAGCCTGCAGATGCAGGCACCTGCATCCGGCCCCATCACTTCAGGGCAAATAGATGGGGAAACAGTGGAAGCAGCGACAGACTTTATTTTCTTGGGCTCCAAAATCACTGCAGATGGTGACTGCAGCCATGAAATTAAAAGACGCTTGCTCCTTGGAAAAAAAGCTACTGCAAACCTAGGCAGTGTGTTAAAAAGCAGAGACATGACTTTGCCAACAAAGGTCCATCTAGTCAAGGCTATGGTTTTTCTAGTAGTCACGTATGCATGTGAGAGTTGGACCATGAAGAAAGCTGAGTGCTGAAGAATTGATGCTTTTAACTGTAGTGTTGGAGAAGACTCTTGAGAGCCCCTTGGACTGCAAGGAGATCCAACCAGTCCATTCAAAAGGAGATCAGTCCTGAATATTCATTGGAAGGACTGATGCTGAAGCTGGAGCTCCAATACTCTGGCCACCTGATGCAAAAAGCTGACTCATTGGAAAAGACCCTGATGCTGGGAAAGACTGAAGGCAGGACGACGGAGGATGAGGTGATTGGATGACATCACCAACTCAATAGACATGAGCATCAGGCTCTGGGAGATGGTGATGGACAGGAAGTCCTGGTGCGCTGCAGTCCATGGAGTCAACTGAGCGACTGAACTGAACTGAACTATATCTGGAGAAGTCAGGAAGGACTTCCTGAAGGAGATGGCAGTTGACCTGACACCTGAATCACAAGAAGGTTAGAGGGCACTTCGTTCAGAAATTTTTTTTTAAAAAAGGCCAAAAGTCCAAGGGCATGAGGTAAACGTGACATTTTTAGGAAATGAAACTTTAAAATCACTGTCAGTAAAAACGTGTTCGGGGGAGTAGTGGAAAATGAGGCTGAAGAGGAAGCCGGGGGCAGCTCGTGACTCGCCTTGCTCGGAAAGTCCAGCCCTTTCCCAGAATGCACTGAGAACACAAATGCCACGGGGTGTTAAAAGGCCGAAGTGTGGGGGTGCAGGGGTCACCCAAGACCATGAGAAATGCCAGGTCAAATCTCAATGAGTTTCTTTGACTGCAGGACTTTTCCAAAACAGTTTTAAAATGCCAAAGGGGGCTGTGAGTTTCCGAGAGGAGAATCTGTAAGTGGCAGTTGCCAACTTGGGGTATAATCTGATAAGAAGAGAGCTCCAAAAGGGACCTGGACATGGAAATATCACCGAGCAAATGAGGAGACAGCAAAGACTGCTTTTTTTTAAAAAAAAAAAAAGGAATTTCATTGCCAGTTTTGCACATGAGAAATGTTACTCTAATCTGACCAACATCGACAGATTAAAGAGGATCAGAGTAAGCCAGAGAGGCTCGGGCGGAGGGGAGAGGGGGGGAAGGAGGGAGATTCATGTGATATTTCAAAAACGGAGGGATGGGATGGGCAGGGAGGTGGGAGGGGGATTCAGGATGGGGAACACATGTACACCCATGGCTGATTCATGTCAATGTATGACAAAAACCACCACAATGTTGTAAAATAATTAGCCTCTAATTAAAATACAAATAAATAAGTTAATTATTTAATAAAAAGGATGATAACAGACCCAGTTAGGGCCACAGACAGGAGGCGTGAACAGGAGAGAAAGCCTTGGAAAGACTGTTAAGAGGTAAGAATGATGTGATGGTGGGTAATGAACGTGAGGTTGAGATAGAGCAAGGAAACACCCCAAATGTCAGTGGAAGCAATTGGTTTGACGCTGGAACCACTTACTAACATAAGGAAATCAGGAAGGAAAAAAAAATGGTTTGACGAAGGAGATGAGGAGTACCATTTTTATTTTATCATTCATTTCTTTCTTTTTGGCTGTGCTGGGTCCTGCTTGCTGCACACGGGGTTTCTGTAGTTGCAGTGAATGGGACCCACTCTCTACTTCTGGTGTATATCCTTGGCTTCTGTTATTGCTGACCAAGGGCTTTGTTGCTCCATGGCATGTGGAATCTTCCGGAACCAGGGATCAAACCTGTGTCCCTTGGGTTGGCAGGTGATTCTTAACCACTGGCCCACCAGGCAAGTCCCAAGGAGTCCTGTGTTAGAGTGTCGCATGTGAGGGATGTGTGAATTTTCATGGGTATATGTTGGGGAGGGCGGGCACTACAGACCGAGACTGTAGATAGAAATTCAGAAGCTGTTGACAGAGAACTGGATTGACACCTCTGGCATCAAGGGGACTGGCCAGAGAAAGCTGGCAGAGTGAGAGAAGAAGGTGACCCAGACCAGACCAGCAGAAGAGCACCAATTATGGAAGGAGGAGCCCGAAACACAAGTCACGGAAGAGGTGGCATTCGGAAGGACAGAGTGTTGCCCTGTGATGTAGGAAAGGCAGATAAATACAAAGGAGAGACCAGCACTGATCTGGCAGAAGGGGAAGTCAGGGAGATGTCAGGGATCCCACACCAGATGTTTCTGATGACACCCCTCCAGGAAGACAGCTGTGGGAGCCCAGGTTCTGTGGCACTCAGCTGCAGCAAGTGGAGGCTGCCCTCAGAGTTTCTGACCCCAAAGTCCCAAGAGATGCTGATCCACTCGGTTTAGTTCAGTTGCTCAGTCGTGTCCAACTCTGTGCAACCCCACGAACCACAGGACGCCAGGCCTCCTTGTCCATCACCAGCTCCCGGAATTTACCCAAATTCATGTCTGACGAGTCAGTGATGCCATCCAACCATCTCACTCTCTGTCGTCCCCTTCTCTTCCCACCTTCAATCTTTCCCAGCATCAGGGTCTTTTCCAATGAGTCAGCTCTTTGCATCAGGTGGCCAAAGGATTGGAGTTTCAGCCTCAACATCGGTCCTTCCAATGAACATTCAGGACTGATTTCCTTTAGGATGGACTAGCTGGATCTCCTTGCAGCCCAACAGACTCTCAAGAGTCTTCTCCAACACCACAGTTCAAAAGCATAAATTCTTCAACACTCAGCTTTCTTTATAATACAATTCTCACATCCGCACAAGACGACTGGAAAAACCATAGCCTTGACTAGATGGACCTTTGTTGGCAAAGTCATGTCTCCATATTTAATATGCTGTCTAGGTTGGTCATAACTTTCCTTCCAAGGAGTAAGCGTCTTTTAATTTCGTGGCTGCAGCCACCATCAGCTGTGATCCACCATCAGCTGTGATTTTGAAGCCCCCCAAAATAAAGTCTGCCACTGTTTCCACCGCTTCCCCATCTATTTGCCATCAAGTGATGGAACCGGATGCCATGATCTTAGTCTTCTGAATGTTGAGATGCTGATACTGCCCGGGAACTCTTCTTCACAAGCACAGCGCTAGAGAAAGGAAACTGACCTTTCCTCTTTCCTATGAAGAGACGTGACATTTGGCGAAAGCACAAATGTTTCATCTCTTTTTCCCTCGCTGACCTTCTAATTCTAGAAGACAGAAGAAATTCAGTTTATTACATCCTTTTCGTTATCTTTTGGGGATTTTTTTTCGTTGTGGACCATTTTTAGATTCTTTATTGAATTTGTTACAGTACTGCTTCTGTTTTATACTTTGATTTTTTTTTTTTTTTTCAGCTGCAAGGCAAGTGTGATCTCAGCTCCCTGATCAAGACTGGAACCAGCAACTCCTGCACTGGAAGGCAAAGTCTTAACCCACTGGACTGCCAGGGAAGTCGCAGTTTACTGCATTCTCATTCCAACTCTGGAGGAGGAAATGGCAACCCACTCCAGTATTCTTGCCTGGACAGTCCCATGGACGGGGGAGCCTGGTGGGCTACGGTCCAGGGGGGTCGCAAAGAGTCGGACACAACTGAGCGATCCAGCGTTCTAACTTCAGGAGCCAAAATCTGCCGCATTTCACCAAACATTATAGGGTTTAAAGCACAAGACAAACCATGAAGCAAAAAGAAAAAGATACTAACAATTATGAGATGTGGCTAAATGTAGGAAGCATCCTGATTTCAGAACATGAAATCCTACCAAAATGTATGTTTCGGAATTGACAGAACGCGGCCGGTCCCGTCCTCTGGGGCCATCTGGGAGAAGTCTGAACGCCAGCAGACAGTGTGATTCTGTGTGTCGTCCACTCTCCGATCGTGAGATATATATACAGACATAGTGATACCCGCCTGCCAGGCCCAAGGAGTCTGCTCCTCCCGGGATCTCCTAGGAGATCCTAGTAGCTGGTCCTTCACCTGAGTCTAGTACAGCTAAGTGTACAGTTGCCTAGGACAGCTCCCCAGTTTCTCAGAAGGTGTCAAAACTCATTATTAAACGTATTTGCTCATCTGCATGGATTTCCCACACGTACCCAGGACAATGAGTTAGCCTGTGTAGTTCTAGTCCACAGAGTCTACCAGAGAAATGGTCCATTCAAGAAATGGCATCGCCATAAACAGCAAAAGTTGAAAGGAACCATATACCCTCGTGTTAATTTTTCTCCTCTTCACCAGGAGAAATCTTCTGAGTCACTTCTATGATGAGTTCCGGTTACTGTTTAAGTGAACCTAGATGCCAGATGTTTCTATCTGTATGTTCTTTCTCAAAAGAACCACTCGAGGCAGATATTTTAAAATCTGAAACCAAGACTGAGATGTTGGTGGTGCAGCCGAGATTTAACAAATAATAGGGGATTATTTCAAGAGCATAAAATTTTCATACACAAGCTATTTTATGAATACTCCCTCTAACCCGTAGTCATGTACAGATGTGAGAGCTGTACCATAAAAAAGGCTGAGTGCCGAAGAATGGATGCTTTTGAACTATGGTGTTGGAGAAGACTCTTGAGAGTCCCTTGGACTGCAAGGAGATCCAACCAGTCCGTCCTAAAGGAAATCAATCCTGAGTGTTCATTGGAAGGACTGATGCTAAAGTTGAAACTTCAATCCTTTGGCCACCTGATGTGAAGAGCCAACTCACTGGAAAAACCCTGACGCTGGGAAAGATTGAAGGCAGGAAGAGAAGGGGGCAACAGAGGATGAGATGGTTGGATGGCATCACCGACTCGATGGACATGAGTTTGAGCAAGCTCTGGGAGACAGTGAAGGACAGGGAGGCCTGGTGTGCTGCAGTCCATGGGGTCGCAAAGAGTCAGACACGATGGAGAGACTGACAACAAGCCCCTAGCCTGACATGGGCCAGTGTCCAGTCACAATACTGAGGCAAAGCCCAAAGCACGAGAGATCCTTTGCGCTTCTGCAGCACCTGGAAGAAAATGACCTTGACTCCAGTGTATGGGATGAACCCTGCACGGAAAGTCACAGCAGAACAGCCATCTCTGCTCTTTCAGGGTGTGGGGAAGAGGGGTCTCACAGCACTCCTCTCTCTTTGGTGAGAATTCTGCTGACACACCGTATGCCTCTTCAGTCTCAGAAGCACAAGGTGAAGGCAACGGGTCAATTTCCAGGCGTTGCTGCGGTCGCGGCGTTGCAATCACCAACCGTGCTTTTATCTCCAACACCCTTTTGTCAGGTTGAGCCCTTTACACGTGTTCTACAAAATGTGAAAACGTCTACACAGAGACATCAGAACAAGAGGGAGACCCAGTTGAGACACTTCTTTGGGTCTAACCCTGGGGCCCCACTTCCTCCAAGGGGACCCAGAGCTAGAAGGAGCCACAGTCAGAACCTTTCACACCATGTCCCTTTCATGTCCTAAAAACACAGAAGAAAGGTCAGCAAAAACATCTGCCTTACACAGTCACCAACATACATAAACTCTTTTTTTTTTCCCTTAAGAGGGGTCTCTGAAATGACAGGTAGAAACCTGATCCCTACCTGAATGTCCCGAGAGTGCCCCATAGTAGCAAATCCTCCAAGAGGGTCAAAGTTGCCTGTGATGTTTAAAACCTGAAACTTAAAATAATCCCAGACCCCCTCAACCACAAGTTGTAAAAAAAAAAAAAAGCCAGATAAATTATACACATGGAATTGATTCCAACAATCCACCAGAGAAAGGGAGGTTGGGGCAGTGGGGAAGGGGGGTGGTTCTCTCGAATTTGGCAACATCCCATTTCCGTATGGAAAGAATTAGTGGAAGTAGGTAGAGAGAAGGGGGCTGGGGAAGGCTGGTGGTGATTTCAATGAGCTGAACCACACCGAGCCATCAAGTGCGGAGCAGTCAGAACACAAGTCTACAGCGCGGGGCTTAGAGGAAGAACCAGGAGAATGCTTATCCTCTTAAAGATAGTTTCAGATGTCTGTTTCTTGCTCTGGCAAGCATTACTTTTTTTAAGCTTTCCCAAATCTGAAAGCCATTAGTCCTTCGCCTTCAAACTCCAGTATTTGGAAAAGTCATCGTTATGAATAGGTCAACTCTGAACTACCTGCAGGATTGTCAGCCCTCCCACATGTGGGAAAATTCCGATCTGACATCTGTTTCCCGGTAAGATCCTGTCTTGAACACAATTTGATAAGTACATCTGCACTCTCCCCAGGTGTTGGGAGGTCAAGGAGAGATCCATGGAAAACCAGGCTCCCTTTTAATGACTGCAATTCTTCTGGGATGGTTTCAGAAGTAAATGGGTTCCAGGAAAGCTCAGAGGACATACCCTGTATCTGTGGGTCTGGTTTGGTTAGAAGATGCTTCTAAATAAAGCACCGTTCCCACAGTCTTCTTCCGAGTTTAGATACAGCCTTTCAGGCCCTGTCACTGAAATTCTGTGAAACTGCACGGCTTACTGGAACCATCACCGACCTCTCCTGGTTCCTTGCAACTGCCAATTTTATTTACAAAAAGCGGGTGTTATCAAAAGTCTCGGTCCTCGACGCGTGTTTTAAGAGGCAGTGGCAGCAGCATCTCCTGGGAGCTTGTTAGGAGCACAGAATCTCTCCCCCACCTCTGGTCTACTGAAATATAAGCTTCATTTTAACAAGCTCCCTAGCTGATCTTTATGCAGACTGAACTGGAGGAGGACTTCCCTTGTGGCTCAGCTGGTAAAAAATCTTCCTGCAATGTGGGAGACCTGGGTTCGATCCCTGGGTTGGGAAGATCCCCTGGAGAAGGGATACACTACCCACTCCAGCATTCTTGAGCTTCTCTGGTGGCTCAGCTGGTAAAGAATCCATCTGCAATGCAGTAGACTTGGGTTCAGTCCCTGTGTTGGGAAGATCCCTTGGAGAAGGGAAAGGCTCCCCACTCTAGTATTCAGACTTAAGAATTCCATGGATGATATAGTCCGTGGGGTCACAAAGAATTGGACACGATGGAGCAACTTTCACTTTCACTTCAAACCAGGGGAAACAAGACAATGGCATGCAGGACAAACCCAGGGCCATCCTTGTCAATAAAGTTTTATTGAAATACAGCCAGAGCCATTAACTGGTCATGGCGGCTTTCACACTCTCACGGTAGAACCAAGAAGCTGCAGATATGTTCCTTGCAGCCCTTTACAGAAAAGTGTTGACTGACTCCTGACCTCAGCCTTTCCCTGAGGTGGCAAAGGGGGTGTTAGACACTCAAACCTGCTAAAGCCACGGCAGGAAATTGCCATCATGACAAAGTGGTCCTTGTTTAGCTATTCAGTCGTATCCAGCTCTCTGTGATCCTATGGACTGTATCCCGCCAGGCTCCTCTGTCCATAGGATGCATTCTCCAGGCAAGAAGACTGGAGTGGGTTGCCATGGCCTCCTCCGGAACATCTTCCCAACCCAGGGATTGAACCTGGGTCTCCTGCGGGTGGCTTCTTTACTATGAGCCACTAGGGAAGGCCAGTGACAAAGTAGACCATCTTTTTTTAATTTTTCTTATTTATTTGTGGTTGTGTTGGGTCTGCATTGCTGTGAGCCAGCTTTCCTCTAGATGCAGCAACCAGAGGCTCCCCTAGGTGCAATGTGCTTCTTGTTGAGGTGGCTTCTCTTCTTGTGGAGTACAGGTTCCAGGGCCCACGGACTTCGCTAGTCGCAGTACGTGAGCTCAGCAGTTGTGACTCTCAGGTTCCAGAGCCCAGGCTCAGCAGTTCCTCTGGCAAGGCTTTTGTTTGTTTGTTTTTAACCTTGCACAGGTCTTAGCTTGGCTTCCCGGGTGGCTCAACTGCTAAAGAACCTGCCTACAAGTGCAGGAGATGTAAGAGAAGGGGGTTCAATCCCTGGGTTGGAAAGATCCCCTAGAGTAGGAAGTGACACCCTGCTCCAATATCCTCTCCTGGAGAATCCCGTGGACAGAGGAGCCTGGAGGGCTCAGTCCACAGGGTCACGTAGACTCCGACACAACTGAGTGGCTAACACTTTCACTTTCAGGCTTACTTGGTCCTCAGCACGTGCAAACTTCCCAGGCCAGCGATCATCCCATGTTCCCTTCATTGGCAGGCAGATTCTTCACCACTGTATCACCAGGGAAGTCCAACATTTGTCTTATTGAAGGTTTACAGGATTATCATGACCTGACTTACGTAGATAGCTGCAGGAATAAAAGATTTTGACACCAAGAAGTGGCAAGCAGACAAAACCCCTCCCCTTTTAGTATAAAAGAAGCCTGAATCCTGACACGGAAAGATGGGTGTTCTAGCACGTTAGTCTGCCACCTCCTCAGAGTCCTCACATTCTTGCTTCAACACCTCGTCTCACATTTTATTGGCCTGTGGTGCGGCAGACAGAGCTAGTTTGGACTCTGCAAGAGTTCTGGAAAAAACATTGTTGTTGTTAATTTGCTAAGTTGTGTCCGACTCTTTGCGACCCCATGGACTACAGCATGCCAGGCCTCCGTCCATCGCAAACTCCCGGAGTTTGCTCAAACTCATGTCCATCAAGTCGGTGATGACATCTAACCATCTCATCCTCTGTCGTCCCCTTCTCCTGCCCTCAGTCTTTCCCAGCATCAAGGTCTTTTCCAATGAGTCAGTTCGCATCAGGTGGCGAAAGTATTGGAGCTTCAGCTTCAACATCAGTCCTTCCAACAAATATTCAAGACTGATCTCCTTTAGGATGGACTGGTTGGGTCTCCTAGCAGTCCAAGGGACTCTCAAGAGTCTTCTCCAGCACCATAATTCGAAAGCATCCGTTCTTCAGCGCTCAGCCTTTTTGTGGTCCAATTCTCACCTCCGTAAGTGACGAGTGGACAAACCATAGCTTTGACTTTATGGAGCTTTGTTGGCAAAGTGAGAAGATGTGGGGAAAATGAGAAGATCTTCAGTTTGAGTCCCACCTCCACCACGTCCCTCTCTGAGAACCTTGGCCAACAGGAAACATAACAGGCTAGACCCTCATGGAGAAGGAGAAAAGCATCTAGGAGGAGAAAAGGGTCCCAAAGAGAAGACCCTGGGGACACACTGGGGTTGAGACTCCCACAGCCACTTGTGTGGGACCTTCCGGGTGCCTCCATACCCACACGGCCCCAGGCGGGCAGGCGGCCTGCTGCTAGCTACCCTGCTGGCTGTTTCTTCTTCTTCATGTGCTAACTGGTCTGTGGTTAGGTTATCTGTATGCAAACTGTGGGCGATTATCTTACTGCATGGTTCCGGTTATGCTCAAGTGAACACTGCTGTAAAAAAAAAAAAAAAAAAAAGATCACAAGTACTAAAAAAAAAAAACTGTTTTCATTAAAAACATTTACAGTAATAGAGTGAAAAAAATAAACTGATAACACTACTCAGATGAGCAGAGAAGGGGCTTAGCAGTCTTCCGTAGAGCATCACGCCTCACCACGGAGACAAACTCTCCCCTCTGACCCAGCCACGAGCAAGAAAAATTAACTTCATGTCCAGGACGCCCTGTGCTTAGTCGCTCAGTTGTACTCAGAGAATAAGACCTACGAGTGTGCCATTTCCATTCCATAAACATACAGCCTGGGGTACTTCGCATAAAATGCAGTGGACAAAGCCCAAGAATAGCAGGCCAAGATTTCAGAGCTGGAAACTAGAAAAATACTTCTTTTCAGCAAGCTTGTGATGAAATCACATTTAACTCATGAAGTAGCGCATCCTCTGAAGCGACCTGTTGTCCATGGGCCAGTTTTACCCACACGTACAGTGTGTTACCAATACCCAGGAATGGCATCAAAGGGACCAGAGACGCCTGTTATCCCTGGTGCCTCCAACAGCGCTAGTCAGGTGATAAATTTCCTCATTAGACTGTCTTTTCTTCACACTGCATAGCTCCACAGCTAAATCCTCAGTCTTCTATGCTAAGTCACTTCAGTCGTGTCCGACTCTGTGCGACCTCAGAGACGGCAGCCCACCAGGCTCCTCTGTCCCTGGGATTCTCCAGGCAAGAACACTGGAGTGGGTGCCATTTCCTTCTCCAATGCATGAAAGTGAAAAGTGAAAGTGAAGTCGCTCAGTCGTGCCTGACTCTTAGCGACCCCATGGACTACAGCCTACCAGGCTCCTCCGTCCATGGGATTTTCCAGGCAAGAGTACTGGAGTGGGATGCCATTGCCTTCTATGTGAAGGGAAAGGGATCCATCAGCTGTGCTCCCTGGTGTGGGTCAAATGAGCGGAAAAATTGTCTATACAAAACCTTGCGCTTGGATGTGTATAGTATATATAAAAAGCTATATTCTTTTTATTAAACTCTCATAAGTTTATGCACTTTTTTCCTTTCTCAATAAAAGTAGGAATCACGGTCACTTCACATGTGGCAACGAGACTCTATTAAATCATCATTTCTCAATGACTCATCCAAAAAGGACAGGTAATCTTGGCAAACAGCAGTGAGTGAGAATAGTGAGAAAGAGAGATTTCTTTAAGTCTTCCTCAAGAAGAGAAAAGTCTATCCCATTACTAAGCATAAATTGTGGAGCTTTTTAAAAACAATTTAGCTGTTTTACAGTATTATGTTAGTTTGTGCTGAACGGCAAATGAATAAGCTATACGTACACATATATCCGTATCCCAGGGACGGGGGAGCCTGGTGGGCTGCGGTCTATGGAGTCGCACAGAGTCGGACACAACTGAAGTGACTCAGCAGCAGCAGCAGCAGCACACATGTACCCATCTTAAAGGAAACCGATCCTGAATACTCGTTGGAAGGACTGATGCTGAAGCTGAAACTCCAATTCTTTCGCCACCTGATGCAAAAAGCTGACTCACTGGAAAAGACCCTGATGCTGGGAAAGATTGTGGGCAGGAGGAGAAGGGGACGACAGAGGATGAGATGGTTAGATGGCGTTACCGACTCAATGGACATAAGTTTGAGTAAACTCCAGGAGTTGGTGATGGACAGGGAGGCCTGGCGTGCCGCGGTGCATGGGGTCGCAAAGAGTTGGACGTGACTGAGCGACTGAATTGCACCGAACTGGTACATATATCCATCATCTTTTTTTTTTTTTTTTCCTTCCCATCCAGGTAACCAAAGAGCACTGAGTGGAGTTCCCTAAGCACATAATCGTTTCTCATCACTTACCTATTTTATAAACAGTATCAGCAGTGTCTATGTGTCAGTTCCAGTCTCCAGGTTCATCACATCCTCCCCGCTTTACCCCTTGGACTGGCTTTATTCTTTACTGCCAAAATTTTGAAGCAACCAAGATGTCCTTTAACAGGCACGCGTGTGTGTTCTCCTTCAGTCGCATGTGATTCTTGGTGACCCCATGCACTGCAGGCCCGCCAGGCTCCTCTGTCCTTGGGATTCTCCAGGCAAGAACACTGGATTGGGTTGCTACGCCCTCCTCCAGGGGATCTTCCCAACTTCGGGATCGAACCCCCATTTCCTGGAGCACCTGCATTGGCAGGTGGATTCTTTACCACTGAACCATCTGGGAAGCCCTCTCGAGTAGGTGAATGGACACAGAAGCCAATGTACATATAGGCAAAGGAATATTATTCAGAGTCCAAAACACATGAGTTGTCAAGCCATGCAAAGATGTGGAGGAACCTTAAATGCGTGTCACTACGCGAAAGAAGCCAGTCTAAGAACACTACGTACGGTATCATTCCAACTATATGCCATTCTGCAAAAGGGGAAACAGCAATAGCAGCTGCATGTGGAGAGGGAGGAACTGGCAGAACGCAGGGGGGGTTTAGGGCAGTGAAAACTGTCTGTATGATACAATCATGATGGATGCCTGTCAGTATACTTTTGTGCAAACGTAAAGAACATATCACGCCAAGAGTGAACCCTAAGGTAGTGTGGACTTTAGGTGATAATGACGAGTCACTGTAGGCTCATCAACTGGAACAAATGTACCTCTCTGATGGGAGATGTTGACAAAGGGGCAGGCTATGGCGGAGAGCAAGGACCATATGGGAAATCTCTGTATCTTCTGTTTAATGCTGCCGTGAACCTAAAACTGTTCTAAAAGCTAAAGTATACAGGAAGAAGGAGGGGGAGGATATAGAGAGTTTGGGATGAACATGGAAAGACTTGTATTTCAAAGGAATAACCTTTGAATAACCTGCTCAATACCCTGTAATAACCTTATGGTCACCAGGGGGAAGGATGGGGAAAGGATAGTTAGGGAGTTTGGGATGGACATGGACACACTGCTGTATTTAACATGGAGAACCAGCAAGGACCTGCTGGACAGCACAGGGAACTCTGCTCAATCTTCTGTAATAACCTTATGGTTCCCAGGGGGAAGGAATGAGGGAAGGCATAGTCAGGGAGTTTGGGATGGACATGGACGCACTGCCATATTTAACATGGAGATCGAACAAGGAGCTGCTGGACAGCACAGGGAACCCTGCTCAGTGTCATGTGGCAGCCTGGATGGGAGGGGAGTTTGGGGGAGAAGGGATACATGTATACGTATGGCTGAGTCCCTTCACTGTCCACCTGAAACTGTCACAACACCATTAATCAGCCATACATGTGTACAGGTTAAGTCGCTTCAGCCATGTCTGACTCTGTGTGACCCCATGGACCATAGCCCAGCAGGCTCCTCTGTCCCTGGGATTCTCCAGGCAAGAATACCGAGAGAGTGAGTTGCTATGCCCTCCTCCAGGGGATCTTTCCCACCCAGGGATCGAGCTGCATCGGCAGGCAGGTTCTTTACCACTAGTGCCACCAGGGAAGCTTGCTCATCAGCTATACTCCAACATAAAATAAAATGTTTTTTTAAAAAGCACATATAAAGGTCTAATCCATCATTTATCAATGTACTTATACATAATTTTTTTTAATCTGGCAAGTGGAGAGGTGGTTGGGAGACAGGTGTGGACTGGGGAGAGAATGGGGAAGCCCCTCGTGAAAGGGAAAGTGAAGATGAGGACAGACAGGATCACGCTAGGATGCCCAGCTCCCCCATACCCTCCAGCTCTGCCGGGATCAGAACCTACATCAGACCTTGGCACCGATGTACTAATCAACCTCGTATAAAGTCTGTATTCCAGGTCTGGAAACATGTGAGACAAATCTTTACGGCCTGCAGACAGCTAGTCCTTTCCAGATCTCTGTGTTTGGAATCTTAGTAGAGTTCTATACACCAAAGGCCTTTGCCAGAATGAGACCCTGGATGCGTGACAAATTGGTTTTTTCTGTTTTTTTGTTTTGTTTTGTTTTGTTTTTTAAGAGTCATGTTTGAATTGCACAAGTTCAAATAAGCCACTAATATAAGGCAAATAGCCTGTCTGTTGGAGAGCTGGAAAGCGAGAAGGGTCAGGACGGGAAATCATAAAATATACAAATCGCTGCTATGAAAATTTACACGGCTCACCCCACCTCTGAAAGGAGAGTTCAAAAGAGAAACGCTTACTCCCTAACCCTGCTTATTGTATCAAGATGTGCTGAATTCGTGGCTTTGCCGGTTGCCGTTTTTCAGCCTTGCTGTGCATTTCTCCACGATAGATAGATCCCCCACCCCCGCTGGTTTGGTTTGCCGCCTCCTCCCCACACACCCAGATAACTTGAGAGCAAATCCCATTTAGAAGATGTTTTGTCTAGAGTCAGCCGCGCGGTTTCATAACAAGGCAGATGCGGGGATGCAATTTCCAGCGCTAGCGTGGAGAAGCCCGGAGCTAATTACCTGTAACTAGGGAAACGAGGCAGAGACGGATGCCCTGCGTGTGTTCAGGCTGCAGGAGAGCCCAAGGGCTGTCTGCCAAGCCCGGGCGGAAGGGAGCAAAGCTCGCCAGCACCACCCCAGCCCCAGGTCCCATCAGGAGCTGGGGGTGGGAGATTCCTGCAGGGGCCGGGGGCCGGGGAGGCATCCTCACCACATCGCAGGGCCTGGTCCCGAGACATCTCAACTGGGAGCCACTGAAGACTAGTGCAAAACGACCATGCGGCTGTGCTGTCAGAGGAAACCCGTAACCCTGCCCTGCAGGAAGTCCTGGCTAGATCGGAGAGGCTGGGACGTATGAAGAGACTACCTTGGAAACTTACATCGCCATCTGTCAAGTAGAGAGCCCACGGGAATTTGCTGTGTGACTCGGGGACTCATACAGACGGTAAAGCATCTGCCTGCGATGCGGGAGACCTGGGTTCGATCCCTGGGTCGGGAAGATCCTCTGGAGAAGGGAATGGAGACCCACTCCAGTATGCTGGCCTAGAGAAATCCCATGGACAGAGGAGCCTGGTGGGGCTACAGTCCATGAGGTCAAAAAGAGTCGGACACGACTGAGCGACTTCACTTGACTTCACTCAGGGAACTCAAACCGGGAATCTGAGACAACCTAGGATGGGATGGGGAGGGAGGCAAGAGGAAGGTCTGAGAAGCAGGGGACATAGGTATCGCTATGGCTGATTCATGTCGATGCTGGGCAGAAACCAACACAACACTGTAAGGCAATTATCCTCCCATTAAAAATAAATACATTTTAAAAATCAACAAATGTAGTCAATAGCTCAGTTGGTAAAGAATCCACCTGCAATGCAGGAGACCCCAGTTCAATTCCTGGGTCGGGAAGATCCACTGGAGAAGGGATAGGCTACCCACTCCAGTATTCTTGGGCTTCCCTGGTGGCTCAGCTGGGAAGAGATCTGCCTGCAATTCAGGAGACCTGGGTTCAATTCCTGGGTCTGGAAGATTTGCTGGAGAAGGGAAAGGCTACCCACTTCAGTATCCTGGCCTGGAGAATTCCATGGACTGTGTAGTCCATGAGGTCGCAAAGAGTCAGACACAACTGAGCAATTTTCACTTTCACAAGATGCAGTTCACGGGGCCAAAATAACCAAAAATGCATGGTACTTACACACACTCTGCTTCCTTAGGTCTTTTTCCCTTCACTTTCTTTCCCTGTTTTCCATTTAACAGCTCTCTCTTTTTTAGAGAAGTAATTAGTGATGAAAACTTGGTATACTTTAAAACTGTGTTTAAAAGGGAAATGATGGCCCACATGGACTCTGGCATTTTATAAAGCCTGACTTTCTTCAAAATTAACTCATTGCAGTCTAGAGGTGGGGCGGGGGGAAATGGAAATGGAAGAAGAACAGCAAAAAAGATAGGATACACCTAGCTTTTTTAGTGATAACGATTTAGTGCTAAGAACTTTTAGCAAGTTCTTGGAATCTTTAAATATCCAACCTTTGAAAGGCTCGATGTGGGAGATACTGATTCCACAGCCTTCTTATCTCGCCTGTCTATAATGTCCTACCTACTTCCTCTGCCTCATCTTTCAAATCCACAGCTGCAGCTCCTGGGTGACGGAGACACAGACTGCAAGCTTGGAATTAGCAAATACCAACCATCATACATAGGGTTTCCCTGATAGCTCAGTTGGTAAAGAATCCGCGTGCAATGCAGGAGAGCTGGGTTCAATCCCTGACCTGGGAAGATCACACCAGGGGAAGGGAAAGGCTACCCACTCCAGTATTCTGGCCTGGAGAATTCCATGACTTTCACTCACTCACTCAACCATCATATATGGAACAAACGAATAATAAAGATTCCACTGTATAGCACAGGGAACTATGTTTAATGTCCTGCGTTAAACCATAATGTAAACAAGCATTAAAAAAAAAAAAAAAGAATGTGTACGCTTCCCTGGAGGTTCAGTGGTGAATAATCTGTCTGCCAATGCAATAGACACGAGTTCGATCCCCAATCCAGGAGGATCCCACCTGCCACAAAGCAACTGAGGCTGTGAACCACAGCTAGTGAGCTTGTGCTCTAGGGCCCGGCAGCCACAAAACTGCTGCACCCACGAGCTGCAGCTCCTGAAGCGTGTTTGCTCCACAACAAGAGAAGCCAGCACAGGGAGAAGCAGTGGGCATCTCAGACAGACAGTAGCCCCCCTGCTCACCGCAACTACAGAGACGCCCACGCGGTAACAAAGACCCAGCAAAGCCAAAAACAAAATTACTTTTAAAAGATGGTCAAAGAGTATAAAATGTTGAAAGAAAAATGATGTGAGTGAGCATGTGTGTGTGTGTGTGTGTGTGGAGAGAGAGAGGTGAGGCTCTTTGCTATACAGCAGAAATTACCACAATCAACTATCAGCTCAGTTCAGTCGCTCAGTCGTGTCCGACTCTTTGTGACCCAAGGAGTGCAACACGCAAAGCCTCCCTGCCCATCACCAACTCCCAGAGTTTACTCAAACTCTTGATCATGGAGTCAGTGATGCCATCCAACCATCTCATCCTCTGTCATCCCCTTCTTCTCCTGCCTTCAATCTTTCCCAGCACCAGGGTCTTTTCCAGTGAGTCAGCTCTTCACATCAGGTGGCCAAAGGATTGGAGTTTCAGCTTCAGCATCATTCCTTCCAATGAATATTCAGGACTAATCTCCTTTAGGATGGACTGATTGGATCTCCTTGCAGTCCAACAGACTCTCAAGAGTCTTCTCCAACACCACAGTTCAAAAGCATCAATTCTTCAGCGCTCAGCTTTCTTCATAGTCCAACTCTCACATCCATACATGACCACTGGAAAAACCATACTCCTGACTAGACGGACCTTTGTTGGCAAAGTAATGTCTCTGCTTTTTAATATGCTGTCTAGGTTGGTCATAACTTTCCTTCCAAGGAACAAGTATCTTTTAATTTCGTGGCTGTAGTCGCCATCTTCAGTGATGCAAATCAGCTATATTTCAACTCAAAACTAAATAAATAAATTACTCAAATCGCAGCTCCCTTTCTAAGCACCTTTCGTAAGCCTTACCCCAAATTATTTCCCAGTGCTTAAGAACTGACTACCCTAATTCTCTGCTTGTAATTCTTAGGTATCTTTTTCATGTATTTCTCTCTTACATGCCTCCAGTTGATTATAGGCTCCTTGGAGAAATAGACTGTATCACGTGTCTTCTTTGCCACGCATCTGAGTATCTTTTCTCACTCTTTGTATCTTGCCTCACTCGGAAGTGTTTCCAACGTCAGATCAAAGTAAAAAGCAGGAGCCCTGGTTTTGCAACATAAGTAAAGAATATTTTCCCCTCATATGCTTAAACAACTGCGGGCAAATTAAAGTTTAAATCAGAGACAGCAGGGCTATTTCTCCACTGCCTGGCAGACGGAGCTAGTCCAGACATACTTTTAAAAAACATGATAAACACCATGAAATGTGCGGCTGAAACCTGCCACTAAAGCAAAGCTTTCCAAGGACAAACTGGCTTTGAAATACTATTTTCATTTCTGATGTGTAATTAGTACTTTATAAACCAGGTTGAGTGAATTTATACTTTTTCTTGAAATATAGTCAAGAAAAATTAGCTACAAGCATAATATTTTCATTAAAATATTTGGAAGAATGGTGGGGGAGCAATAAGCATTCTACTAGCATGTTGCAAAATCAGTCGTAATATCTTTTACAATCAACTGTGAAATTACATATCACATTCAGTTCAGTTCAGTTCAGTTCAGTCGCTCAGTCGTGTCCGACTCTTTGCGACCCCATGAATTGCAACACGCCAGGCCAGTACATATAAAAATATATTATGTACAAAGGCAATCCAACCAGTCCATCCTAAGGGAGATCAGTCCTGGGTGTTCATTGGAAGGACTGATGTTGAAGCTGAAACTCCAATCCTTTGGCCACCTGATGTGAAGAGCTGACTCATTTGAAAAGCGCCTGATGCTGGGAAAGATTGAGGGCAGAAGGAGAAGGGGACAACTGAGGATGAGACGGTTGGATGGCATCACTGACTCAATGGACAAGGGTTTGGGTGAACTCTGGGAGTTGGTGATAGACAGGGAGGCCTGGTGTTCTGCGGTTCATGAGGTCACAAAGAGTCAGACACGACTGAGCGACTGAACTGAACTGAACAAAGTGTATTACAAACACATATAGTTTTTTGCTGGGCTTCTTTATTTTATATGTAATGTGTTTGTTTTTGTTTTGTTCGCTTGTTTTTCAGTCCCAGCATACAGTATGCAGGATCTTAGTTCTGCGAGCAAGGATCAAACCCACATCCCCCACAGCGGAAGCTCGGAGTCTGACCTATTGGACCACCAGGGAAGTCCCTCTGCTTGTTTATTTTGGATCAGTTTTATGGTTTGGATTATTAGAGTTTGAGCACTGGCCTCACTTCCTGGTTAAATGATACATTCGGAACCAGGGGTCCTGTTAGAAATTGCAGTTGGACTTTCTGAGTTGAACCTCTCATCCCTGCAGTTTTATTACTTGTTTTCTCTTTTTCTTTTGTTAATATTGAGAGCTGTCTCTAATGCCTTGCTCCATCCGGCTTGAAATGACTTCCCCAGGTCTCTCTACACGGGAGACATGGAATGCTTCCGTGAAATGCTAAGTATGGCGTCCAAATACCTCCATGCGCACAGTTGACAGTCTCTACTCACCTGACGGCGTCCATACTGTGAGGAGACAGCGTTTCCCACACTCCAGCCTTGCTATCCAAGGGCCTTCCAGCCAGGACACTGCAAGGACAAAGCATAAGAGTCAGTTGGTCCTGGTGCAAGAGCTCCATGTCCAAGCTCAGCCTCCGTTACCCCCTGGCCTCAAGCTCCCTGTCTGACTCTACTGCACTCCACATTCCATCTCCAAGATCCCACTACCTGGTTTTTTTTTTTTTTTTTTTTCTTTCAGGCTCAACCACAAGGCACGTGGGATCTGTTCCCTGACCAGAGATCGAAACCACTCCTTGTCCCCAGCATTGGAAGCACAGAGCCTTAACCACTGGGCAACCAGGGAAGTCCCTTGAAGATTCCTCTCTGTGCAGTTTGCTGGATGAGCCATTTAGGACCCATCTCATCACAGCATCCTGGACGGGCTTTCAGTATCTGTACACCCTCCCCACGCTGCCCACAACCACAGCGGAGGAGCACACACACTCCCACCAGCCCTGCCGACAAGGTCGGCCATATGAGGCCAATTCCAGGCCAGATGGGAACCAAGGCTATGAAGAAAAACAGGGATAAATCTTAATCAGAGGCTTCAGTCTGGAGTGAGCGCCACCCAACACTGCGCCCCTTTCAGACTTTAGCTGATGAGGCCTGATGATATCTCAGAGCAGATTAGCCCTGAGATAGTATGACTGCAAGACAGACACCAATGCCTCTCTGGGTCCCAAGATGACAGGTGTGTGTTTATGTTCCGTTTCAGTGTGGCTGACTTTCCACGTGATTCTAACTCTATGCGACCCCCTGGACTGCAGCCACCAGGCTCCTCTGTCCATGGGATTCTCCAGGCAAGAATACTGGAGTGGGTTGCCACGCCCTCCTCCAGGGGATCTTCCCATTCCAGGGATAGAATCTGTGTCTCTTATATATCCTGCCCTGGCAAAGGGGTTCTTTACCACGGAGCCATCTGGGAAGCCAGAGGGGAAGAGAGAGACTCTTCAAACTGTACTTTCCGTGCCCATGCAATCAGCTTCACTGTGGGGCACAAATGCAGGTGTCTCTGAAGCCCGGTGAATCTTAGAAAGAATTCTGAGAAGAAATCTTTCTTCGTCTCCTGTGACATTACACATGGCTGTGTTCACCATCCCTTTTGTACCTGAAACCCCAGGATTCCTGAATAAACAACTGAAAAGTTTGTTATTGTTGTTTTCCAAAGCAGATTGTTCATCATGTATAACAATTTAGAACACCTGGAGATCTGTTCTTAAAACTCATTTTTGAACTGGAATAGTAGAGTATCAAACCTTTGGATGAATCTCCTCCAATCAGTTACTCCCAAACCAACTTGTAACTTGCAGAAACAATGACTCTCCAAGCAAAGTAAAATGCACATTTAGAGCAGCGCTAGTCCCAATTGTCAAAAGGTGCAAATGACTCAAATGCCCATTTAAAGATGAATGGATATACAAATGGTGCGTTATACATACAATAGAATATTATCCAGCCATAAAAAGTAAAAAAAAAAAATACTGCCACAGGCCACAATGTAGATGAACCCTGAAAACATTGTGCTAAGTGAAAGGAACCAGACATAAAAAGACAAATATTCTCTGGTTCCATTTAGATGAAATATGCAGAAGGGGCAAATCCTTGGGGACAGAAGGCAGACCAGTGGTAACCAGAAGCTTAGGGAAGGGGAAGCGGCAGTGACTGTCTGCTAGGCACAGGGTTTAATCTGGGGGTGAAGAAAACGCTCTGGATCTACATAAAGGAGGTGGATTGTACCTGGATTTCCCAGGTGGCACTAGTGATAAAGAAACCTCCTGCTGATCGCTGGGGGGGAAGATTCCCCTGGAGAAGGGAATGGCAACCCACTCCAGTGTTCCTGCCTGGAGAATCCCAGGGACGGCAGAGCCTTGTGGGCTGCCGTCTATGGGGTCACATCGAGTTAAACACGACTGAAGCGACTTAGCAGCAGCAGCAGCAGGAGCTTCTTAGAAATGCAGGTTCGGGCACGGGATTAACAGGTACAAACTACACACACACACACCACTTAAAATAGATAAACAACAAGGATTTACAGTTACAGCACACAGAGGGGAATTCACTGGCGGTCCAGTAGTTAGGGCTTTGTGTTTTCACTGCCAAGGGCCCAGGTTCAATCCCTACTCCAGGAATTAAAATCCCACACTTGATACATAGAAAGAAAAAGATTCACTCCCTTCTAAGTGCGTGCTAACTCGCCTCAGTCGTCTTTGATGCTTTGCGACTCCCTAGGACCGTATCCCTGTCCAGGGGGACAGGCTCCTCTGTCCATGGGATTCTCCAGGCGAGAATACTGAAGTGGGTTGCCAGACCCAACTCCAAGGCATCTTCCAGATTCAGGGATCGAACCCGTGTCTCTTACATCTCCTGATTGTCAGGTCGGTTCTTTCCCACTAGCATCACCACGGAAGCCCCTCGGTCCCTGCTACACATTTGTAAATTCACTATCCTTCAATTTTTTTTTACTCTTTTTAATAAAAAGCACAATGTAACACAAGGAATTATACCGAATATCTTGTAATAACCTGTAGTGGATTATAGACTGCGAAAATAACTGAATCACGGTGTACTATACCTGAAAGTAGCACACTACTATAAGTCAACAACACTTTAATTTTGAAAAAAGAAAGAAGAGGGGGGAAAAAAATAGGCCAGAATACTGGAGTGGGTTGCCAGGCCCTCGTCCAGGGGATCTCCCCAACCCCAGGATCAAACCCAGGTCTCCCGTATTCCAGGCAAGATTCTTTAGCATCGAAGCCACCAGGGAAGCCTAAAAATAAAAGAAAGAAAACTAAATGAGGATCTCAGCTCCATTAGAATTACAGGATCAGAACCTGAACTTTAAAACCCTCCCTTGGCATTCGCGTTATCGCTCCAGGGTAGGCTGACTTCACCGTGAACTCATGCGATTTTGCTTTTCAACAAAATGCCTCTCCAAGGCCTTCAAAAGGCATCTGCCCAAACCTGGCTTCTCTCCCTCCCTCCAACCACTTCCCTCTTCATCGTCCTCACCGCTGGACCCCTGCAAGAGGCAAGACAAGCGATGCCACACAGCCTGGAAGCCCAGGGAGAATTTTCTCACCGAATTCTTACCGAGCAAGACAGGCTTGACTGCCTCACTCAGAAACGGTTCTCTCCTCCTCCTGTCTTCTGTCACTGATAAACAGACCAGCTGGTCCTTCTTCCGGCTTCCCTAGTGGCTCAGCTTGGTAAAGAATCTGCCTGCAATACGGGAGACCTGGGTTCGATCCCTGGGTCGGGAAAATTCCCCTGGAGGAGGGGCGCATGGTGACCCACTCCAGTGGTCTCACCAGTGACCCCAGGATAAATTGCTTGACTCTGGGCTTCCCCAGTGGTTCAGTGGTAAAGAATCTATCTGCAAAATGGGAGACCTGGGTTTGATCCCTGGGTTGGGAAGATTCCCCTGGAGAAGGGAAAGGTTACCCACTCCAGGATTCTGGCCTGAAGAATCCCATGGACTGTTTAGTCCACGGGGTTGCAGAGAGTTGGACACGACTGAACGACCTTCACTTCACTTGGTTCTGCTTCAGATCCTCTGTTTCTCACAATTCTTATTCATCTGCAGACCCCTTTATGTCCCTTTTATTTCCCACAAAAAAAAACCACCTCTAACTACAGTTGCTATGTATAAAAGTAATGTTCAGAGGGCCGCCAAAGAAAGATGATGGTGGCTCAGAGCAGGAGAGTTTGGGTGGAAGAGGAGAGGAGAGGTGAGTGGAAGTCGCTTAGTCATGTCTGACTCTTTGCAACCCTATGGACTGTAGTCTGCCAAGCTACTCTGTCCATAGGATTCTCCGGGCAAGAACACTGGAGTAGTTGCCATGCCCTGCTCCAGGGGACCTTCTTGATCCCGGGATCGAACCTGTGTCTCTTACTTATATCTCCTGCATTGGCAGTGGGGTTCTTTAGCCCTGAGCCATCATCATGACCTGTGAAAGTCAAATGTAATTCAAATCTGAGTGTCCATGCACCACGCTTTACAGGGACGCAGTCGTGTTCATTTGCTTAGATGTTTCTCTGGCTGCTTTCCACACTACAGCAGCTGAGTGGAATCCTTACACCAGACTGTGCGCCTCAAAGAGCTCATAATATTAGCGATCTGGCCCTTCCTGGTACAAGTTAACCAACCCTTGGTCTAAGCCAGACTGGCTCCTTTCTGTTGTCAAATAAGCCACATTTTGCTTCTCCAGGTGCCCTATGTCCCGTGTTTCTGGCTAAACCAAGTAACGGATGAGCAATTCTTCTATCTACTTCCTTTGCTTCTGCAGTTCCTGTTCATCAGTTCATACGACACAGGGATCTCAGTCAATACAGCAGCTGCGGTGATTTCAGAACAGGGGTTGCTGTTGTTATTCAGGCGTTGGGTCGTGTCCGACTCTTTGCAATGCCGGGGGCTGCAGCAGGGAGGCCCCGCTGTTTTTCTCGGCGTGCACTCGGAAGGTTTTGCTCAACCGCAAAAGTACGAGGCAGAAAGGAGGACTCCTCTGGCCCTCTGTATGAAAGTTTCCACCATTTCTTCCAAGCCTCCATGACGCTTTTCTCCATCTCGTGTATAAACACTGCTGCTTTCCAGCTGTAGCAGCTGGGATTCAAAACCACTTCCTTGGCGGGTGATTTATCATTTCACTCTTTAACACACCAGCTTCCCCAGGCTGCCATAACAAAGTCAGAGCCAGCATTTTACTAAGTCTGTCTGAGCTCAAAGCCGAAAAATAATTCCCACTGGTCCATCTTTTCTGGCGCTCTCGCCACACTGGGATAAAAAGTCATGAATCCATTTCCTACCTATCCCCCACCACATATAGACCGATTGATTTCATCACCACTTTCTGGTTTATGATCCTTTTTCTCTGCCTGAAAACAAAACGTGTGCTTCAAGGTTTTCACCAACTCCATACTTGAATTCCTAAACTCAACCTTGTCCTTCACCTACTCTTATATGTACTTAACATTGGATTCAGAGAAGGCAATGGCACCCCACTCCAGTACTTTTGCCTGGAAAATCCCATGGACAGAGGAGCCTTGTAGGCTGCAGTCCATGGGGTCGCTAAGAGTTCGACACTACTGAGCAACTTCACTTTCACTCTTCACTTTCATGCATTGGAGAAGGAAATGGCACCCCACTCCAGTATTCTTGCCTGGAGAATCCCAGGGATGGGGGAGCCTAGTGGGCTGCCGTCTATGGGGTCGCACAGAGTCGGACACGACTGAAGCGACTTAGCAGCAACAGCAGCAACATTGGATTCCCCAGGTTGGCACTAGTGGTAAAGAACCCATCTGCCAACACAGGAGACGTAAGAGAGGCAGGTTCGATCCCTGGGTCGGGAAGATCCCCTGGAGGAGGGCATGGCAACCCACTGCAGTGTTCTTGCCTGGAGAACCCCAGGGACAGAGGAGCCTGGAGGGCTACAGTCCATGGTATGGCAAAGAGTCAGACACAGCTGAAGTCAGATTTAGCATGCACACACATAGTCAACATAATTTGACAGAATAATGATACAAAGGATGAAAGCTATCAAGAACTTTTTACACCTGCATTAAAGGTTTATAATTTATCATGCGTTTTTTTTTTTATCACGAGTTTTTATTTATTTACTTATTTTTTTACTGGCTTTCAGGTACAACCTGCCCAGCAGACTCCTCCAGGCTTACTCCTGGGGGGCCACCGTAGCGTCCTGCAGGCCAGCTAGTATGTCCCAAGATACAGTATATAATTAGCTTCCCACATCAAACTAATTTCATGACGACACTTTGGGCAACTATTGCTATCATTTGTAAGGGACTGTCACTTGATGAAGCGACATATTTTTTATCAATTTTAGGTCTTTTTTTTTTTTTTGCTCTTCCAGCCATAATTTACTGTGGTTTACCAACTACTCTTTCACTTGCACAAAGTTCCCTGACACCATATACATCCCTGGGCAATGACTTGATATAATCAGTAAATAAAATCCTCAAAGTTTCAAGGTGTTTTGAAAAACAAGTGATTTTGTTATCATGAAGTCTTGGACATACCACTGGCACCAACCCTTCCCCGCCCCCCAAAATTGTAAGCCAAAACCTATTATGTGAAGTTACAAATTCTATAATCAAATGATTATGCCCTTTAATGGGAGGGAGGATAAAGGCAACATTAGCTGCTGCCCAAATCCAAAAACTGGAAATAATGCGAATTACCACCAAACGGTCTTCAGGCAGAACAAAGACCAAACATTTCATAATGTAGCCAAGAACCTGATCCAGATTAACTCATAATAATGAATTAATGGCACAGATGGGTGTCATGGTGACCTAATTTTGGCTTTACATAATCTAGATGTCAGATGACACATTAGAATATTGCTAAAATAATGAACAACTCACACGCTTTAGGTTCCCAGCATCTTCGACCTCATTACACTTAAACTGCCTTCTAAATCCATCTGAAAATATTCAGGACAGCACTTAGGCCTCCTGATTTATGCTAATAATTTGATCGTCTTTTCCTTCCCTTAGCAAAGCTAACCACATTTGAATACACTGAATGGTTTAACTACCTCCACAGATTTCCGATGAAAGCAAGTGTGAAATAATTTTCCCCCACTTTGTACAGCAAAATCCTTTATGCAAGTGAGTCAACAATATGGGGAGGAGATAATGCAATTCACAAGGCGTGAAGACAGAGCTTATGGAAGACGTATTTGCTAATATTATCATGCCAAATCGTTCCCTTTGTTTTCTTAAGTCTCAGCTGGGAGGAGGCGGCCACTGAAACGAGGTTCTGCCAGTGTAGCCTGGTCTTTAGCATACTTTAGGGAATGAAATTACTTTCTAATCACGAAATCCACCAGACTGTGGAACAGCCTCATAAAAAAAGTCGCGTTGTGCCGGGAAAGCTCTGGGCACTCTGAAGTGAACTCGCAAGGCCCTGCAGTAACCTGCCTGAGGCCATCGCTGCAATAAAAGCCAGTGAGAGACCCTGGAGTCAGAGAACCCCAGAGCCCTGCCTCCTGCTTCATCATCCAGTTCTCATCACAATTGCCTCCTAGGGGTGAGGAGCCTGCTGGGTCAGGAGTGGGTAAGAATAATCTGGGGTTTGTAGCCGAATTGAAAAACCAGCCTTTTCCCTGTGGAATCCCCCAAGCTGTGACCCTTTGAGGAGAAAAGGTGCTGCTCAGGAATAATTATAAGCCCAACTGTCGACCTTTATCCTGATGGCAGAGAGCTGGAGCACTGATGACCACGTGGGTAGCCCTGAGTTGTCTGTCACGTGCCCTCCCCTCTGCCGTGAGTATCTGCGTTCTCCCTCCTGCTCAGCCCCCTTGGGCCCAGCTAGGTAGGGATCGTATTGTGGGAGGGAAGAAAGCGACCTCAGGATCTGCAGACACTGCAGAGCTCAGTGGAGCCAAGAGGCCCAGACTTCAGCGCCAACAACAATCAGCAAGTGCCCAGTGGAGGATTGGCTGGAACACCGAGGGTGGCTCCACCTACTTCCAGAGTGTCCCAAACAGGTCCCACGGGTGCATATTTCTTTCTTTTTTAATTTTGATTGATCTGGCTACACCAGGTCTCAGTCGCAGCACGCAGGACCTTCGATCCATGGAGCCCGCCATCAAGCTCACAGATGTAGAGTCTTATACCAAGGCCACAGAGGTGGGGCCCTGCACTGTCATCTTGGAACTCACTGAGCCCCATAGCAACTGTTGCTATGAGCCCCCTCACCCCCTACCCAATCTAAACCAGGTGGCTCCCTGACCTCATTGTAGGTAGAAATACCCACCCTCCCAGGTAGCTAGCTCAGTGGGTAAAAGAATCTGCCTGCAAAGCAGGACACCTGGGTTTGATCCCTGGGTTGGGAAGATCCCCTGGAGAAGGGCGTGGCAACCCACTCCAGTATTCTTGCCCGGAGTATCCCACGGACAGAGAGGCAGGCAGGCTGCAGTCTGTGGGGTCGCAGACTGACACTTTGAATTCACCCTCTTACTCACCCTATAGCAGCCTAACCGATCACCCAATGGCACCCTCCGGCAGCAATATTCTTTGTCCTGAAGCTAGAAAAACTGGCTTCTACCCCCACCAGAGGGGTTGCCTCTCCCTGATCCATCAGGAGGTCGGCCAGCTGAACTTGCTGTGCCGTCATTATCTGTGCTGCTTGCTCTTAATACACTCACTCGTTTCTGAAATACTCTTGTGTCTGAAAATTCCTTCCAACCTGCGCTTCGACCACACTGTGATTTTCACTGCAGCGTGGGGGATCTTTAGTCTCAGCCTGTGAACTCTTAAGTCGTGGCGTGTCGGATTCAGTTTCCTGACCCAGGATGGAACCCAGGCTTTTGGAGAGTGGAGTCTTAGCCACTGGACCACCAGGGAAGTCGCCCAAGAGGGCATCCTTCCCACCAGCTCCCCCTCACCCACTCTTGCAAAACCACCTAGAGTTGAATGAAATAAGCCATGGGGAAGAGCTGAAGTCCCAATATCGCAAGCTCATCCTTCAGTGCTGTCTCACTCGAGCTGTGTTGCTGCAAATTTTCCTTGCACACCTGTCTGGCTCTGGCATGTGCTGGACTCAGATGGGAGGCCAGCTTCCCCGGTTTAGAATCACCAGGAGGTACTATGCTGTCTTCAGGAAACCTCACACCGTGTCCCAGTGACTGTAGAGAAACTGGGCAAGGGTATCGCTGAGGACTAAGGGTGACGGGTGGCAAGGCAAACACAGCATCGAGACAGCCTGCAAGGCCCCCAGGAAGCGTGGGGGTTTTCAGCCTCACCTGGACTATCTGTCACATGACTCACGGAGCACAGCCAGCGCTAATAACTCAACACCGTTCTTTAAAGCATGATGGCTTAAATCAGCTGCTTGTGTTTCCGAGGATGCTTTTGAACTGTGGTGTTGGAGAAGACGCTTGACAGTTCTTTGGACTGCAAGGAGATCCAACCAGTCCATCTTAAGGAGATCAGCTCTGGGTGTTCACTGGAAGGACTGATGTTGAAACTGAAACTCCAATACTTTGGCCACCTGATTCAAAGAGCCAACTCATTGGAAAAGATCCTGATGCTGGGAAAGATTGAGAGTGGGAGGAGAAGGGGATGAGATGGTTGGATGGCATCACCAACTCGATGGACATGGGTTTGAGTAGATTTGAGGAGCTGGTGATGGACAGGGAGGCCTGGCGTTCTGCAGTTCATGGGGTCGCAAAGAGTCAGACACGACTGAGAGACTGAACTGAACTGTGCCAGCCGGATATGCAGTTTAGAGCCTCCTTGGCCCAGATGATAGTGACTGGCAGTAGTGGGTATTTCAAGCTTTTACATTTTTAAGAAGACGACTTAACAAACGATAGAGAGAACGGGTACCTAGATCTCCTAAAAGGGAGCGTGTTGAAAGTTGAAGGGTTTGTGAACATAATCTTTATTTGGTTGAGAACGTTTCCTCCAGTTCCTAGTTTAATAAAAGGTTTCCTTTATTTTAAAAAATATTTTACAAATTTTTTTTTTACAAAATAAAAAGATATTTTATTTATTTTGCCACACCAGGTCTCCGCTGCAGCCTGTGAACGCTCAGTTGTCATATGTGAGTTCTACTTCCCTGGCCAGGGATCAAACCTGGACCCCTGCATTGGGAGCTCAGAGTCTCAGCCACTGGAAGTCCCAAAAAGGTTTCATGATGAGGTGTTTAACTGTATCAGTTTTTTTTTTCTGTATGTACTTAAAAATCTTTGATTTTGCTCTTTAGTGTAATGACGTAGTATGCATCACTGATAAAGCGTTCTCACGTTAAATATTGTTGCACCTGGAATAAATTCCGCCTGATAATCCTGTACATAAATATATATATAGATACAAAGTATACCTATACTTTTTGTATCCATATATTTATATTTTATTTTGAAAATAAAGTATTAGCTACATGAATTCAACATTTTATATAAAAATAAAATATAAACATATGGGTACAAGAAATATAAGTATCTTTGTAGCTATATATATATGTACAGGATTATCAGGCAGAATTTATTTATATTATCTATATTATTTAATTTATTTATATTTATTAAAAATATGTTAATGATATTTATTACTCTTTATATTTGTTAGATTTATTAATTTATATGTATTTATATTATTTATGCAAAAGTATAGATACAAGGGATAGATATACTTTTTGTATCCATACTTTTCTATCTATACTTTATTTTAAAAATAAACTATTAGCTACATAAATTACATGAAAAGTATACTTTTGTATTATATTTTATTATATACAATTATTACAGTGTATTATATATTATATTGTATTATAAGTGAAATGATACATAATTTTCTTTTCTTGTATTATCCTTACCTAGTTTTTGAGTAAAGATTACACTATTTTCAGAAAAAAAGAAGTCTTAGTAGGAAATTAAGCAAAATATGGGAATAAAGATAAGGAGAGCTTGAGGAGTAAATGTTACATCTCCAGGAAAAACAGAGTGATGTCTCAAGATAACTACTGTGCCAGATTTTTCATCTGAACAGGAGAGTTGCTTATAAAAATGATTTTATAACTATGATTTTTTTTAAGAAGGGAAGGAGGGAGGGAGGGTGGAAAGGGGTGAAGAGAAAGGAGAGTGCATAGAAAAACAAAACGAATAGACATGGACACAGTGGAAAAGGAGCATCTCCAAGATCAGTTACTCTCTTTGTGGTTGAGCAGACTGCCCGTGGTGGTCCGCCCAGCGCTGGTTTGTCCGCTGTGCCCATAACTACGCAGCTCCTACAGTCCACACAGCAAGCTGAAGCCCAGGGCACAGCATGGAGCCACTCAGTCTCTGCAGACACCTCACCCCTGCCAGCCAGGGCCCTTCACAGGAGCCCCACAGCAGCTTAGGTTACCTGAGCCCTTCACCTCCGTCTCCAGGCAACGGGCACCCTCCCACCTCCAGCGCAGGGGAGGCAACCTGCTCCCAGGACATTTTCCTTCCCCTTGCTGCCCCGATTTGCTGGGAGTCCTGTTCAATAACCTCTCTCTTCCATAATCAGCCTGCCCCTCCTGACCCATTAACTCTGTGAAGCTGCTGTCTAGCATTCGGGGGGCCTTGAAATTATTTATGATTACAAACATCAAGCAAGCATCTGTATCGGGAAGACAAAGGCACAGTTCAGTTCAATTCAGTCCAGTCGCTCAGTCATGTCTGACTCTTTGCGACCCCATGAACCGCAGCAAGCCAGGCCGCCTCTCTGTCCATCACCAACTCCCGGAGTTTACTCAAACTCATGTCCATTGAGTCAGTGATGCCATCCAACCATCTCATCCTCTGTCGTCCCCTTCTCCTCCTGCCCTCAATCTTTCCCAGCATCGGGGTCTTTTCCAATGAGTCAGCTCTTTGCATCAGGTGGCCAAAGGATTGGAGTTTCAGCTTCAGCACCCAGGACTGATCTCCTTTAGGATGGACTGGTTGGATCTCCTTGCAGTCCAAGGGACTCTCAAGTCTTCTCCAGCGCCACAGTTCAAAAGCATCAACTCTTTGGCACTCAGCTTTCTTTAAAGGAGAGGTTATCACAGGTTGTATACAATGAGCAAATCTCTCTCTCTCTCTCTAGTTGCTAAGTCATGCCCGACTCTTGCGACCCCGTGGACTATAGCCCACCAGGTTCCTCTGTCCATGGGATTCTCCAGGCAAGAACACTGGAGTGGGTTGTCATTTCCTTCTCTAGGGGAATCTTCCCCACCCAGGGATCGAACCCAGGTCTCCCACATTGTAGGCAGACGCTTTACCATCTGAGCCACCAGGGAAGTCCTTAAATTTGAGCCACCAGGGAAGTCCTTCAATTTAGCATACTAAACCCAAACTTCTTGTATTCCCAGGTTTGCTCCTGGAAAAATAATAAAATAATAATAATAATATGGTCCCTTGAGCCAAACTGAGAAAATCATGAAGCAAGCACAACACAGAAAAACAGTCAAATAAAATTAGATCAGCTCAGAGAGTAGGAGAGAGGGACCGGCTCTCTGCATCAGGAACTAGGTCCCCCTGTAGGTAGGCAGGTGCTCAAGTAGGGCCCAGCCATGGATGAGAGGGGAAAGGACCAGAAGGCAGCCAGTGCCTGGCATCCGCTGAATTCCCTCTCTGCAGACCTGACTCAGCCCGCTCTGGGCGTGAGCAAAGAAGAACAATCCATCATTAAAGGTTTTCCCGGATGCCGGCCGGGATCAAAGCCTTCCAAAGAAAGCAGCCTTTCTCTCTCCCTTTAAGCCTTTCCTCTTATGTAAATATATTCCACCCCCCTCCCTCAAAAAAAAAAAAAAAAAAAAACCCGCCTGCAGTATTTTCCGTAAAATGACACCGCAAACCTGCCAGCGGCCTTCAGGCTGCCTGGGTGCTTGGCAAAACATCTTTACCATTCCTATTAAAATGCGGCTTGAATCTGCAGAGTACAAACCGGAGATGAGCAGGAAGGCAGGCTCCCTGGGGGAAGGAAGGCGGATACACATAGGCAGGAGCTTCAGATGGGCCTCTGTTCCTAATCTTTACCAGGTAATTCCAAGTAACCAGGATGAATCGACTTGCAAACGAAACCTGATTTTCAGATTCCAAAGTCACCCATGGAAAGAATTTCTATTTTTTGGTGAAAATTTCACCCAAAGGGATAACCATGAGCATTACCGTCAGCGAGCTGGGATGTCTGATGTCTGACATCTCCCATCCTATCAAGAGTTTCCGATTAATTTCAACGCTGTTTTTGTCCTACGTCTTCCAAAGTAAATAAGCTGAACGTCGGAGATGTTCGTGAGGAGTTGACATTAAATTGATATGCTGTCTCACTAAAGCCACCGTATGAAGGCACTGCATTTTCAAAAACCGTTTACCGGTTGTGCAAACTCCGTCCAAGTCACACACCGTTTCTTAGTTTTTCATTCCAGGGCTGACAGAGAAGAAGATTATGTTTCACGTTAGCTTTGTCTGGCGCAGGAACAATTTATTACGTTTGTAGCAATTGATAATCACAATGAAAATATGCTTTGTGCTATTTGTACAGGTAAAAATTCAGGGTAATCTGGTGTATACATGACCATATTTTTTGTTTTAATCACGCACAGAGTCAGACACAACTGAAGACTTAACAGTAACACGCTAAGTGAATGTGCCAGTCACCACATTGCAATTTGATTTGGTTAAATATCAGCTGCGTTGCATCAGGCTCAGGTTTATTCTGCATTGTAATGCATGCTGTGTGAGCTGTCCCTTATAACCGTGTTTGTCTTTAATAATGCAATTACTTACAGCAGTTTAACTGTATGTCTCATGATGTACTCTGCATATAAGTGAAATAAGCAGGGTGACAATATACAGCCTTGACGTACTCCTTTTCCTATTTGGAACCAGTCTGTTGTTCTATGTTCAGTTCTAACTGTTGCTTCCTGACCTGCATACAGATTTCTCAAGAGGCAGGTCAGGTGGTCTGGTATTCCCATCTCTTTCAGAATTTCCCACAGTTTATTGTGATCCACACAGTCAAAGGCTTTGGCATAGTCAATAAAGCAGAAATAAATGTTTTTCTGGAACTCTCTTGCTTTTTCCATGATCCAGTGGATGTTGGCAATTTGATCTCTGGTTCCTCTGCCTAAGTCCATCCTAAAGGAGATTAGTCCTGAGTATTCATTGGAAGGACTGGTGTTGAAGGTGAAACTCCAATCCTTTGGCCACCTGATGCAAAGAGCTGACTCACTGGAAAAGACCCTGATGCTGGGAGAGATTGAGGGCAGGAGGAGAAGGGGACGACAGAGGATGAGATGGTTGTGTGGCATCACCGACTCAATGGACATGGGTTTGGGTGGATTCTGGGAGTTGGAGATGGACAGGGAGGCCTGGCGTGCTACAGTTTATGGGGTCGCAAAGAGTCAGACACGACTGAGCAACTGAACTGAACTGAACTGTATGTCATAACCACAACAAAAACAGAACAGAGTGGAAGCAGGCCCGGTGAAGTATCTTAACAAACCCGCACAAGAAGCGTCTGCTATCTCCCCAGTCACAAAGGAGCCCACAGATGCAGAACAATTAATGACCTGTCCAGGACCAGGGGGCCAGGTTGGATGCTAACCTGCTCAACCTGCCTCTCTCACATATACTACCTATGAATCCTTCACTCTTTACAGACAAAACATACAATTTCTCACCTACAATGAAACATACAATTTCTCACCTACAACATACATGCTTCCAATTCAGGCTCCTGGGAAAGGCTCTCATATTATATCTTTGCAAGTGAGAAGGAAAGAAATCTCACCCTCAAAAGGTAAAAAGCAGGATGAAGGAGACCTTATACCAATTTCAGCAGCCTATCGTATCCATCCAGGGTCTCAGATAAACTCAGTGGGGAAACGTCTGGCTCCTGGAGCCGACATGCTCATTTTAATTCAATTATATCTGATCTCAATTACATTTTACATACCATTTCAGCTTTGGTCTTTGCATTCTCACACCATGTCTGATGTTTCCAAATTAATAAATACTGAGAAGTACTGAATTACTCAGTACTAAGGCAGTGGCACCCCACTCCAGTACTCTTGCCTGGAAAATCCCATGGATGGAGGAGCCTGGTAAGCTGCAATCCATGAGGTCGCTAAGAGTCGGACACGTCTGAGCGACTTCACTTTGACTTTTCACTTTCATGCATTGGAGAAGGAAATGGCAACCCACTCCAGTGTTCTTGCCTGGAGAATCCCAGGGATGGGGGAGCCTGGTGGGCTTCTGTCTATGGGGTCGCACAGAGTCGGACATGACTGAAGCGACTTAACAGCAGCAGCAGCAAGGTACTTTTAACATATTGAAGTGAAGTCGCTCAGTCGTGTCTGACTCTTTGCTACCCCGTGGACTGTAGCCCACCAGGCTCCTCTGTCCATGGGATTTTCCAGGCAAGAATGTTAGAGTGGGTTGCCATTTCGTTCTCCAGGGGCTCTTCCCAACCCAGGGATCGAACCCAGGTCTCTCACATTGCAGGCAGATGCTTTAGCCTCTGCACCACCAGGAGTACTTTAGTTCATGTCCCGGGCTTCCTTCATAGCTCAGTTGGTAAAGAATCCATCTGCATAGTCAATAAGCAGAAATAAATGTTTTTCTGGAACTCTCTTGCTTTTTCCATGATCCAGTGGATGTTGGCAATTTGATCTCTGGTTCCTCTGCCTAAGTCCATCCTAAAGGAGATTAGTCCTGAGTATTCATTGGAAGGACTGGTGTTGAAGGTGAAACTCCAATCCTTTGGCCACCTGATGCAAAGAGCTGACTCACTGGAAAAGACCCTGATGCTGGGAGAGATTGAGGGCAGGAGGAGAAGGGGACGACAGAGGATGAGATGGTTGTGTGGCATCACCGACTCAATGGACATGGGTTTGGGTGGATTCTGGGAGTTGGAGATGGACAGGGAGGCCTGGCGTGCTACAGTTTATGGGGTCGCAAAGAGTCAGACACGACTGAGCAACTGAACTCAAGAAGAGGTGTGTACAAAGCTGTCAAGTTGGTGCTCGCTAGTTGTCAGGAAGCCTCCATTCTTATTAATTATCACAAATACATTTCCATGGGGCTGCTTAGCTGTCTTCATGACATGAGAACTGGCTTCCCCCAGAAGCCAGGTGACCCCAGACAGAGCAAGGCAATAATGCCTTTTGTGATCCATCTGCTAAAGTCACGGTCAAAGAGGTCCCTAATATTCTATCAGCAGTTATCATCCTGATGAGCCCTCATTGATGAGGAGTCAACTGCACTAAGACAGTGACTATCAGGAGGGGCAACTCATTGGGTGTCATCTTGCATGCTGGCTGAACCACACTGTTTCCCAGAAAACAATGAATTTTCAAACCCCATAGACCCTACTGGACCCTTGGTGGGAAAAGTAGGGTGTGGACCAAATCTAGGGCCAGAGACTTGTACCAGAAAGGCCTCCAGTGCAAATTTCAGCATCCAAAGGTGTACGGCAATTACAGGGTCCTCCTGAGACGATGAAAATGCCAAAGATCAAAGGCAATCCACTCCCGTGAACGGCCAAGGCAGCTAAAGAATCACCCGGAGTCAAACAGATGGCAGTGTTGTCCTTTCAAACGGTACACTCAGCTTGGGGCAAGAGCCAGGCAGAAGCTGGGGAGAGAGAATCCACCCCACCCCCTGAGATAGGAGTTGGCTGCAGATCAGGGTAGGTTCCCAGGCTGTCAAGTGAATGATGGCTAATCGCAAACCAAAGACCCAGGTCAGAGGATACAGCAGAGTTCTGTAAACTCACGGGTGGCCGTGAGCCTTCCCTGAAATACTGCTATGAGCAAAGGGATACCAGTACAAATTTAGAGGCCATTCCTACGTGGATCTGACTTTCCCACCTGTTGTGGAAAGTTCTGGATCTAGAGGTTGTTTTTTTTTTTTTTAATAAAAGAAAAAAAAACAAAAAAGAAGGAGGTGATGGCATTTGGCATCATCTCAGTGAGCTGAGAAAACCACAGCAGTTTCCAGGGATGTTTGTCAAACCAGAGGCTTGCCTCTTAGGAGACGTTCCATGATGAGCAAATAAGCTCCCTACACACACACACACACACACACATTGTCTGTTTCATGCCAAGCACGTTCCATGACAAGCAAATAAGCTCCCTATACACACACACGCCAGTTTCTCACCAAGCCTTGGGGCTCCAATCTGAAAGGCAAGCCTGTTAAGAGCCAATGCTTGTGGGTCTCACAGATGCAAGCCTCCTTGCTCTTGAAGGCTGTTTATTGGGGGGTCCTTCTTTAGGTGCATGCTTTCAAAGATGGGGTACCTCAAGTGGGGTTCCAAGCTTTTCCCCCTCAAGAGTGAGATCAGGATTCACTGAACCCCAGGTCTTCCTCAAACCTCTCCTTTTCAGGACACAGGGCTGCCCCAGAAATCACACACTACTACAGCTCTGCCCAAAGCAGATTTTTTTCCCAGGACAATAATAGTTCTTCGAGTTCCTCCATGCAAAATGAGAATTTTACACTGGACAAGCAGACACTGATGTTGCCCCCACTTGCTGCTGCACAAAGCAAAATCTTCAGTAATGGCTGTGAGGCAGCTTTGGCTCCGTGCGACAGATTCTGACCTTCCCAGGTTCTGTTTTCACCTTCGTTCTCAGGCAGACTGGCTGACTGAGTTTCCCACCATAAAGAAAGAAAGAAAGTCGCTCAGTCGTGCCCGACTCTTTGCGACCCCATGGATAGTAGCCTGCACCAAGCTCCTCCTTCCATGGGATTTTCAAGGCAAGAGTACTGTAGTGGGTTGCCATTTCCTTCTCCAGGGACTCTTCCCAAAACCAGGGATCGAACCCAGGTCTCTCACATTGTAAACAGACGTTTTACCATCTGAGCCACCCTGATGATTCAGACTCCCACCCTAAAGTGCTTTGTAAAAAATATTCACCTCCCCAGCTTCCCTTGAAGCTGCAGCTAGCCTTGGTGTGTCCTTCGAGGTGATGAGACCTAAGAGGCATACTCCTGGAGATTTCAGGAGTATTTCTAGCTTTCTGCTGAAATCTAGGAGATTTTTAGCTTTCTGCTGGAAGCCTTTTTCCTCCCTTCTTCCCTCCTGTTTTTAATCTGATCCTCCAACACACACATTTGGGGAACTATCTTGCAAAAGGAGGCAGTGAGCATGAACACTGAGAGTGCGAGCTGACGACAGAGGCGAGGGAGACAGCCTGGGGTGTTGGTGACAACATGGAGTCACTTCAGCTTTGTCACAGGCAGGCAAACCCCAGCATAATTAACACCATTAGCCCAGTACGGCCCAAAGTTATACAGACAGAGAAACTCTTTTTCTTTGTAGAATCTATCAACCATAGCTCACAGAATTGTTGTTCTGCCCAGCATATTTTAGGAAAGACTGACCAGTGGCATCCAAAAGGATTTAAATAAGGCAAGGGATTTGGGGGTGGGGTTCACCTCCTCTACCATGCCATTGTAAAGAGCTGGTGCATGAAACCTACGTGTTGCTCCTTGGGATGGGAAAGGGTGGAGAAGCCTGGGAAACGGTGGTGAGTCTTAATGGAATGTTACCACAACTGAAAATAACTCAAAGCATGAAAACGAAACCCTGGAAGCCTTAGGTCAAGAGTGTAATAGTCACCTTTCTCTTCAGATACCAAATATTTTAAATATCACCTCCCAATATTTTAAAGATTGTCTCCCACCGTGAAGTTGATAATGCAGTTTTTATTACTCACTTGCACATCCTGTGTGCGTGCTCAGTCGTGTCCGACTCTTTGAGGCCTCATGGGTGGACTGCAGCCCACCAGGCTCCTCTGTCCATGGGGTTTTCCAGGCAAGAATAGGGGAGTGGGTTGCCATTGCCTTCTCCAGATTTCCATATCTTGGACAAGGGTTAAAATTTAAAACATGTCCCATGAACGAAATATACCTACCCAGTGCTTGCTACCCCTACTGTCTTCCATTTGCAATAATTCAAATAAGCACCAACTCTTTACAGTTAATATTCTACAAGTTCTAAGCCTGAGAGGCAGGGTACAGTTGCTGGGCAGGAAATTACATGGGGCTTAAGGGCTGTCCTGAATCTATGCCATCCAGGAGGGCAGCCCGTGGCCACATGCAGCTGCTGAACCCTTGAAATGTGACTAGCGTGAATTGAGATGCCCTGTAAGAGTGTTTCAAAGACTTGCTGTAAAAAAAAAAAGAATGCAAAATATCCATTAATAACATTTATTAATTACGGGCTGAAGTGATAATATTTTTGATGTATAGGGTGGGTTGCATGTTTTATTAAAATTAATTTCATTTGTTTCTTATTCCTTTTTTCACGGCATTGCTCAGAAGTTTAAAATTATAAATATGGTTTGCCATCTGGGGCTAGCATTACATTTCTCTTAGAGGTTGTGTTCTAAATGCTCTTTGTCCATTACTGTATTGTGAGTCTTTGGGGAAGTTTTGAGGATTCAGCTTCCCCAGCCATAGAATGAGGTGGCTGGAACATGTTGCTCCCAGTTTTAGCTGTATGAGTTATAAAAGCTGTGCATTTCTCTTTCCATTTTTCATCTCTTAAGTAAAACAGTCATTTGTATGTTTTCCTGGGAAGAACACCGAGTTGAGCGGCAGAAAGCTTGGTTTGAATTCTGTTCCTTCTACTTCTTGGCCTGGTCACCGGCCACTAATTTTTTAGCATCAGCTCAGTTGTGGAGGCACCCTGATTGGAAATGATCTGGAGACAGTGAAACTGACTGTCAGTAGATACATGATTGCCTTGAAAATGTTTATAAACACAGAAAGCAGCATATAGGAGAAAATATTTCAGGTGATGGAGGAACATCTCAGCAGGTTGCAGCCGGCAGCCTGAAGTAGGGAAGTACATAAAATGCCTCCCACAAGGGCCCCACGTTACTCAATTTCAGTCATTCTGTGGAAGGCCAAGCCATTACCACTTAGGTTCCCAGCAGCAAGAGAACCTCAGTGAGAAAACAAATATATGCCAGATTCTATTCAGGAACTGGGAATACAGTTGGGGGAAAAAAAATCAGGCCTGGCTTCTTCTCATGGTGGTTATTTTTCTGCAAAGGCCACAAGGTAGAGCATTGCACAAATCTATGCAGTAGCAATCAGGAACATAAGCGGCACAGGAGGCGGGAGGGGGCGACTTTTCTCTAAACCTGATATAGACTTTTCTCTAAAAGCTTCTCCAAAGCTTCTCTCTGTTCAAGTTGTAACCTTTGAAAGAGTCCGTGTAAATGGTCTTAAGAATTCTGCAGCGAGTTTTTGTTGTTTTTTTTAAAGCACTTTATTGATTGATTTTTGACTGTGCTGGGTCTTGGTTGCTGCAGGAGGTCTTTCTCTAGTTGCAGTGAGCTGGGTTCTCATCGCAGCAGCTTCTCTTGTGGAACGCAGGCTCTCGGGCTCATCAGCTTCAGTGGTTGTGGCGCGTGGACTTAGCTGCCCCGCTGCGTGGGGAGAGTCTAGTTTACAATCGAGGCATCCAACCCACCGTCCCCTGGCACTGGCAGTTGGGTTAACCCCTGGACTGCCAGGGAAGTCCTGCAGTGAGTTATGTCTTCTGTGATACAAGGAAGTGAGCAGCCAGGGTAGATTAAGGACGGTAGGATGAATAAGAAGAGGTGAAGCAACTCAGAAGATAATAGATACCCAGGGTGATGCCACACCCCAAAGGACAGAAAAGTCTGCCGATGGCACGAGGCCATTTCTTGACTTATACATTAGAGTAAAACCACTCCAAAATCACTGCAGATGGTGACTGCAGCCATGAAACTGAGAGTTTGCTCCTGGGAAGAACAGCTGTGACCAACCTAGACAGCATATCAAAAAGCTGAGACATTACTTTACCAACAAAGGTCCTTCTAGTCAAAGTTATGGTTTTTCCAGTAGTCATGTGTGGATATGAGAGTTGGACTATAAACAAAGCTGAGTGCAAAACAGCTGAGGCTTTTGAACTGTGGTGTTGGAAAAGACTCTTGAGAGTCCCTTGGACTACAAGGAGATCCAACCAGTCCATCCTAAAGGAAATCAGTCCTGAATAGTCATTGGAAGGACTGATGTTGAAGCTGAAACTCCAATCCTTTGGCCATCTGATGCGAAGAACTGAGTCATTGGAAAAGACCCTGATGCTGGGAAAGCTTGAAGGCAGGAGGAGAAGGGGACGACAGAGGATGAGATGGTTGGATGGCATCACCAACTCAATGGACATGAGTTTGAGTAAACTCTAGGAGTTGGTGATGGACAGGGAGGCCTGGCGTGCTGCAATTCATGGGGATGCAAACAGTCGGACACGACTGAGCGACTGTACTGAAGTGAACTGAACACGTTAGAGTAGTGAGTTTTAAGACCATGGGCTGAGATGTGGGTTTTCAGACCTTCGCACCAAGGTCCAAACTTAAAGGTTTACCTCTGGGCCAACAGGTCACAATCAGAAGCCACTGTGTAGGTTTAGCTGGATAAGCTTCCTTCCCAAACATCTTTGTACATTTGTACTTTAGGTTATGAAACAATGTGCAATTCATATACTGTCACAATTGACATCACTCGAAACACCTGTTTTCATAAAGACTCAAGATAAAACATTGTACCTAGATACTTTGCAGAATTCTAGCTAGCGGAGTAGACACGTGCTATGACCTGGTCACTTGGAAGCGGAATAGTGGCCAGACAGGCTCTTTTCCCTGTTTCATTTTTCATTCATTCACTTTGTATATATGAAGCGTGTGCCTGTGTTCGGGTCAAATGGTGTCCCCCTGACACACACACAGTTCATGGGTTTGAAATCCTAAACTCCCTAGGACCTTGGAATGTGACCTCATTTGGTCACAGGTCTATTTCAGGAGTAGTTAAGCAGGAATGGTACTTCTGAACCTGACCTGCTTCCAAATAAGGTCACGTGGGGGTCGCAGAATGTTGGACACGGCTGAGTGCCTAGCATGCTGAGTTAAAATGAGGCCATACTGTCATGGGAGCGGGGAAGGGGCTCATTCAGTGTAACCGGCGTCCTTATGTATTTATTTTTGGCTGGGCGGGATGACGCACTCGGGCTTTCTCTAGCTGCAGAAAACGGGGGCTACACTCTAGTTGCGGGGCCCGGACGTCCCACTGTGGTCGTTCTCTCATTGTGGATCACGGGCTCTAGGGCTCACACGTGTCACTAGTTGCAGCTCGAGGGCCGAGTTGCCCCTCGGCTTCTGGGAGATTCCCAGCCCGGGGGTGGAACCTGCGTCCTCTGCACCGGCAGCCGGATTCTTAACCACTGGACCACCGGGGAAATCCCAGGACCGACGTCCTTACGGAAAGAGGAATTTGGCCCCAGAGACGGACATGCAGAACGCCTTGTAGAGACTGGAGTCTGGCTGTCAGGAGCCAGGGAACTTACCGGCTCCTAGGAGAGAGGGCTGGAACGCACGGATCCGTCCCTAGTGTGTTCAGAGAGAGCCTGTCTGTTGCCAACATCCAACTTCAGACTTTCAGCTGTAATGCCATACATTTCTGTTGTGTAAGCCCCCCGATCTGTGATATTTGTGCAGCAGCCCCGGAGAACTAGCAGACCCTGCTGGGAGTGCCAGGTCTGATTCTGACTGCTGAACAAGACCCGTCGGGTCTTGCCCTCAGAGTTTAGGTACTGCAGGGCTGAGATAGAAGTCAGTAAGATGATTTCAGACAGTAATCAGGAACACCCCTTATACACAGCGCATTGCAGATTTTTCTTCTTTATGTTAGTGATCACAGAACTGTGAGCCTGTAAAGACTTAATTTGAATAAATGTGATGGTGGTGTGCATTCCATTCTGGAAATGAACGGCCTGTCGACATTTATTCAGACATTCAGAATCTCCCATTATAGAACCTCATACTTATAATTTGGCTTGTGTGTTGTTGAGTTGTCCAGTCGTGTTTGACTCTTTGCGACCCCATGGACTGCCCCACACCAGGCTTCTCTGTCCTTCACCATCTCCCAGAGCTTGCTCAAACTCATGTCCATCAAGTCAGTGATGCCATCCAACCATCTCATCCTCTGTCGTCCCCATCTCCTGCTGTCTCCAGTCTTTCCCAGCATCAGGGTCTTTTCCAATGTAAGCCCAAAGACTTAAAATTCTGTCTTCCCTTTTTCTTTCTCAGTGTGTATTGTCACTGTTCCGTATGATACCTCTTAATCAGCATCATTTCTCTCATATTCCTTCCGTGTAATATAAATTTACATCTTTACACTACAAGTCTGTAAAACCTCACGTAACATATAGCCAACTTACCTAGGCAGCTTTTAAAAAATAATTGTTTTCATTGTATATCACTGGGCATTTTTAAAAACATCAACAGAGGATTAGACAATCGTCTGAATAAAAAAGTGGAAAGCTGGGATGATATATGGGCCACGAGGCTGGCACCCTCCATGAGAGTGTACTCAGGAGTGTGTCGTGTAGATTAATGAATGAATAAAACAATATTGTCGTGAAGGCAGAGAAACAAGCTGCCTAGTTGGAGGTGCTCATGGAGCTTTCCACGGGTTGATCTGAACACATAAATTTAAATATGTAATACAATGTCAAACTTAAAACAAGCAAGGCCATTGACAGTATACATTTTGCCATTGCCTCAAATAAGTCTTCACCAGGAAAAAAAAAAAGTTTTATGTGTGTACATTGATAGCAGATGAATGGATAGGTACATAGATAACTGGCTATAGATTATCATGTCTAGGAAATAAAATGGAGAGTTTTTCCAAGCCAGTGTTTCAAGCTGTCCTCCACAAGTCCAGAAGCGCCCCTTGTCTCTGTGGGACCTTTGCATTTTGTCAGGATAAGTCTTCACTGTGCAGAGCTCTGCAGCGTTGCAGGTGTTTGGCATTCCTGGACTCCTTCCAACGGACCTACAAAATCTCTGTCTTGGGGATGAGGAAACCGCTCCCTGGACACTCTTGAGTGCCAACCTTTATGTGTGTGTGTGTGTGTGTGTGTGTGTATAAAAATTGGGGGTCTTGCTGGTGGCTCAGATGTTAAAGAATCTGCCTGCAATGCAAGAGACCCAGCTTCCATCCCCGGGTCAAGAAGATCCCCTGGAGGAGGAAATGGCAACCCACTCCACTCTTCTCGCCTGGAGAACCCCATGGACAGGGGAGGCTGGCGGGCTACACTCCATGGGGTTGCCAAAGAGTCGGACACGACTGAACAGCTAACACACATATAATTTTATTTTTTTACTCATTTTTGGTTGTGCTAGGTCTTCATCGCTGCGAGGGTGTTTCTCTAGTTGCAGCGAGCAGAGACTACTCTCTAGTTGCAGTTTGTGGACTTCTCAGTTGCCGTGAATTCTCTTGTTGCAGAGCACAGACTCTAGGGCGCCTGGGCTTCAGTGGTTGCGGCACACGGATTTAGTTGCTCCACAGCACGTGGTATCTTCTGGAATCTCCCAACCTGTGTCCCTGTCATCGGCAGAGTGTTTCTTGCGTTTCCTGCGCTGGCAGGAGGATTGTTTACCACTGATCCATCAGGGAAGCCCCCTGAGTGCCAGTCTTGATCAGAGGCCACCCAAGAGCAGGTTTTCTGTCCCGCTCAATGCCAGCATCCTCTCTGTTTCATGGAAATCTGGATCAGGTAATAACAGGTTAAAAAAAAATCACTATTTTCCCATCAACCATCCAAGTGCCTCCTAGAGAAGGAAATGGCAACCCACTCCAGTGTTCTTGCCTGGAGAATCCCATGGACGGAGGAGCCTGGCAGCCTACAGTCCATAGGGTCGCAAAGAGTCAGACACAACTGAGCATACACACAGTGCCTTGGCCTTCTTGACAGACCGAGTTCTGGAAGCAGCTGGGTCCATATTTCCACACGGCCACGGTCTGGTGGCTGTTAGCCGTCTTCCACTACAGCCAGCTTGCCTCCTTCTTCAAGGTACTTATGTGGCCCCCAAAGCATCTCATTTACATACTAATTCTGAGATTCTGCCTTTATTCCCCCCTCCCCTCTTTTCTGGAAAGTATTATTTTATTTTTATTGGAATATAGTTCATTTACAGAAAAGGCTTCCTGGAGGTTCAGTGATAAAGAATTTGCCTGCAACATGGGAGGCCTGGGTTCAACCCCTGGGTAGGGAAGATCCCCTGAAGGAGGGCATGGCAACCCACTCCAGTATTCTTGCCAGTGGCCCAGGATAAATCGCTTGGCTTTGGGTTTCCCTGGGGGCTCAGATGGTAACGAATCTGCCTGCAGTGCGGTTCGATCCCTGAGTCAGGAAGATTCCCTGGAGGAAGGCATGGCAACCCACTCCAGCATTCTTACCAGTGACCCCAGGATACATTGCTTGACTTTGGGTTTCCCCCGTGGTTCAGTGGTACAGAATCTGCCTGCAACGCGGGAGAGCTGGGTTCAATCTCTGGGTCGGGAAGATCCCCTGGAGAAGGAAATGGCAACCTACTCCAGTATTCTTGCCTGGAAAATCCCATGGACAGAGGAGCCTGGTGGGTATAGTCTGCAGGGTCGCAAAGAGTCAGAAACTAACACTCACTTTCATTGTATGTATACTAGTTTGCGGCCGTTAATCCCACAGACCTTATTTGTTCCTCTCTCCTCCCTTCTCCCCGCTGGATACTGCAACTTTGTTTTCAACGTCCATTAGTCTGTTTCTATTTTGCATATGTATTCATTTGTGTTAGTTTTTAGATTCCACGTGTAAGCCACAGCATACAGTACTATTTCTTTCTCAGTCTGACATTTCATTAAGCAGAAGATTCGCTAAGTCCATCCACACTGCTGCAAACGGCAGTATTTCATTCTTTTAATAGCTAATATTCCAACTGTATGTATAAATCCTATCTTCCTGAGGAATCATCTGCTGATAAGCACTTGCATTGCCCCCATGTACTGGCTACTGTAAATAACGCTGCTGTGAACACTGGGGTGGATGTGTCTTTTTGACTTGGAGTTTTCATCTTTTCTTGGTGTTTGGTCAGAAGTAGGATTGCTGAATCATACGGTAACTCTATAGTTTTTTGAGGAACCTGCAGACTGTTCTCCACAGTGACCGGACCAATTGATGTCCCCATCCGTAGTGTACATGGGTTCCCAGGTCTCCACATCCTCTCCAGCATTGATTATTTGTAGACTTTTGGATGATAGCCATTTCTCTAATAACTGGTGGTGTCGAGCCCCGGTTTCTGCCTTTACAGCTGCAGCTGACCAAGGATGGTCCTCCGATATGCCATGGACTGCTCTGAGCTGAAGTCTGAGCAGCGGGACTTTTTACAGCTCCCTGGGTGCTTGGAACGTGCAACCAAGGCTTGAAAGTGTTGCTCTTAAACGTTGTTACTCAAAGTCCGCTCCATGGATCTGGTTACTCAGAGCGTCAGCATCATGCAGGGGCTTGTTGGAAATGCAGACCCATGGGTCCCATCCCATATCAGAACTTCTTACGTGAATCTGTGAGCACCTTGAAATGCCATTGACTAAGAAGCCCCTTCTCCTCTCTTTGGTTGTGGCTCAGCTGGTTGAGAATCCGCCTGCCATATGGGAGACTTGGGTTCAATCCCTGGGTCGGGAAGATCCCCTGGAGAAGGCAAAGGCTACGCACTCCAGTACTCTCATCTGGAGAATCCCACGAACTCTATGGTCCACGGGGGTCACAAAGAGTCGGACAGGACTGAGCAACTTGTACTTTACTTCACTTCCTCTCTTTGGTAAAGTGGTTATTCTGGTGCCTTCAGATACCAGCTCTACATAGATGGTTCCCAGATGGATCTTCCCTCATACTTTATAACCCTGTTTGTACTGGGATACTGAAGTGGTTTGCCATTCCCTTCTCCAGCGGGCCACATTCTGTCAGACCTCTCCACCATGACCCTCCCATCTGGGTTGCCCTGCAGGCATGGCTTGGTTTCACTGAGTTAGACAAGGGTGTGGTCCTAGTGTGATTAGATTGACTAGTTTTCTGTGAGTATGGTTTCAGTGTGTCTATCCTCTGATTCCCTCTTACAACACCTACCATCTTACTTGAGTTTCTCTTACCTTGGGCGTGGGGTATCTCTTCATGGCTGCTCCAGCAAAGTGCAGCCGCTGCTCCTTACCTTGGATGAGGGATATCTCCACACCACCGTCCTTCCTGACCTTCAATGTGGGATAGGTCGTGCAGAATACATCATGAGAAACACTGGACTAGAAGAAACACAGCTGGAATCAAGATTGCCGGGAGAAATATCAATAACCTCAGATATGCAGATGACACCACCCTTGTGACAGAAAGTGAGGAGGAACTAAAGAGCCTCTTGATGAAAGTGAAAGAGGAGAGTGAAAAAGTTGGCTTAAAGCTCAACATTCAGAAAACGAAGATCATGGCATCCAGTCCCATCACTTCATGGGAAATAGATGGAGAAACAGTGGAAACAGTGTCAGACTTTATTTTTCTGGGCTCCAAAATCACTGCAGATGGTGACTGCAGCCATGAAATTAAAAGACACTTACTCCTTGGAAGAAAAGTTATGACCAACCTGGATAGCATATTCAAAAGCAGAGATATTACTTTGCCAACTAAGGTCCGTCTAGTCAAGGCTATGGTTTTTCCTGTAGTCATGTATGGATGTGAGAGCTGGACTGTAAAGAAGGCTGAGCACCGAAGAATTGATGGTTTTGAACTGCGGTGTTGGAGAAGACTCTTGAGAGTCCCTTGGACTGCAAGGAGATCCAACCAGTCCATTCTGAAGGAGATCAGCCCTGGGATTTCTTTGGAAGGAATGATGCTCAAACTGAAGCTCCAGTACTTTGCCCACCTCATGCGAAGAGTTGACTCACTGGAAAAGACTCTGATGCTGGGAGGGATTGGGGGCAGGAGGAGAAGGGGACGACTGAGGATGAGATGGCTGGATGGCATCACTGACTCAGTGGGCGTGAGTCTGAGTGAACTCCGGGAGTTGGTGATGGACAGGGAGGCCTGGCGTGCTGCGATTCATGGGGTCGCAAAGATAGGACACGACTGAGCGACTGAACTGAACTGGGATAATGTAAAAGTGCGGGGGCTTCCTGTTGGCTGTGACTTTGGGAGCCGTGCTTGTGGTCTGAAGTCTGCCGATGTTCTCTGCACCCGGGTTCACTAAAGACGTGACTTTGGCAGGCTGCCATTGTTTTTCTTGTAGCTTCGTGTGTTTTCTGTGAGGAGGAGACAGTTCAGAACTGAACTGCCACCGTGTGCCAGCTCAGAAGCGGAAATTACTTTCTTGGACTTTTTTAAAATCATTATTTATGACTTATTCCTTATGGGTTTCTTTTTTTCCTCTTTCTGGAGCTCCTGTTATTTAGATATTGGACCTACTGGAGTGGTCCTCTGATTTTCTTTCCTTTCTCTCCTGTTATCCATCTCCTTGCCCTTTTATTCCATTTCTGATGGAGTTCCTCGTTCTCACCTTCAGTCTTACTTGTATCCCCTTGGCACAGACATTTTCGTGTCTGCCAGGCTGTCTTCCAGCTGCTGACACCCACGACTCTTGGCTGGGACCTTTCTGTGGCAATAGCTGCTCTCTTGCTCTTGTGAGTAGCAAAGGAATAATCCTGCCATCGGAACAACCTTCAGTTAACTGCTGACCAGCCTTCGGTCAGTATATTTCCCTGGAGAGACATCCAAGCTGTTCTGTGGATCCCCAGCCAGTCCTTTTCATTGCCTAGAAATATTCCACAGTATAATCATACCACAGTTGGTTTAACCATCCATCTGTTGAAGGACGCAGGGAGCTGTTTCCAGTTTGGGGCAATTATCGATCAAGCAGCTGTGAACATTCATACATGGATCTTTGTGTGAACATTAATTTCTTTCCTCTGAGACCGGAGCCCAAGAGAGCAGTTGGTGGGTTTTAGAGTATTTGCACATGTCAGGGTTTTTGATGGATCATCAGTGCTGACCTGGGGGTGTTTGGAATTCACCTAACAGTCACAGACTGTGTTACATGCTTTTGAGCAGATAGGATGTGATCACAGTATTGTTCTATGAAAAGTAATCGTCTCACGCAGTGTGGAGACCTAAATTGGACGCGAGTCTGAGCCACCGCTATAATCGTTAAGTTGAAGGATGAAGGGCAAGAGCCAGAAGAGAGTCAATGGGAGTGGAAAGAGAAACTGATCCAAGGTTAATTCCACACTGGAAAAGGATACCGTTGTAAAAATATGACCCATGGACTTTAACCCCCCAGAGGATATTTGAGGAGAAATCAAAACAACAAAGCAAAGCAGAAAGGAAACTCGTTGTGCTTGCATTTATTTTTAATTAACGTAGCCATATAATGGTAAAAAACATTTCCTATAAACAAAACTCTGGCTTAAAGAATAGTAGAGGGGAAAAAAAAAACTCCACCTCATTTTTTTCCTGTCTGCACCCTCTGGGTACTGCTTTTAATAAAATGAAACATGATGTGCCTCTGTGGGTAAATGAGAATTTTTCCCCTAATATATTCTGATTCAGACTATTTTCAGAGAGCCTGATCTGAAAATGACTCCCATATCTATAAAAAGCACAAGTATTTTGAGAAATAAAAGATGAGAAACAAGAAGGGAAAAGATACTTTTAAAAAACAGAACAAAACACTGCAGCCTGTCTGGTTATAACTGGAGCCAATAATTTGATGTCTTGAGAAAATAATTCTCTGCAACAGTTTTAACAAAGGTAGAACCCAGATAAAAATAAGCTTCTAGCAAATGGAGCCTGAACAAGAATTCACAATCCACCCAAAAAAATCTAATTAAAAACGTGTATTACCTCACTTGCACATGTCATATTCAATCTTTTCAAAGAACTGTCCCATGTTTGTCAGAGCTCCCTATCTCTTAGTGGTTTCTTTTTAAAGAGGTAAAACTGGGGGGTTAGGGGTGGGAGTTTCTTGTTTTCCTGGTAAAATTGCTTTTCCTGACAAATTCTTCAAGGTGGAGAGAAAACCCATCATTCTGTTTTTCAAATTTGGTTGGTCAGGAAAGCCAGTTTCACTACAGAAGAAAAATCAAGCAAGGAAACAGGAAACCTACAAAGATACAGTTGGGTTCAGTTTGGATGAGCTGGAGGGTCGCACCATTGTTGAAATCTGGTTGTGTGAAACCCCAGTCAGAGAGACTAGGGACTTGAGAAGCTGGGCATGCCGTTCCTGTATCCATCTCTGCAGTTAGCTCATTCTCCAGCCTGAGCAAGAGTTCTTCTACACAGGGGACATAGGGTTTCTATTTCTAAGGCTGCCTTTAATGAGGCGTTATGCCTTGCTTCAGGTCTTGGTACATGCATGCATTCTAAGTTGCTTCAGTCATGTCCGACTCTTTGCAACCCCATGGACTGTAGCCCGCCAGGCTCCTCTGTCCATGGGATTCTCTAGGCAAGAATACTGGAGTGAGTTGCCTTGCCCTCCTCCAAGGGATCTTCCTGACCCAGGGTTCGAACCTGAGTCTCCTGCATTGCAAGCAGATTCTTTACCATCTGAGCCACCAGGGAAACCCTCATGTCGTGGAGCTACCACCCAAGCACGCAAAGCGCCTTCTCCTGAGGTTGTATCAGAAGCATCTCAGATACTCTGAAGCACATGGGGTTTTTCTACCATATTTACAGATGCCAGCATGCTCCTTCCACAGCCTTCAGGAGTGGAGAGGTTTTATGGAATCGGTCATACGTCAGACTTTTTTAGCTTGCAGATCCCCAATTTGCCAGGTTCTCTTCCATATCAGTGAGGCCATTACCGAATCATAGCACACATACAGGGATTTTCTATATCTAATTGACCAGTTCCTTGAATAGGTCCTTAAGTCCTCAAGTATATATAACTTCTAGCCAAGCAAAGGAGAAAAGTGTAATTCCCAGCTTACAAACGATTGCATACAGAAGAGCTTTTAAATCTATTATTCCTTTAAGAAGGAAAGTGAAAGTCGCTCAGTCGTGTTCGACTCTTTGTGAACCCATGGACTACACAGTCCATGGCATTTTCCAGGCCAGAGTACTGGAGTGGGTAGCCTTTCCCTTCTCCAGGGGATCTTCCTAACCCAGGGATGGAACCCAGGTCTCCCGCACTGCAGGCGCATTCTTTACCAGCTGAGCCACAGGGGAAGCCCTTTAAGAAGGAAATGCCTTTAAAACCACTCTTTGGTGCAAAATCACATCACATTCGTGGTTCTCAAAACTTGCGTGTTTGTTCTTTTTAAACCTTAAAATTACCTCCAAGTAGATCACATCCATTCGTTTGTGAGAAAATTGTTATTTTTACCAAGCACAAACGTCGATAAATGCAAGTGATGGAAACACGTGTTGCATGCAGCCAGATACGAGACGACCCCCAGGGATGCTGACCAGCTGAATTCATGCCCTTGTGGAGTCCACTTCCACACTCAGTGAGGTCCCTCAAGCAGGATCTAGCAAGGCAACAGAGGGGCTAAATTGCCAATCAAGTGAGGTTGCTCCCTGGGAACCACACCCCAAGCATTCAGATCATTGCAGCCCTGGTCAAAAACTGACCGCAGCCTCCTGAAAGAAACAGAGCCAGAACCACCTAGCTATTAATACGAAACTCTCAAATTCCTGATGCATAGAAACCTGGGGAGGTAAGAAATTATGAGAGACAGAAGAACAGTGTTAATTGCTCAGTGGTGTCCGACTCTCTGTGACTCCAAGGACTGGAGCCCGCCAGGCTCCTATGTCTATGGGATTCTCCAGGCAGGAATACTGGAGTAGGTTGCCATCCCCTTCTCCAGGGGATCTTCCCAACTCAGGGATCAAACCTCCTGCATTGCAGGCAGATTCTTTACCAGCTGAGCCACCTGGAAGAGAAGAAATTACTATTGTTTTAAGCCACTGCATTCTGGGGGTGCTCTGTTACACAGCCATAGTAGTTACACACACATATACACATACCAAACACAGAGTACCCAGAAAAGGATTCAACTCCAACAAATAAAGTTTTTTTTTTCTTTTTACAGAGTATCACCCTTCTAGCAGAGTAGTCAGTGGACTAGATTAAAAAAATATTTTTTTTTTTTACTGATAGTCTTTATAGTATCAAAAAATGAAACATAGATACTTTGCACATTAGTTAGCTTTTTTCTTCTTAGAAACACTGTACCTTTTCTTACAAAGTTCCTTTTTCTAAATGTATTCTGATAAAAGCAGCAGAGTTGGTCTGTATTCCTCTCTGAAATTTTTCATAACTGGTTGATACAGTTGCCACCAATCCTGTGAGTTCTGAAATTATGTGATATGTAATTTAATTGACAAAAAAATATTAATCAAGTTGAATCCATGTAGAGCGTGATTTAAATTTTTCCATGAAAGAGAGCTTAATTGAGTTGAGGGGAAATATTGAGATAAAATTTAAAATGCTCTCTCAAATATTTGCACTGAAGAAGGATTAAAGTCATGTTTTTTCTTTAACTCTGTGCATGTAAAGGACTGAATACTTTTAAAGCTACATTACAAATAAAACTACTGGATATGCCAAGCCTGATGGATTTTTAAGAAACAAATTATTTGTGAGTCCTTTGAACCAGACTTGCTGTATTTTGAGACATGTTTTTAATCTTGCCAGGAAATTCTTATCAGGTTACCAATCTCTTTTGTAGCCAAATGTATCAAATTATATTCATGAAACCAAATATATGAAAGCTCATAGATAGGTGGAGTAAGTCAGTTTTTGAAATTATATGAGCCCATCCAATGTTAGCAGACCTCTAAAGAGAACACAGCCTGTTACACGCAACAAAACCTAGAACAAAAAATAAGATTCTCCCATGGTAGCAGGGGGATTCCCAGTGACAGAAAAATGCCTCTGTACTCTGCGTAATGACCCCACATGCAGAATACTTTAAGAGTTTTTTATTCATCCAGACATTTTTTTCTACCCACAGATATCGCCTTCTCATCCCAAAGTCCACTCCCTAATTTTACAAGGAAGGTGAAGGTGAAGTCATTCAGTCGTGTCTGAATCTTTGCGACCCCATGGACTGTAGCCTACCAGGCTTCTCCGTCCGTGGGATTCTCCAGGCAAGAATGCTGGAGTGGGTTACCATTGCCTTCTCCAGGGGATCTTCCTGACCCAGGGATCGAACTCGGGTCTCTCGCATTGGAGGCAGACGCTTTAACCTCTGAGCCACCAGGGAAGCCCTATTTTACAAGGAAATAGCCTATAAAAATTAAGGAAGGATATCTTAGTTTAGTGACTGTCTTGCTGTCTTGTGGTTGAGTTTTTATTTTTATCCTTTATCTCGCGGATAAAACAGTGACACAAATTGGCTTTTTTTTCTTTGTCTGATGTTTAGCAAATGCTTTCTCTGAGCAGAGAGCTTATCTAAGCATTACAGTGCTGTTAGTTATTTAATCTCCAGCAACCAGGGTGAGTTGGGTTTCCCTGGTGGCTCAGAGGTAAAGAATCTTGCCTGCAACGCAGGAGACCTGGATTTGATCCCTAGGTTGGGAAGATCCCCTGGAGGAGGACGTGGCAATCCACCCCAGTACTCTTGCCTGGAGAATCCCATGGACAGAGGAGCCTGGTGGGCTACAGTCCATGGGGTCACAGTTGGAACCAACTGAAGCAATTAAGTAGCAAAAGCAGTGGCAACCAGTGTGGGCTATTCCCATGTCACAGAAAGAACCTCGAGACTCAGGGAGAGTAAAGAATCCTGCCCAGCTCATAAGAGTAGTCAGTGCAACGGAGGACAAGGATTTGAACCTGTGACGTGTAATATAACACCACAGCCTCATACACCCACAGTCTAGGACTGGTGACTTGAATCACTAGATACAGCCACCACGAGCACCTGTTCTCAGGGGCTTGAAAACAAGGCATTTTATCATCTATCCATGGGTCATGACATAATAGAATTCTCAGGAAACTGGGGACTGACCCATACAGGTGGCTTATACCTTATACTCTTACACTGATTTCAAAGTATAACAAAAGCTAACAGAGGGGGCTCCAGAATCACTGCCGATGGTGACTGCAGCCATGAAATTAAGAGACACTTGCTCCTTGGAAGGAAAGTTATGACCAACCTAGACAGCATATTCAAAAGCAGAGACATTACTTTGCCAACAAAGGTCCGTCTAGTCAAGGCTATGGTTTTTCCAGTGGTCATGCATGGATGTGAGAGTTGGACTGTGAAGAAAGCTGAGTGCCGAAGAATTGATGCTTTGGAACTGTGGTGTTGGAGAAGACTCTTGAGAGTTCCTTGGACTGCAAGGAGATCCAACCAGTCCATCCTAAGGGAATCAGTCCTGGGTGTTCATTGGAAGGACTGATGCTGAAGCTGAAACTCTAATACTTTGGCCACCTCATATGAAGAGCTGACTCATTGGAAAAGACCCTGATGTTGGGAAAGATTGAAGGCAGGAGGAGAAGGGGACGGCAGAGGATGAGATGGTTGGATGGCATCACCATCTCAATGGACATGAGTTTGAGCAAAGTCTGGGAGCTGGTGATGGACAGGGAGGCCTGGCATGCTGCAGTCCATGGGGTCACAAAGGGTCAGACACAACTGAGCGACTGAACTGAACTGAACAAAGGTGTCAGTGGCACTGCGACATATGCTTAATGTATAAGTGAAGTCGTTCAGTCGTGTCCAACTCTTTGTGACCCCGTGGACTGTAGACCACTGTGCTCCTCTGTCCATGGGATTTTCCAGGCAAGAGTACTGGAGTCGGTTGCCATTTCCTTCTCCAGAGGCTAAATGTATATGTGTGTGTGTGTGTGTGTGTGTGTATATATTACATTCAAAGGGGTTTTCCCAGTTTATAAGACTGTAATTGAAAACTCAAGTACTTGTCTAATTCGGTACAGAAGAAATTCTAAAAGCAGAGTGCTTTTTTTTTCTGACTTACATTTTTTTTAACTTCTTTTTAATTGAAGGATAACTGCTTTATGATATCGTGTTGGCTTCTGCCATACCACAGCATGAATCAGCTATAAGTGAACATATGTCCCCTTCCTCTTGAACCTCTCCTCCCAATCGCGCCCCTCTAGGTTGTCACAAAGTATCTAGTTGAGCTTCCTGTGTTATACTGCAACTAGGAAATGCTTGGAGAAAAGGGTTAGGCTATATGGGTCTATGTCAGATTTCAGGCAGCATCAATACAGAGTTAATTGTTCTGTATAACATCATACATATTCTTGATCAGTTTTAAGATGAGACACACGCTGTGGGCAATTCAAAATGAGAATCAGTTTCTAAAACAAGTTAGTCTGCGGAAATTGACAGCAAATATGCGACTGGGAAAAACTTAGCTATTGGACATTGGAAGGTAAGATGACCTTCTATTGGCAATCTGTCTATGGGAAACCGACATAGGTGTTAAAGGATGAACAGTTGGTTCAATTCCTTCGTGCTAGGGACTCAGCAATCTGTTACCAGGAAGATTTATAAAGACTCACCAAACAGGGAAAAGACAGAATGAACGTAAGGGGTTAGGGTTTCCCTGGTGGCTCAGGGGTAAAGAATCCTCTTGCCAGTGCAGGAGATGGGGGGCTCAGTCCCTGGGTGGGAAAGATACCACTTCCAGGGATTAAAGAAGGGAATGGCAACCCGCTCCAGTATTCTTGACTGGGAAATCCCATGGACAGAGGAGCCGGGCAGGCTGCAGTCCACGGGGTCACAGAGTCAGACATGACTTACCAACTAAACAACACCACCACCAAGGGGGAAATGATTGCAGAGGAACTGTCCAATTATTAAAATGTTGCATCCCTGAAGCTACCTGAGTGGGATCAAAACAGCTAAGCACAACACAGGTGAATTCTGTAGCTGCTTTCCACAGTAAAGCACCTTAGGAGAGGAAGAAGAATGGTGGTAATGTTAATAAAAAAGAAATCATCTTTGATGTATGTACATTCCTGAAAAACGTTACTTTCTGAGAAAACATCCCCGGATAATACAGTGTAGCACTGCAGTTATTGATTGGCGTCTCTCGGTTAGTTGTTTTGTTTTTTTTTTTTCCTGAGATATCTATCCTGTTTCTGAAAATTTAATTTAAAATCTTAACCAAAAAAAAGTAATTGCAGAGTCTCTAAAGAGCACGGATGCATTTCTCATTTTTCAAACAATGAATCTGAAGGTTAAACAAATAGACTAAATTACCCACCATCCTACCTTTATTTTTTTTTTTCCTTTTGTCATCCAGCAAAGCTGTAATGCTTTGCAGTGGTGATGCTGACCGTGGACTGCCCCCTTCCAAATCCCTGTTATTTGATGGCAAAGCTAATAATATTAGACGTCCAGATTTTCTGATTTCTAGCAGATGCCACAGAAGAAGCTCAAGATACTTAAGTCCACTGGAATGGGTGAACAGTCTGTCAGCAGAGAGCCTGTCTTATTTAATTCTTGATAGCAATGTGTACACCCATAGCCATATTTTCACAGCTGTCATTACAGAAGCCTAAAGGAATCTGGCCGGCATGGGGAAGTCCAGTAATTTCAGTAATGGTAACAGCGAGTTCTGGAAAAAAAGTAAAACCTGTGCCTCGTTTCCTTCAAACAGATAGCACTTGGCGGAGAAGAGTCAATTCTTAAGAATACGGTTGTTGCGGTTTAGTCACTCAGCCCTGTCCGACTCTTTGTGACCCCACGGACTGCAGCATGCCAGGCTTGCCTGTCCAGGAAATTTCCCAGGCAGGAATACTGGAGTGGGTTGCACTTTGCTTCTCCAAGGGATCTTCCTGACTCAGGGATTGAACTCACGTCTTCTCCATTGGCAGGCAGATTCTTGACCTCTAAGCCACTAGCGAAGACCAGGGTATGATCTCTGTAAAGACTGGTTGAGCCGAGGACGTCGCGTTACGAGGCTTCTGTTGCAGCTGTGTGTCATTCCTCTGGTGCTTCTCTCCTCCTTTTTGACACTGCCCTTCGGGAAAAAAGGGGAAAGTGAGGTTTGTAGAATCAAGGTCAAAAATGGGCCGTATTTGGAGAGATATACAGCTATCCAAAAACAGGCACGTAAGCACTCTTGCTAAAAACACAGGGAACGTGGGCGGAACTCGGGATGACAACAGGTGCGACGTCCAACATTCACAGGAGGGAAAACTCGCACCGAAGCCCGGTCAGATGAAGTTGCTGACCTCTGCCCGTTAGCGTCTTACAGACCAGAAAAACTGGAGCCACACGGACACGCAGAAAGGGGATAGTAAAGGATAACAACTAGTGTGTTCACATTCCATCCGGGATTCAGAGCATCACTGCTCGTCAGTACTGAAAGCGATCAGCAAGACACCAGGGGACCTGAGGCACTCATACAGAACCCTCATGAGGGTTCAGGGACGCAGTGACTCTGTGTAATGCTGAGGCATTAATAGTTGCTCCACTTCAGCAGAACTCCCTCTTTTATTGTCGACAGTTGTTTCTTTACCGTCCGTCTCTGCATGTCTGTGTTGCCGTAACGCTTTCAGTTTGTAAACCCCTGGTGTGCAGAGATCAGCAGCATCTATGAATGGAAGCAAATGTCAAGAGTGAAGAAAAATAGCAGGTAGATGGGAAAAACTAAGTGTCATGGAGACGAGGAAGGGAGAAGACAGAAACCCCTATGCTGAAAACAGCCAAGAAAGGAAATCATGAGGGTTCAGGGACGCAGTGACTCTGTCTAATGCTGAGGCATTAATAGTTGCTCCACTTCAGCAGAACTCCCTCTTTTATTGTCGACAGTTGTTTCTTTACCGTCCGTCTCTGCGTGTCTGTGTTGCCGTAACGCTTTCAGTTTGTAAACCCCTGGTGTGCAAAGATCAGCAGCATCTATGAATGGAAGCAAATGTCAAGAGTGAAGAAAAATAGCAGGTAGATGGGAAAAACTAAGTGTCATGGAGACGAGGAAGGGAGAAGACAGAAACCCCTATGCTGAAAACAGCCAAGAAAGGAAATTATGGGTAGAAAGTCGCATCAGGGAATCTACTCAGTATTAAAAATTGGTTCAAGCAAAGGAAGGTTGAAAAGGGCTCCAACCTGTATCAAACTGGACTTCTGATAAAAGAGAATGAGGTTGAAAACGGCGAAGAAAACATTCCACAGCCCAGATGGTTACTGCATCATTAAGGATTCTCTTCACTGTTCAGCAAATGACCTCAGCTAAATAAAGGGGAATTTTGTAAGCTTGAGGCTCCATGTGTCTCTGTGCGCGAATACTCAGTTGCTTCAGTCATGTCCGATTCTTCGCCCGATGGACAGTAGACTGCCAAGCTCCTCTGTCCATGGGATTCTCCAGGCAACAGTACTGGGGTGGGTTGCCATTCCCTTCTCCAGGAGATCTTCCCGACCCAGGGGTCAAACCCGCGTTTCCTGTGTTTCCTGCAAGGCAGGCAGGTTCTTTGCCACTTGAGCCGCTGGAAATGCCCCATGTCTCTCTGCTCTTTCCTAAATGACCAACCTTTGCATAACTCGTGAAAATTTGCTAAACTTTCTTTACTTAAGGTATTTCACTGAATCCTCCCAGCAGCCTTGTGGGGTGGGTATCATTCAGTGCATGTCTCACCAGAGAAAACTCTCAACCTCACAGCTAGAGAAAAATAGAGTCAGGGTAGGTACCATGGATTTAAAACATGTCCACAGATTCTGTGATACCTCTCCCTTCAGAACTGGAGTCCAGTCCTCCTTCCCTTGGGTGTGTGACTTAACCGGTGGATTGAGGGTGAAGGCAAGCTTTGTGACTTTGGAAGCCTCAGTCCTGTGAGGCTTCAGTCTTGGACACCTCCCTCCGGGGAAGTCAACTTCCATGTTGTGAAGATGCTGGAGTGGTCTACCTGGAAGGACCACTTGGTGAGGTTCAGGCTTTCAGTGATGCCGGAGCACAGAGGCCTCCTACCAGAAGCCGTGGGAACGAGCCATTCTCAGGGCAGATCCTCCAGCCTCAATAAGACACCGGATGCCTCCAGCTGGGGCTGGCATCCCAACTGCACTCTCATAAACGAGCCTGTGTCCCACCACAGCTGAATTGAAAGTGAAAGGCACTCAGTCCTGTGCCCGACTCTTTGTGACCCCATGGACTACACAGTCCATGGGATCCTCCAGGCCACAATCCTGGAGTGGGTAGCCTTTCCCTTCTCCAGGGTTAGTTGCCCCCAAATTTGTGCCCCTGGAAACATGAGATATTAAACATTTATTGTTTTAAGCTCCTAGGGAGCTATTTGTTCCACAGCAAGGCACCGGATGCCTCCAGCCGGGGCTGACATCCCAACTGCAGTCTCATAAACGAGCCTGTGTCCCACCACAGCTGAATTGAAAGTGAAAGGCACTCAGTCCTGTGCCCACTCTTTGTGACCCCATGGACTACACAGTCCATGGGATCCTCCAGGCCACAATCCTGGAGTGGGTAGCCTTTCCCTTCTCCAGGGTTAGTTGCCCCCAAATTCGTGCCCCTGGAAACATGAGATATTAAACATTTATTGTTTTAAGCTCCTAGGGAGCTATTTGTTCCACAGCAGTATCTGGTAACTGATACACCAGGAAGGAAATTTGGATGCTTTGACCTCCAAAGCCTGTGCCCCTTTCATTTCACAACATTACTTTTTCTACCACTTTTTATGCAACATCAGAATGTTTTCGCCCATCTGAACTCCGTTTCCCTGGCAGTTTGGTGTTTGCCAACTATGACCCATTTTTCTGCCGCTCTTTAGTTTTTGCATTCTTAAAATACTGGTTTCCCCTTCTGTATTATAAGGGCCATGAGAATAGGAGATAGACCTGTCTGAGTGCCCACCTCATTCCCAAATGTAGATAAAGCCACCAAATGTAGTGTTTGGTCAGTAATAAGTACTCAGGAAAGAATGTGCCTGCAATGCAGGAGAACCTGGTTCGATCCCTGGGTCAGGAAGATCCCCTGGAGAAGGGAAAGGCTATCCGCTCCAGCATTCTCGGGCTTCCTCGGTGGCTCAGCTGGTAAAGAATTCACTTGCAATGTGGGAGACCTGGGTTTGATCCCTGGGTCAGGAAGATTACCCTGGAGAAGGGAAAGGCTACCCACTCCAGTATTCTGGCCTGGAGAATTCCATGGACTGTATTGTCCATGGGGGTCACAAAGAGTCACACACAATTGAGCAAAGTTGACTTTCACTTCACTTCAAAAATTCTTGGATGAATCAATGACCAACCCACACACACAATACAACTAGCCTGTCATTGGGACTTTGTTTTCATTTTATGCTGAACCAAAAGGGAATAAGTTCTAAGAAGGGAGAGAGGATTCTGTTGGAGTTATGGTTGTATTGATTTGAGCTCACCGGAAGAAGCTTGTTGTATTCTGATAAAGAAAATGCCTTGAAGAGCAGAATAAGTATTGCTTTTCAGCAATGTGTAAAAATCTCCAGGGCGTACAAAAATCTAAGAATATTTTCCTAATCAGAAAGATCTTTCCTTAAAGGATGAATGAAAAAAAGAAGAAGAAAAAAAAACGGGATCTTTCTTGTTTGTTCCTCCATGAGTTTTTTTGCTTTCCGTCCCAGACCAACTGGAGGTTGGGCAGCAAGCCCTCAGACAGGAGTAGCCAGGCCAGCCGCTGACCTCACCCTACCCTGCAGAGGGGGCCAGGAGGCCTCGGTTACAGACAGCATTTTCCTGGGCAAGTTATTTGTTCACACACGAACCATAAATCAACATGTAGTACTAAGTCATGATTGATGGCCTTTTGACTTTGTGGGAAATGGCCTAACCACCCAGATTCTATTTCACAGCCAGGAAAAAAAAAAAAAAAGCAATAATAATAATATGTGAAAGAAACAAAATGTAGGAAACATCTTTGAGACATGACTGAAATGCTTAAAAACTGGGAACAAATAATGTTCCTACAGCAGGGCTGCAGCTTTGATCAAAGACCAAACATTTTTATAGTAACCACCAAGGCGGGATGCGACAGACAGCACATGTGTGTGTTGAATCCAGTCCTCACCCCTCCCTTCAGCATTTTATCCTCTCGTCCAGTGCCTGTTAGGACTCTCAGCAGGGAAGCAGACATTCTGTGCTAACATAGCAGCTGCTCCCCAGTGTGGATAAGTGGCCAGGGTGACAGAATTGAAGTTTCAGTTCAGTTTTTGTTTTATTCACTGATTTAATATTAAATATTCTTTAATTATTTAACATTATTAATTTTAATAGTATTCTATTTAATATTATATTAAATTTAATGTAATATTAAATTAATATTACCAACTAGCTCAGTCAGTAAAGAATTCGCCTGCAATACAGGAGGTCCAGGTTCAATCCCTGGGTAGGGAAGATACCCTGGAGGAGGGCATGGCAACCCACTCTAGTATTCTTGCCTGGAGAATCCCCATGGACAGAGGAGCCTGGTGGGCTACACTCCCTCATGGGGTCCCAAGAGTCAGATATGACTGAGTGACTTAACACTTTCACTTTCATCTCTACTAAAATGGACCACTCCTATTCCTGGGTGCTGGACAGAGGAACCTGGTAGGCTACAATCCACAGGGTCACAAACAGTCAGACACGACTGAGTGACTTCACTTCCTTTTACTTTCCTCAGTTCAGTTCAGTC
>SJXQ01009349.1:119149-149688 GCA_006408695.1 Aepyceros melampus
TCAACTCTTCGCATGAGGTGGCCAAAGTACTGGAGCTTCAGCTTTAGCATCATTCCTTCCAAAGAACACCCAGGGCTGATCTCCTTCAGAATGGACTGGTTGGATCTCCTTGCAGTCCAAGGGACTCTCAAGAGTCTTCTCCAACACCACAGTTCAAAAGCATCAATTCTTCGGCGCTCAGCTTTCTCCACAGTCCAACTCTCACATCCATACATTTATTTTCCTACTTCTGGGTAAATACATACCCAGCAAGAACATGTACATATTTTCACCAAAAAAGGCAGGCATTTTCATAGGTTAAGCAGCACTGTTTCAAAGTTCCCTAGAGCTGGACACACCAGAAATCCCATCGACAGTGAAGTGGGAAAATGGGGTTATATTATACCACAGAATAGTATGCAGCAATGAAAACAAGCAAACAACATTTGTGTCTCACATCGTGAGTCCTCCAGACACAAAACGACATTGCTCTTTCCTAACAGGTGCCTTTTACATCATTCAATGTAAAGAAAGTACAGAGGTGAGCCCAGTTCATTCATGCTGTTCAAAGAAGTGGAGATGGGTAGTCACAGAAAGGGACGGGGTGAAGGCGAGCTCCAGGGTGCCAGAAACTTCCTTTTCTTGATCTGTGTGCTGGTCAGATCTGTGCTGATCAGATCAGTTGTAAAAAGTCAGCAAGTTATATACCCTGAAGATACCTACATATATATATACTTTTCTGTATGTATTCTCCAGTGTTGTTTTTGTTTTTTAAAAAAACTCTTATCCATCTTCAAAGTGCAGCTCAAAATTTGCTACTTTCATAAACCATGAAAGTATCTTACTGGATCTCTCATTTTCTCATCATTAAAAAAAAACACTATATTTTTTTCAGACACACATGTCTCATTGTATCAATCAGAATGTAAACATTCTACTGCTTAAATTTCCCTCAGTTTTGGCACAGTACTAGTCACAAAATGGGGCTTCCCTGAGAGTTCAGTTGGTAAAGAATCCGCCTGCAATGCAGGAGACCCCTGTTTGATTCTTGTGTTGGGAAGATCCACTGGAGAAGGGAAGAGGCTACCCACTCCAATATTCTTGGGCTTCCCTGGTGGCTCAGCTGGTAAAAAAAATCTGCCTGCAATGCTTGAGACCTGTGTTTGATCCCTGGGTTGGGAAGATCCCCTGGAGAAGGGAAAGGCTACCCACTCCAGTGTTCTGGCCTGGAGAATTCCATGGACGGTATAGTCCATGGCATTGCAAAGAGTCAGACATGACTGAGCGACTTTCACGAGAGGACAAGAGTCCCAAAATAATGTATATATTTCATAAACTCTTTGAACTGAGCACATCTCTCCTGCTCTTACTTAAAATCGCTTAAATGGCAGAGACCAGGTATTATCTCATATTTTCTGCGAATTGTTCAAACAGCTGAGTTCAGTTAAGCGCACATTTCCCTGCACGTATGAAAACGGAAATCATTGCAACAGAAAAGACTCCGGAATTTTCCATCCAGGCAGCTGTTGCTACACAGCGGCCGTGCTCCAACATTCTCTTCATGGCAGTCCCACAGCCCCACACAAGAGAGATGATTTCATTCTGCTGCAGTCCCGTAACTGTCCTGGGCAAAGGCCTGAGAAATAATCGAGGGAAAAGAAAAAGACCCCTCCCCCACCCCACCAAAGGTGATAAGCATGAAAACACAAGATGCGAGATCCACAATTTAGAAGATCCGTGGTGATGCCTGGTTGCCCGTTTCCAGATGCTGCTGCTGCTGCTGAGTCGCTTCAGTCGTGTCCGACTCTGTGCGACCCCAGAGACGGCAGCCCACCAGGCTCCGCCGCCCCCGGGATTCTCCAGGCAAGACACTGGAGCGGGTTGCCATTTCCTTCTCCAATGCATGAAAGTGAAACGTGAAAGGGAAGTCGCTCAGTCGTGTCCGACTCTTCGCAACCCCATGGACAGCAGCCCACCAGGCTTCTCCATCCATGGGATTTGCCAGGCATCTTCAATAACACTTGACTAATTCGTGTGCTTATTCTTTCATAAATTACCAGGACAGAGGATGAGAAAAACGTGAATCCGTGGATGATTCCTAAGTTAGAGCAGTCGTTTGTGAGACCTCACTGTGAGCACCAAAAAATGGATGCATCTGAACTGTGGTGCTGGAGAAGACTCTTGAGAGTCCCTTGGACAGCACGGAGATCCAACCAGTCCATCCTAAAGGAAATGAGTCCTCAATATTCATTGGAGGGACTCATGCTAAAGCTAAAGCTCCAGTGCTCTGGCCATTTAATCGAAAGAGCCAGCTCTTTGGAAAAGAGCTCGATGCTGGCAAAGATGGAAAGCAAGGGGAAGAAGAGGGTAACAGAGGATGACATGGTTAGATGGCATCACTGACTCAATGGACGTGAGTTTGAGCAAGCTCCAGGAGACAGCAGAGGCTGGAGAAGCCTGGCGTGCTGCAGTCCACGGGGTCGTCAAGAGTCAGGCACAGCTTAGTAACTGAACCACAGCACTGTGACCTAAGAATAAAGTAGGGAGGATTTTCACGGACAGACTCTGCCAGTTAAGCGGCATCCGTGAAGACCTCTTTCCTTTCAAGGCCTGCTCTTCACTTCTTTTCCTTCTTGGCAAATAACTGCCACAGACCAAGGTTGGTCTCTCACTGTGTTCTGTTGGTTTGGTTTCATCAGTTCCGCAGAAAAGAGGGGTTAAAGAATCCGTGGCTTGCAGAATCAAGGGAAAAAACGTCAGGAGATTGAGGATTTCCTTAGCACTTGACCTCTGCGTCTAAATAAACAGTTGCCAATGATTAATCTCCGCGTGCTGCGGACAGCTCCATGAGGAAGCTGGGTGTCATGGGACGGAGCGCAGTCTGACATTTTACACACGTCCAGAGGGAAAACAGAGCAGGATGTCAAGCGTGTGTATTCCCCAAAACGACGCTTCTCAGACCTCCTCAGAGCCATGAGGACTCCGTAAGCAAAGTCAAGTCCACGACAGACAAGAACCAGCCCAGCTCCCGCTCTCTACGGAGGTCTCTGTGTGTCAGGATGACCTGTGATGCTTCACTGGGGAGCAGCTACAAAATCCTTTACTCTTGGATGAAAGAATTTCCCAGAAGAGTCATAGTCATCATTTCTGTTCTAAGGAGAGAACTAAAAGCAAAAACTTAGTCACACAGACACTCACTCCCTTCTTCCATCTCTCTCTCTCTCTCTGGACCTTTCTTTTTTCATTAAAATAGAGTTTTTTCACTTTTCTTTTAATATAAACATGCAGAAGAAAAACCACATAAGTTGTAGCATTTTTTTCAAAACAAAACTGCCATCAATACTTGAATCTCTGAGCTCCACAAACAATATTTTTTGGAGGTTTAGATTGTAATATTTATATACCGTTATTTATCATTCATGTCTCTGTCCTTTACAAAATGATGCAAGCTGCAGCCCTCAATATAATGTGAAGCTGTGACTTCCTTGGTGGCTCAGACGGTAAAGCGTCTGCCTGCAATGCGGGAGACCCAGATTCAATCCCTGGGTCAGGAAGATCTCCTGGAGAAGGAAATGGCAACCCACTCCAGTATTCTTGCCTGGAAAATCCCATGGACGGAGGAGCCTCAAGGGCTACAGTCCAGGGGGTCTCAGAGTTGGACATGACTGAGTGACTTCACTTTCCTTTTCACTTTTCTTGCTATAGAGAATGTATTTGGACCACGTACTTCCTTTTAAACAAAGGCCCAGCCTCACTCAGTTTTAGACCTCTTTTCAGCTCAGCAGTTCCACCTGTTGTAACTACCCAAGAAAACTGAGTGTGCAAGTCCATACAAAAACTCACGAATAACTGTTTCTGGAGGCTAAAATGTCGAAATGTTCATCAGCTGAATAAAATCTGTCATATCTGTCCATGCAACATTATTCAGCTGTAAAAAAGTAATCACATAGTGGACTTGCCTGGTGGTCTAGTGGCTGGGAACCCGCCTGCCGACGCGGGGAACACAGGTTCGAGCCCTGGTCTGGGACGATTCCACATGCCGTGAAGCAACTGGGTCCTTGAGCTACAAATACTGAAGCCTGTGGGCTCCAGAGCCCATGGCCTGCAATCAAAGAAGCCACCACGATGAGAAGCCTGCACGCCCCAACGAAAAGTAGCCCCCACTGGCCAAAACTGGAGAAAGCCGGAGTGCAGTAACCTCTGCCCGGCAAAGCTGGAGACATGATCGTCAGTGTGCTTTGCCACATTTACAGTGAAAAGGCCCTGGGACTCTGCAGGTCAGACCTCCACTCCAGGGTTGCCTTCCCAGCAAGACCTTCTCTGTCACCTCTATGACATGTTACCTTTTCTCTTCTGTCCTCTTTGTGAAATCTTGCCTTCCCCTCTTTCATCTTTCTCCATAGCACTCAGTTCAGTTCAGTTCAGTTGCTCAGTCATGTGCAACTCTTTGTGACCCCATGGACTGCAGCACACCAGGCTTCCCTGCCGGGGTCCAGCCCCGGTGGATCCAGGGATATTCAAAGCGGGGACAGAGCGGGCGAGATAGGACAGGATAGGAGAGAACAGGATAGCTCAGGAAAGAATAGTATAGTAGGAAATTAGTGGAAGAAAAGAGGGCTGAATAACTTGGTTTACGGGGAAAACCAATAAAACCTCAAGACAAGAGGTTTGCACCATCTACGTAGGCCACCGGCGTCCGTTTGAATATCGGAGAGTGCCCCGCCCTGGGCTCTCTCTCTCACAGATCTTAGCAGCCGGGACAGATAAGTAGACATGGTGAGCCTCCCCGCCCCAGATGGGAATTCAGCCGAAAAAAGGAGAAAGGGGAGAAAAAGAATGACATGGGAAGCCCAGCATCGGTGTAAAGCTCCAAGAGGGAAAAAGGGGGAAAAAAGGGAAGGGGGAAAAAGGGGAAAAAAGGGGGAAATCTAACGTTGGCGTAAGGCTCCAAGAGAGCGTTTATTGTTCAGAATCAACTTATATACCCCAAATTATACATAATAGAATATGCAGAGTTACGCAGAAGTAGCAGTCCCGACCCTCAAGGCTTTCTTTTTTGCATATTCTCCTGTTACAAAAGTTCAGGTGGTTTACACTATCTTCTGGCCAAGAGGCCTATTAACATTTTTATGGCTCTCTCCTGATGAAGTTTTTGTTAACCAGAAGACTTATCTGTGTTAATCTTTCCAAAGTCTGAATGCCTCTCTCAGAAAACACTAAATAAGAATACAGCAGTTTGTAATAAAAGGAAGTACAGTGATTTATAGCAAAGGAAAAGTAACTTACTCAAAAGTTCAGTATTGCTAATATCAAAACTACTACATATCCCTTTTTCCATATCCCAATTACATAGATCACATCTTCCCGGGTGCCTGAGAGATAAGGAATAAGGAGGTCTGGCAGCAATCATTGAGTCAACCATGAAATCCTGTCACCAATATACATTTGAAAAGACTCTAAAACTTTAAGATACTTTGAGGCTTTTGTGCCTTCCACATTCGGGAGGTTGTGAGCAATTCACAAGCTTGCAGAAAATTAGGGGAACCTGTCAGGCAGGCTAGAGCATTATCAAAGGGGGGTTGGGCTGAAATGGGAAAACAGAAAAATTCTTATTTTGGGGGGCGCATGTTCAGGAAAAACCAGGGAGAAATCCGATGACTCAAATTGCCCTGCCATCTGAGTTTGCCACGTGACCCTGTCACGGGTGGGATTCCTCACTCTGGCTCCCGACATTGTATTCTCTTTTAAACAAAAGAAGCCTTAAGAAACTTAACATAGTTAAGCATTTTAAAGATGTGCATGCTCAGTCATGTCTGACTCTTTGCGACTCTGTGGCCTCTAGCCTACCAGGTTCCTCTGTCCATGGTATTCTCCAGGCAAGAGTACTAGAGTGGGTTGCCTTTTCCTTCTCCAGGGGATTTTCCCAACCCAGGGATGGAACCTGTGTCTCTTATTTCTCCTGCATTAGCAGGCATGTTCTTTACCAGCTGAGCCACTGGGGAAGCCCCAAAATTCTAAAGATCATACACACACAAGAAAAGGGATTGCTAAAAGTTTGTCTTCACTTGAATTGAGAGGCAAGTTGCATTTATCCTTCAAAAGTTTATACCTGTTTAATTAGTTTTTATGGGGAAAAAAGGGAGAATTATATCAATATATTACTTTTGCTTAACTAATGATCCTTTAGCCCTTTTGGTTAAATATTGTCCTCACGTAAACACAGCTTTAGAGGCAGCCGGAGAAAGGATGGAGACATACCTAATTGTTGTTTTCATCTGAAATCTCTTAAAGCCAAATAAAGTGTAATAATGCAATTCTTTATTTATATTCTTTGGGTGCAAGGAGATAAATCCTCCAAGATTAAGTTCAGAAGATATAAAAGAATCAAGATTTTATTTCAAAGAAATAAATGCAAAACATAGATTTACAGCAGCAACCAGAGGATTTTAGAGAAAATTCTAGGTGAAATGATTATTTTTTTAGAAGACTAAAAATCATTCAAAGAAATAATGTAAAATAATATTTGAAGGACTATAATTAACTAAAATTGTATAAAATTATGCACCTGACGGAGAAGGCAATGGCACCCCACTCCAGTACTCTTGCCTGGAAAATCCTATGGATGGAGGAGCCTCGTAGGCTGCAGTCCATGGGGTCGCTAAGAGTCGAATACGACTGAGCGACTTGACTTTCACTTTTCACTTTCATGCATTGGAGAAGGAAATGGCAACCCACTCCAGTGTTCTTGCCTGGAGAATCCCAGGGACGGGGGAGCTTGGTGGGCTGCCGTCTATGGGGTCGCACAGAGTCGGACACGACTGAAGTGACTTAGCAGCAGCATGCACCTGAACCAACAAAAACACAGTTAAGTTCAGTTCAGTCACTCAGTTGTGTTTGATTCTTTGAGACTCCATGAACTGCAGCATGCCAGGCCTCCCTGTCCATCATCAACTTCTGGAGTTCACCCAGACTCATGTTCACTGAGTCAGTGATGCCATCCAACCATCTCATCCTCTGTCGTCCCCTTCTCCTCCTGTCCTCAATCATTCTCAGCATCAGGGTCTTTTCAAATGAGTCAGCTCTTTGCATCAGGTGGCCAAAGTATTGGAATTTCAGCTTCAACATCAGTCCCTCCAAAGAACTCAGGACTGATCTCCTTTAGGTTGGACTGGTTGGATCTCCTTGGAGTCCAAGGGACTCTCAAGAGTCTTCTCCACACCACAGTTCAAAAGCATCAATTCTTCGGGGCTCACCTTTCTTTACAGTCCAACTCTCACATCCATACATGACTACTGGAAAAACCACAGCCTTGACTAGATGGACCTTTATTAACAAAGTAATGTCTCTGCTTTTTAAAATGCAGGAGCAGCAGCAGCACGGTGCAGGAGATACCCCATGTCCAAGGTAAGGAGCAGTGGCTGTACTTTGCTGGAGCAGCTGTGAAGAGATACCCCACGTCCAAGGTAAGAGAAACCCAAGTAAGATGGCAGGCGCTGAGAGAGGGCATCAGAGGGCAGACAGACTGACACCACAGTCACAGATAGCTAGCCAATCTGATCACATGGACCACAGCTTGTCTAACAAAAACACAAGAACATTTCAAATGAAAAATATCTGAGAGAATACAAATAGCTTTCTTTAAAAATTTCAGACTTTAGGGGGTTTTCAAGATGGCGGAGGAATAGGAAGAGATAAGAAATAAGGAGGTCTGGCAGCAATCATTGAGTCAACTGTGAAATCCTATCACCAATATAAATTTGAAAAGGCTCTGAAACTTTACGATACTTTGAGGCTTTTGTGCCTTCCACATTTGGGAGGTTGTGAGCAATTCACAAGCTTGCAAAAAGTCAAGGGACTCTGTTTAGGCAGGCTAGATCGTTATCAAAGGGGGGTTAGACTGAAATGGGAAAACAGACAAATTCTTATTTCGGGGGGGTGGGGTGGGGCGCATGTTCAGGAAAAACCAGGGAGAAATCCGATGACTCAAATTGCCCTGCCATCTGAGTTTGCCACGTGACCCTGTCACGGGTGGGATTCCTCACGCCGGCTTCCCACACTTCCCTGTCCATCAACAACTCCCAGACTTTACTCAAACTCATGTCCATTGAGTAGTGATGCCATCCAACCATCTCATCCTCTGTCATCCCTTTCTCCTCCTGCCCTCAATCTTTCCCAGCATCAGGGTCTTTTCAAATGAGTCAGCTCTTCACATCAGGTGGTCAAAGGATTGGAGTTTCAGCTTCAGCATCAGTCCTTCCAATGAATACCCAAGACTGATCTCCTTTAGGATGGACTGGTTGGATCTCCTTGCAGTCCAAGGGACTCTCAAGAGTCTTCTCCAACACCACAGTTCAAAAGCATAATTCTTCGGTATTCAGCTTTCTTTATAGTCCAACTCTCACATCCATACATGACTAGTGGAAAAACCACAACTTTGACCAGATGGAACTTTGTTGGCAGAGTAATGTCTCTGCTTTTTAATATGCTGTCTATGGTGGTCATAACTTTCCTTCCAAGGAGCAAGCATGTTTTAATTTCATGGCTGCAGTCAACATCTGCAATGATTTTGGAGCCCCCAAAAATAAAGTCTCTCACTGCTTCCATTGTTTCCCCATCAATTTGCCATGAAATGATGGGACTGGATGCCATGATTTTCATTTTCTGAATGTTGACTTTTAAGCCAGCTTTTTCACTCTCCTCTTTCACTTTCTTCTTTGCTTTCTGCCATAAAAGTGGAGTCATCCGCATATCTGAGGTTATTGATATTTCTCCCAGCAACCTTGATTCCATCTTGTGCTTCCTCCAGCTTGGCATTTTGCGTATAAGTTAAATAAGCAGAGTGACAATATACAGCCTTGACGTACTCCTTTCCCAATTTGGAATCAGTCTGTTTTTCCATGTCCAGTTCTAACTGTTGCTTCTTGACCTGCATACAGATTTCTCAGGAGGCAGATCAGGTGGTCTGGTATTCCCATCTCTTTAAGAATGTTCCAGTTTGTTGTGATCCACATAGTCAAAGGCTTTGGCATAGTGAATAAAGCAGAAGTAGATGTTTTTCTAGAACTCTCTTGCTTTTTCAAAGATCCAAAGGATGTTTGCAGTTTGATCTCTAGTTCCTATGCCTTTTCTGAATCCAGCTTGAACATCTGGAAGTTCACAGTTCACATACTGCTGAAGCCTGGCTTGGAGAATTCTGAGCATTACTTTACTAGCATGTGAGATGAATGCAATTGTGCAGTAGTTTGAGATTCTTTGGCATTGCCTTTCTTTGGGATTGGAATGAAAACTGACCTTTTCCAGTCCTGTGGCCACTGCTGAGTTTTCCAGATTTGCTGGCATATTGAGTGCAGCACTTTCACAGCATTATCTTGAAATAGTTTAATTCCTTAATTTTTAAGAGCAATGAAAAATTTTAAAGTCTTAATCATGGTGGTAGTTACATGACTGTTAATTGGTCAAAATTTGTAGAACTGTAGCCAAGATTGTCCATGAGATTGCAAAGAGTTGGACACGACTGAGCTACTCACTTTTTTCTTTTTTTCAGCCAAGATTGTAGATTTTATGTGAAGTTCAGGAGAGCAAATGTATTTGCCTTTGCAGACCAAGACTCAGGTCTGCCATTGCCTAAGGAATGCAGCCATTGACAATACGTAAATGAGTAGGCATGGCTGTGGCTTTATTTACAAAACAATCTGCAGGCCAGTTTGGACCCACAGCCTGTATATATTTTGAAGATTTCTGGACTGCACACTTAAGAAAGAAAGAATTTTATGGCATGCAAATTGTACCTTGATAAGCAAACAAGAAAAAAGTAAAGCAGAAAAAAAAAAAGTACTCTGGGTAGGGGGGAAAAAAAGCCTGTAGTCCCTTCAATTTACTTAAAATGAGATTTTATCAGAAGAGAGGTATTTGTATTGTTGGAAGAAGGACTTGCTAATTTGTACAACAGAATAGTCGGGTTACACAACAGCCAGAAGGGTTACAAAGAGTTAAGCAGGGAATTTTAAACTTGACTTTTGAAGATTATCTTACACAGTCACTTGAAAAATTCACCAGGACATCTGCTCCTTACCTCTGTCCTTGATAAAGTCATGTGCAACTGGCTGTGCCCCGAGTCAGCAGTCCAGAACTGAGCTCTTTTCACTTTATTTAACAGGATGACTTTAAGACCCAGTGTCTTGTATTTCTAGCTTTTTATCGTTTGCTTCTTTTATGGCAAAGCCATCTGTATCAGACTGAGACTGGTAAATAAGATCTGATCGTTTCATCCCCTTCCCTAAGTAATGGCACAAACGAAACATCTCTGAGGCTGTCAGCCCACCAGAATTGAAAGAAAAATCAAACTGTTGGGATCCAAAAAGGCAACTCTTTCAAGAAAAAAGAAAAAAAAAATGTTTTTAAAGCAGAGAGTTTAAAATGAGCTCTCATCAGCTGGCATTCTAACACCCAAGTGTGATGTAGGCAGAGTGACATGGGGGTGTTACTGCACTGTGGAAATGCGGGTTGTCTGCAAGCCCTACAGTCAGATTTCAGCCTCTGGATTTTTTTTTTTTTAAGATGTAGAATAGACAACAGCGTTCCTCTCTGAGTGGGAGAGACGCACTTTTCAATCAAAGGTAGCTGATGTGCAGATGAGTTGGAATTTTCCATGAAGATGTTCATTCCTGCCCACCAGCATCAGGCCTTCAGAGGATACTATGTCAAGGTACAGATTGCATCCCAGGTGGGGGACAAATAAGATGGAAGCGTCCTTCCAGCAGCTGAGAGCCCAATTAGGAAGACAGATGAAAACACAAATATTTAAGAAAGCATGTCATGCTATAACAGAGTCCCTAAATACGTTTAACAGCTCCAGGCCAGTTTAATTTATGCAAGGTGCCGTTCAACATGCAAGCACTATGATTTCCCTTTGAACCAACACTACTAAGAAAACATGATCAAAAGAGTCATGCAAGAGGAAAAAAAAAAAAAAACGTCACGCCTAATTCATTTTCCCCTTCTCCTAAGCCTGGTGTTATCATGGAGAGTGGCACAGAATTTTCGTTCTTAAAAAAAAAGAAGCCAATTAAAAATGTTGTTTATTGTTGCTTGATTGTTTTGTTTCTTTTGTTGTGTTTGGTTTTTTTTTTTTTTTCCTGAAAGTAATGAGGTTAACATGACCAAGAGAAATGAGGAGTAACATAAAGGGAACATGGACCATCAGAGTTAACTTTAGTCAGAGTCCTGGTCTTAGTAACCTCGAGAACATTTTAGACACAGAATTTCGAGATGGTTGTAGCAACCGAGCAAGGAAGATGGAGCTAAGTTGAAAACACACGGTCACTTTTTCCATTGAGTCATTTTGTAGAATGAGGCATAAATAGCCCCAACAATCTTTACCCTGGACATAGAATGGATAAGTCTGAGGAATAGCTCCTACAGTTGATTGACTCCCTGTGGGACATGGGACCCTGTTTGAGGGCCTCTCAGATGGCAAGGACACCTCAGAAGGGTCACAAAGGGCTCATGTTGTCTGCAGGTTCCCAGCAACCACTCCCCGGACAGTTTGGTTCAGACATGGGACCGGAAATATATTCATTCATCCAGCAGATTGCATGGTACCCTCCTGTGGGGCTTCCTTAGTGGGTCAGAAGGTAGAGAGTCTTCCTCCCAATGCAGGAGACGTGGGTTCAATCCCTGGGTATGGAAGATCCCTGGAGGAGGAAATGGCAACCCACTCCAGGATTCTTGGGCTTCCCTTGTGGCTCAGCTGGTAAAGAAGCCGCCTGCAATGCAGGAGACCTGGGTTCAATCCTTGGGTCGGGAAGATCCCCTGGAGAAGGAAATGGCAACTCACTCCAGGATTCTTGCCTGGAGAATCCCATGGACAGAGGAGCCTAGAGGGCTACAGTCAATGGGGTCACAAAGAGTTGGACACAACTGAACGACGGAACACATGCACCCTTCCTATAGACAACAGGGACCAGGAGCTGTGGCTGTATGTTTTCGCAATATTCCAGGTGACACTTCACCCAGAGGTTCCCAAAGCCTACCACCATTGACTCTTCAGGGTTTCCTTGACCAACCAAGAAGACTTTAGAAGGGACCTGCATCTGACACGATGCTGGCAGAAGTGCAGCCTACTGTCTAGTCTACAGGTAACCATTCCCAGTGAGCCAACCAAAATTTTGCAGAGAGGGTGCATTTGCAGTTACTTTTCGTGAGTTCCGTGAATGCCTTTCCATTAATTGTCACGGAGAAGTTCATTTCCTAAAACAACCGCTAATCCCCCCCTTCATCTGAAATTACGAGTGTTCCCAGGTCAGCAGAATACACCATATCTGTGTTTCTTTTTCTTGGCAAAAAAAAAAAAAATAGATTCTCAGCCAGCCAGCCTGAGAAATGTACCAGGCCCCTTGGACTGCGGTCATTGATTTGTGTTTTGACAAATGGAACAATGTCAGACCCAATGCCTAGAAGGAAAAAGGGCTCACACAGTCACCTGCATGCTTGCTAAGTCGCTTCGGTTGTGTCCAACTCTTGAGACCCAGTCTGTGGACTGTAGCCCGCCAGGCTCCTCTGTCCATGGGATTCTCCAGGCAAGAATACTGGAGTGAGTTGCCATTTCCTTCTCCAGGGGATCTTCCAAACCCAGGGATCAAACCCACATCTCTTTGACGCCTCCTGCAGTAGCAGGCGGGTTCTTTACCATTAGTACCACCTGGGAAGCCCACGCACAGTCACATAGCCATGATATTTGTCAAGTCTACTGTGTGAAGCACTGTTCTGAAGCAAGCTGTTAATCGAGTATGGTCTGTTTAACTTTTGTCATGACAGCTCCCCTCTGTCTGCACTATTTCTGTCCAAGTAAACGACCCCAGTGTGCCTCAGTAGTCCATCTGAACAGGAGATTGGCCTATTGCCTCCGTCTAGTCCAAGGGTTGCCCAACTACACTCTGGTGCCTCTTTCTGTAAAATAATCAGTTCAGTTCAGTTGCTCAGAGTCGTGTCCGACTCTTTGCGACCCCATGAATCGCAGCACGCCAGGCCTCCCTGTCCATCACCAACTCCCGGAGTTCACTCAGACTCACATCCACTGAGTCTGTGATGCCATCCAGCCATCTCATCCTCGGTCGTCCCCTTCTCCTCCTGCCCCCAATCCCTCCCAGCATCAGAGTCTTTTCCAATGAGTCAACTCTTTGCATGAGGTGGCCAGAGTACTGGAGTTCCAGCTTCAGCATCATTCCTTCCAAAGAAATCCCAGGGCCGATCTCCTTCAGAATGGACTGGTTGGGTCTCCTTGCAGTCCAAGGGACTCTCAAGAGTCTTCTCCAACACCACAGTTCAAAAGCATCAATTCTTCGGTGCTCAGCCTTCTTCACAGTCCAACTCTCACATCCATACATGACCACAGGAAAAGCCATAGCCTTGACTAGACAGACCTTAGTCGGCAAAGTAATGTCTCTGCTTTTGAATATACTATCTAGGTTGGTCATAACTTTTCTTCCAAGGAGTAAGCGTCTTTTAATTTCGTGGCTGCAGTCACCATCTGCAGTGATTTTGGAGCCCAAAAATATAAAGTCTGACACTGTTTCTACTGTTTCCCCATCTATTTCCCATGAAGTGATGGGGCCAGATGCCATGATCTTCGTTTTCTGAATGTTGAGCTTTAAGCCAACTTTTTCACTCTCCTCTTTCACTTTCATCAAGAGGCTTTTTAGCTCCTCCTCACTTTCTGCCATAAGGGTGGTGTCATCTGCATATCTGAGATTATTGATATTTCTCCCAGCAATCTTGATTCCAGCTTGTGTTTCTTCCAGTCCAGCATTTCTCATGATGTACTCTGCATATAAGTTAAATAAGCAGGGTGACAATATACAGCCTTGACATACTCCTTTTCCTATTTGGAACCAGTCTGTTGTTCCATGTCCAGTTCTAACTGTTGCTTCCTGACCTGCATACAGATTTCTCAAGAGGCAGGTTAGGTGGTCTGGTATTCCCATCTCTTTCAGAATTTTCCACAGTTTACTGTGATCCACACAGTCAAAGGCTTTGGCATAGTCAATAAAGCAGAAATAGATGTTTTTCTGGAACTCTCTTGCTTTTTCCATGATCCAGCGGATGTTGGCAATTTGATCTCTGGTTCCTCTGCCTTTTCTAAAACCAGCTTGAACATCAGGGAGTTCACGGTTCACATATTGCTGAAGTCTGGCTTGGAGAATTTTGAGCATTACTTTACTAGCATGTGAGATGAGTGCAATTGTGCGGTAGTTGGAGCATTCTTTGGCATTGCCTTTCTTTGGAATTGGGATGAAAACTGACCTTTTCCAGTCCTGTGGCCACTGCTGAGTTTTCCAGATTTGCTGGCAAATTGAGTGCAGCACTTTCACAGCATCATCTTTCAGGATTTGAAACAGCTCAACTGGAATTCCATCACCTCCACTAGCTTTGTTCGTAGTGATGCTTTCTAAGGCCCACTTGACTTCACATTCCAAGATGTCTGGCTCTAGATTAGTCATCACATCATCATGATTATCTGGGTCATGAAGATCTTTTTTGTACAGTTCTTCCGTGTATTCTTGCCACCTCTTCTTAATATCTTCTGCTTCTGTTAGGTCCAGACCATTTCTGTCCTTTATGGAGCCCATTTTTGCATGAAATGTTCCCTTGGGATCTCTAATTTTCTTGAAGAGATCTCTAGTCTTTCCCCTTCTGTTCTGAACATAATAATAATGTTCAATTGGAAACCAGACATGCCCATTCATTTAGGTGTTGTCTATGTTTGCATCCAGGCTACAACACAGCAGATTTAAATCATTGCCACAGAGCCCTATGGCCCTTAAAACTTAAAATATTTACAACTGGGCCCTTTTCAGAGAAAGCTTGCCAAACCCTGATCTTGACACCAGAGACCACCAGAGTTAGATCTCAGCCTGATAGATGAAAACGCTACATGCTGACAATGCAGCCACACGAGTTTGTGCGAAGAGCTGCTCTGAGTAAAAGCAACAGAAGAAATCACATAGGAGAGGGCTATAGATTTTAGCATATTTTTTTGCTGTTGTTCAGTTGCTCAGTCGTGTCTGACTCTTGGTGATCCCATGAACTGCAGCACACCAGGCTTCCCTGTCCTTCACTGTCTCCCAGAGTTTGCTCCAACTCATGTCCATTGAGTCAGTGATGCCATCCAACCATCTCCTCCTCTGTCGTCCCCTTCTCCTCCTGCTCTCAATTTTTCCCAGCATCAGGGTAGCTCTTTACATCAGGTGGCCAAAGGATTGGAGTTTCAGCTTCAGCATCAGTCCTTCCAATGAATATTCAGGGTTGGTTTCCTGTAGGATGGACTGGTAAGATCTCCTTGCAGCCCAAGGCACTCTCAAGAGTCTTCTCCAGCACCACCATTTGAAAGCATCAATTCTTTGGTGCTCAGCCTTCTTTATGGTCCAGCTCTCACAGCCATACATGACAACTGGAAAAGCCATCAATCCTTCCATGATTTAAAATATCTTTAAAATTACAACAATAAGGGAAAACATACCCAAGAAACCCCAAAGGGATTAATGTGCTCCATATCTAAAGAACTGTCCCAATTCTGCAGGAAAGTCAGCTGTCCAAAATCTGTGGGAAAGCCAGCTGTCCCAAATCTGTGGGAAAGCCAGCTGACAGTTCAACAGAACAGACTAAAAAAGGAGCAGAGACAAATTGCCACTATACAGAGCAGGAAACAGCTGAGAAAGAAGAGATGTTCAACCTAACTGGTGACTAGAGAAATTAAAAATATAATGAAATACTGGTTTCAGTTTGGGGGGAAAAAATGAGTGAAACAGTGAGTTATATCCACTTAATGAAGATACGTGAATGAAGTGTCCTTGAGCCCTGATCAATTAGTGGGGGTGGGGTGGGATTGATTCTGAAGGGCACTTGGCAGCATCTCTTAAGAGTAAACACAAGGCCCTTTGACCCCTGCTGGTTTAGACAGTAAAGAATCTGCCTGCCATGCAGAAGACCCAGGTTTGATCCCTGGATCAGGAAGATCCCCTGGAGGAAGGAATAGCAACCCACTCCAGTGTTCTTGCCTGGAGGATCCCACGGAGAGTGGAGCCTGGCGGGCTACAGTCCACGGAGTTGCAAAGAGTCGGACATGACTGAGCATGCATGCAGCGCAAGGCACCCGCCACTGGTTGCTCCCGAAGGTGCCCTTCAGGACCAAGTCAGGCCCCTGGGTCAGATGGAATCCTCCCTGTCAGCATAGCTAACGACCCAAGCCTGGGACCACTGCCCTCCTTGTCCACTGCTGAGCAGGGCCAGCAGCTCGGGTGCGAGAGCAGACGGCTGCCTCAGAAGGGAAGCAAGGGTGATGGATGAACCATGTCCATGTCCACCATGTCCACCAGTGGCTTCAAATCCTCGATTCCAGCTGCTGCAGAGACCAGCTGCGCACCTCTGTCCTGACTTACTTACCTGACCACATGCCCTCTGTCTTCAGTGCAATTTGGAATGACGTTTCTGTTGCCTTCACAGACGTGAACATCCTGTGTTCACTTCTACACAGCCCTACACAGACAAGAACAGGAAAATGTAGGAAAATAAACACATACAATTCGCAACATCGGGTGGAAAAGTGTTCCATGTTTGTCATAATCAGAGGAGTACAAATTCCTTTAAAATGGGCTGTTTCTTTTGTTTTAATTCAGTGCTATCTGCGTGTGTGTGTGTGTGTGTGTGTGTCCTCTGACACTGCAATTCTCATCTTCAGGATGGTGGAAGGGTAACACAGTTTATTCTCTTTTAATGTTTAAGTCCTAAACTTTTAGCAATGAAAATCTATTACTTCTGTATTTACAGAGTATTTCCCTTCATTTAAAAAAATAATTAAAACTTACAAGAAATTAACTGTGATATATTTACGACCCAGACACTAAGATGCATGCCTGTCATGTTTAGTCACTCAGTCATGCCCGACTCTTTGCAACACCATGGACTATAGCCCACCAGGCTCTTCGGTCCATGGGATTTCCCCAGGAGAGAATCCTGGAGTGGGGTACCATTTTCTTTTCCAGGGGATCTTCCCCACCCCAGGGATTGAACTTGGGTCTCCTGCATTGCAGGCAGATTGTTTACCATCTGAGCCACCAGGGAAGCCCAAACATTAAGATATAGTCAAAGGATTCTGAGCTATTTGATTGCTCAAAGGGAGAAACTGAGCAAAGGCAAGGATGACATCATGATTTAGAGCATATTATGTTTGATCTCTTGGCAGGCCTTAAATATGGGGTATTTATTACTAGTCTGGGCGAATAGGCCTGCCATTAGCATGATGAAATCACATATTTTGAGCACTTGAGTGTATTAGATCCTGATGACTAGTGTGGTATGTGCAGTCATGCTCACCACTACTCCAGGAACTTCCTTGCTGTTGTTGCTGAGTCACTCAGTTGTGTCTTGAGTCTTTGTGACCCCATGGACCACAGCACGCCAGGCTTCCCTGTCCATCACTGTCTCCTGGAGCTTACTCAAACCCATGTCCATTGAGTCGGTAATGGCATGCAACCATCTCATCCTCTGTCATCCCCTTCTCCTCCCACCTTCAGTCTTTCCCAGCATCAGGGTCTTTTCCAATGAATATCTCTTTGCATCAGATGGGCAAAGGATTGGAGTTTCAGCTTCAGCATCAGTCCTTCCAATGAACACCCAGGACTGATCTCCTTTAGGATGGACTTATTTGATCTCCTTGCAGTCCAAGAGACTCTCCAGAGTCATCCCACACCACAGTTTAAAAGCATCAATTCTTTGACACTCAGCTTTCTTTATAGTCCAACTCTCACATCCATATACAGCTACTCGAAAAACCACAGCTTTGACTAGACAGACCTTTGTCGGCAAAGTCATGTCTCTGCTTTTGAATATGCTGTCTGGGTTGGTTATAGTTTTTCTTCCAAGGAGCAAGTGTCTTTTCATTTCATGACTGCAGTCACCATCTGCAGTGATTTTGGAGCCCAGGAAAATAAAGTCTGTCACTGTTTCCACTGTCCCTCCATCTCTTTGCCATGGGGAAGGGTTAAAAATCCCCACCCAGCTAAACTTGGGTCTGGCCACGTGACATGTCTCCCCCACAAAGATAAGAAATGTAACATGTCAGGGGGAGACTTGACGGCAAGGTTGTCATTTTTCCCCTACCTTCCTCATCTCCACCTACCTCAGTCCCCACGTGGCTACAGCAGCAGGGGCCTCAGGCCAACCTGCAGTGACACGTTGCAAGAGCGAGACAAATGCTGCTTTATGAGTCCCTGGGGTCGTCGGTGACTGCACCATCTCCCAGCTCCCCTCACGGATACGGCAGAAACCCAGGGAAAGATGCCACGGAGGATCTTTGGAAAGAAAAGGAAGTTGCACAGGCTACCTGGATTGCACAACACATGTTAATTCTTTTGACCTGCTGTTCTGTCCTCCAGCTATTTTTACACACTGTAATTATTCTTTGTGATATTTCACTAACTTAGCGAGAGGTCATCCAGCTTTTCTGAGCCTGATTAACACGCAAGTGAGGGGAACGTCTTGGTGGCCTCAGAAGGTTTAATATTTATAGCACAGCCCGCACTCTACTAAATGACACTGCTATCACCATCATCAAGCACAAAGCAGGCCACATTTCTGTAATACATTACCCGACTCTTGCGTCCCTCGGTGACCCACTCCCGCCCCCAGGCTCAGAAATAGAAGAGAAGGCAGCAAGAACCAGTTGCAAGTAACTCTTCCCAGATTCACTCTACGCCAGCTCTAAGATGAGTGTGAGAAGCTTCAATCCTTTGGCCACCTAATGTGAAGAACTGACTGCTTGGAAAAGACCCTGATGCTGGGAAAGACTGAAGGCAGGAGGAGAAGGGGACGGCAGAGGATGAGATGGTTGGGTGGCATCACTGACTCAATGGACATGAGTTTGAGCAAGCTCCGGGAGTTGGTGATGGACAAGGAGGCCTGGTGTACTGCAGTTCATGGGGTCACGAAGAGTCGGACGTGACTGAGCAACTGAACTGAACTAGATACACACAAGTATGTCTATCTTCATTGAAGCAGTGCACACACGTACACACCTATGCACACACGTACACACCTATTCACATACCACGTACAGTGGAGTAAGGCACACACACAGAAGAAATGACACAAGAAGTACCTATATCAATGAAATGAAATTTGTGTATTGCTATGACTTCTCAAAAAAAAAAAAGCCTTTCTGGGCTTCCCTGGGCTCCGTGGTAAAGAGTCCAGCTACCAGTGCAGGAGACACAGGTTCGATCCCTGGTCCTGGAAGAATGCTCGTGCCAAGGAGCAACTAAGCCGTGCACCACAGCTGTGTAGCCTGTGCTCTGGAGCCCGGGAGCCACGGCTGCTGACCCCACGCGCTGCAAGTACTGAAGCCCGTGAGCCCTAGAGCCTGTGTGCCACAGCAAGAGGAGCCACCGCAACGAAAAGCCTTGACGCCACAAGTAGCAAAAAGCTCTCGAGGCAGTGAAGACGCAGCACGGCCAAAAGTACGTAAATAAGTAAAAGTTTTAAACACCTTTTTTCCCAAACCAGTAACATCAGGGGCTTTGTCTTAGATGTTGAGGTAAATGTTTGGGGGTTGCTCAGTGCATTTCTGAGCTTCCCTGGGGGCTCAGCTGGTACCGAAACTGCCTGCAATGCAAGAGACCCTGGTTCAATCCCTGGGTTGGGGAGATGCCCTGGAGAAGGGATAGGCTACCCACCCCAGTATTCTTGGGCTTCCCTGGTGGCTCAGCTGGTAAAGAATCCACCCGCAATGCAGGAGAACTGGGTGCGATCCCTGGGGTTGGGAAGATTCCCCTGGAGAAGGGAAAGGCTACCCACACCAGTATTCTGGCCTGGAGAATTCCATGGACTGTATAGTCCTCAGGGAGAAGGCAATGGCACCCCACTCCAGTACTCTTGCCTGGAAAATCCCATGGATGGAGGAGCCTGGGAGTCGCAAAGAGCTGGACACGACTGAGTGACTTTCATTTCACTGTTAGTGAATTTCTGCTGTCATAAAATGTTCAGCAGACTTGAGTCTTGACTTAAATAGGTAAACCACAATGTTTTATCAACCCAGAATTTCTCTGTGGTCAGGTGAGCTTTGGAGTAATATTTGTGTAATTGCATCACAGTAATGCCATGCAGTGCGATTACTGCCCAAGATATTCATCTTTGACAAGTTAAATGCTGTGTATTCTGGCTGAAGCATGAGACTAGGCAAAGCAGAGTAATATCAAAAACATCAGGTCTGTATTGTAGGTCTTTCTAGCACATCACGTGTAGCAGGTTTTGGGGTGGGCGGAAATCTACCTTTTAATAGTGATGGGCCCAAAAGGGGGCTTCCCTGGTGGCTCAGCGGTGAAGAATCCACCTACAATGCAATAGACCCAGGAGACATGGGTTTGATCCCTTGTTTGGGAAAGATTTCCTGGAGGAGGACCCAGCAACCCGCTCCAGTATTCTTCCCTGGAGAATCCCATGGAGAGAGGAGCCTGCTGGGCTATATAGTCCATAGGGTCACAAAGACTCAGTTACCACTGAAGTGACTTAGCATGTACACACACACGCATGCCAAAAGCACTCCCACTGGTCAATTAATTTGAGCATCCAAAAAATAATAAAAAGCCCCTGGCAGTCCAGTGGTTAGGAGTCCACACTTTCAGTGCTCAGGGTCGGGGTTCAATTCCTTGTCAGGGAACTAAGATTCTGCCAGCCTCAAGGTATGGCAAAAAATAATAATAATAACAATAATGCTAGTTGATTATAACACATATAACCAGAAAAAAAAAACCTAACAACAACAATTACAAAAAAATCATGAGTCTGTAATGATGCGCAAAAGTTGGGGTATAGAATCAAGCTTTCTTAGAAGAATTTCAGCTCAGAATTTATAGAAGACTTCATACACAATGTTAATGTGTCACTCATATGTTAATACAACTGGTGGGGGTGAATAAAAAAATAATTTAGAAAAGAAAAAATTAAATTAGTAATTCACCATTCTGTCACCATCAAGGCAGTACTTCCAACAGGAGTAGTTAGGGGGTAGGTGTGACCAGATCTTCAGAGTCCCCAAATCTGGCCCATCTGCCCCCCCCATTAACTCATCACTTACACAGGAAAGGAAGTGCCTGCTTGTCAAGGGTATTGAGTGGGCATAGCCCTAACCAACTAACCAAGGTCAGCCAGAGCAATGCAAGGTCATCTTGACCATCGGATCCTCCTGTTATAACTGTGAAAGGGACACAGTAACACCTCTGCAGCATTCTTGCCAAAAAATGTCCAACCAGCATGGAGTCACGCAGAAATGAGCAAACAGACAGAGACTCTGGGACACTTACAGAAGGCTACAGCCAACACTCCTCAACAACGTCAAGCTAAAGGCAGACAGACTGTTCTGGATTAAAAGAGATTACAAAGCCGTGCTTTGTAGTAACAGTGCTTTAGAACTGTGGTGTTGGAGAAGACTCTTGAGAGTCCCTGGGCTGCAAGGAGATCCAACCAGTCCATCCTAAAGGAAATTGGTCCGGAATATTCATCAGAAGAATTGATGCTAAAACTGAAACTCCAATATTTTGTCCACCTGATGCAAAGAACTGACTCATCTGAAAAGACGCTGATGCTGGGAAAGCTTGAAGGCGGGAGGAGAAGGGGACGACAGAGGATGAGATGGTTGGATGGCATCACCGACTCAATGGACATGGGTTTAGGTAGACTCCAGGAGTTGGTGATGGACAGGGAGGCCTGGCGTGCTGTGGTCCATGGGGTCGCAAAGAGTCGGACACGACTGAGCGACTGAACTGACCTGAGTGAAGTTGTAGCCACATGCAGGGCAGGATTCTTAAGTGGATCTGAGACTTTTTAAAGGCTCCAGAAGTACATTCTGTGCTGATGCCAGAAGCTTCTGGCAGCTACTGAGTGGACAGAGGGGTCAGTGGCCTAGCAGGTTTGGTGGCCTCCCGCTGCCGTGGAGACTCCCTGCATTGGAGGGGCAAGGGGCAGGTCTGGGGACAGGCTGCCTTGGTGGTGGCACGTGGGCAAGGCTGAGGCAACCTGTCCAGGTGAGCCCCCTGGTATTGACGTGCAGGCAACGCACCCAGTGCAGCTGAAACACACACTGTGGCCCTGGAACCCATTAGGGTCCCATTAAGGGGAAGTCCCCTCTGGCTAAGTCCCTTTGGGCTCCTCTAGCAAGGTACCATCGCAGAAGGCAATGGCACCCCACTCCAGTCCTCTTGCTTGGAAAATCCCATGGATGGAGGAGCCTGCCGGGCTGCAGTCCATGGGGTCGCTAAGAGTCGGACACGACTGAGCAACTTCACTTTCACTTTTCACTTTCATGCATTGGAGAAGGAAATGGCAACTCACTCCATGTTCTTGCCTGGAGAATCCCAGGGACGGGGGAGCCTGGTGGGCTGCCATCCATGGGGTCACACAGAGTCAGACACGACTGAAGCGACTTAGCAGCAGCAGCAGCAGCAGCAAAATACCATAGATGGGGAAGCTTGTAAACAACAGACATGGTATTTCTCAGTGTTCTGGAGGCTGAGACATCCAAGATTAAGGTGCCTGCAGATTTGCTGTCTGGCGAGGGCCTTTTTCCCCAATTCATAGAAGGCAGCATCTGCCTGTGTCCCCATATTGACAAGAGAGGAGAAACTCTGTAGGGTCTCTCTTGCTAACTTGCTTCAGTTGTGTCCGACTCTTTGCAACCCTATGGACCGTAGGTTAACCAGGCTCCTCTCTCCATGGTATTCTCCAGGCAGGAATACTGGGATGTGTTTCCCTGCAGGGTCTCTCCTACAGTGGCGCTAATCCCATTCACGAGGGCCCCACCCTCAGGGTGTAATTAGCAGTCAAAGGCCCCACCTCCAAATATCTGCATTCAGTGTGTAGTACTCCTGCAGGGGGACTTCCCAGGTGGCTCAGCAGTAAAGAAAGTGTTAGTCTCTCAGTCCTATCTGATGCTTTGGGACCCCACGGACTGTAGCCTGCCAGATCCCTCTGTCCATGGAATTCTCCAGGCAAGAATGCTACTTCTGTGTGTGCTGAGTTGCTCAGTTCAGGATTGGTCCTGGGTCTCTCGCATTGGCAGGCAGATTCTTTACCAACTGAGCCCCTAAAGAACCTGCCTGCCAATGCAGGGGTCGAAGGAGACTTGGGCTCGAGGCCTGAGTGAGGAAGATCCCCCTGGAGAAGGAAATGGCAACCCACTCCAGTATGCTTGCCTGGAGAACCCCATGGACAGAGGAGCCTGGCGGGCTACGGTCCATGGGGTTGCAAGCAGTCAGACACGACTGAAGCGACTTAGCACGCACGCATTTCTGGGATAGCTTACCCCAATTCCCTCTATCAAATCCTGGCATTGTTTTGTTAGTAGCAGCTGTCTCAAAAAAGACCCCACCAACAATTTCTAAAAGGCAATCGATGACTTAGAACTTAGAAGCCCAAGAATACTGGAGTGGGTAGCCTATCCCTTCTCCAAGGGGATCTTCCCGACCCAGGAATCAAACCAGGGTCTCCTGCATTCCAGGTGGATTCTTTACCAACCAAGCTATCCAGGAAGACTTTAGCACTTACTAGACGGATCATTTGGAAATCATCAGATGGATGATTTGTGCCTCAATCTATATTAGTTGGAAAGCAGGATTTTTTTTTTTTAATATTGCTCGTTTATTTTTGGCTGTGCTATTTGTTGCAACACAAGGGCTTCTCCCTGGCGAGGCTTCACTTGTTTCAGAGCACGGCCTCCAGACTTTTAGGCCCAGTCGGTGCAACACGCGGGCTCCAGAGCTCACGGGTTTCAATAGTTGTGGCAAACTTGCTCTGAGGCATGTGGGATTGTCAAGGACCAGGGATCAAAACGTAGGTCCCCTGCCTTAGCAGGTGGAATCCTAACTTCTGGGCCACCAAGGAAGTCCAGAAAGCAGTTTCAATGATCCATGGTTTAGTGAGCACGTAAAATGGAATATTTAAAGAGTTATATTCATTTATATTACCAAGTATTTTGCACTTTATATACCTGTAGATTTTGCATTTTATTACTAGTCAGTGTGTAATTTCGATAGTGAAATAAAATACGTACACATCCTAAATTAAGTTCCTAAGACACAGTAGCATCCACTGAATTTTACTTACTTCTCTCCTCCAGGAGAATAAGGAGATTTTCGACAACGTGATGAAAACTAAGTATTAGTCACTCAGTCGTGTCCGACTTTTTGCAACGCCGTGGATGGTACGTAGCCCACCAGGCTCCTCTGTCCATGGGATTCTCTAGGCAAAAATACTGGAGTGGGTTCCCATTTCCTCCTCCAGGGGACCTTCCCGACTGTACATAAATAACCAAGAGCTGCCCCTAAAGAGGCACTCGTGTGCAAGCCCTTCGCTGGGATTCCCCCAAGGTTGTCAACTCTTACAGCTGAGAAGTGCAGCCCATCACCTCCCCTCCCACAGCAGTCCCCCCGGGCTACTTAAGCCAGTGTTGCCATTGCAGAGAAATCACATTTCTGTGGCAATGCCCAAAGAGACAATAACCATGGAAATGGAAATTCAAGTTAAGAACTGACACTTTGGCCCCATTCACGTACTACAAAACCAAAGGAAAAGAAATTATTTCTAGGTTCCCTCAGCGCTGAAAAGGAGAGCATGAAACAGGTGATAAATCAAACTCTGATTTATAAATGTCTTGGGCTTACACTTTCGAGGATGAATATTTAATTCCAGAACTACTCCTAAGCACCGCTCACTGCCCCTCCCCCGACCTTGGCGGTAAAAGAAATATATAAAGTGCCTCGTTTATGGACCAATTGCAAGGGATCGCTCTCATCCACTGTTTCACCTCCCCAGAGTATATCTGCGCCTGTCAGTGTTTCGTTTTTTTTTTTTTTTTAATGTGATCCCGAAAGCTTGTACATTTCAGGATATTTCCCAATCATGTGGAAGTCAGTTCTTAGAAAGTTACCTCATGCCAGGCTCTCACTAGATAAAACATTTTAATTGGGTGAGAAAATGGAATTTACTACTTGTCCAGCTCTTTGTAAAAAAAAAAAAAAGACAATTCCTTTAGCTTTATCAACGTGACAGCCCCCATTTCTGGTGTTTTGTGCCTTTACCATCTGTCGGAGAGATTTGCAGCGTCTCACGTGGACTATGGATGAAGTGTATGCCCTGACACTCTTGCAGCATCTGGGACAAAATTCTTATCCCACGTCCTCCTTGGGACTTCCGTGGTGGCTCAGCTGGTAAAGAATCTGCCTGCCAATGCAGGAGACCCAGGTTCGATCCCTGGGTGGGGAAGATCCCCTGGAGAAGGGAATGACAACCCACTGCAGAATTCTTGGCTGGAGAGTCCCATGGACGGAGGAGCCTGGTGGGCTATACAGTCCATGGGGTTGCGGAGAGTTGGACGCGACTTGTGACTAGACCGCAACAGCAACAAAAGCCCTCGTTGCCTCTGCAGAATAAAGGACAGGCCGTCTGAACTTCCCTGGGGGAGTCCAGGAGGCATCGACACAAGACCTCCCCCTACCCCAACCCCCGCCACAAGAGTCACCATATCCGTGGTTTATCCTCTCCTTCACTTAAAAAAAAAAATCAATAAACTGTCAGCCATTTCATATTTAGTACTCCAGCCACCTTTGGGAAAGGCAAATTGTCCACTTACAAATATTTCCTCCCTCTGTCCGAGTCGTAGGACTGAGTCGTGGAGATGGTGGTTTAGTCGCTCAATCGTGTCCGATTCTTTGTGACCCCCAAGAACCATAGCCCGCCAGGCTCCTCTGTCCACGGGATGCTCCAGGCAAGAATACTGGAGTGGGTTTTCTCCAGGGAAGAGTCATGGAGATAGTCCACTTAAAAATACAAATAAAATCCCCAGGTGTCTCAAGCAGAAGTCAGCAGATCACACCCTTGGGCCAAAGTAGCCCTGCCTATTGTTACAAATAAAGTTTTATTGGCACTCAGCTACACCTATCTGTATTCTATTGTTCTCAGAGGCTACAAGAGCCAAGTTGAGAGTTTTCAGCAGAGATCCTGTCCATCATGAGCCTACAAGAGTCATTCTCTAGCCCTTAACAGAAAAATGTCTGCCCATCCCTGCTTTAAAGCCTTGTGATCTAACAGAAATACAACACAAACCACATGTGTAATTCTAAATGATTTAAAATTAAAAATTAAAAAGAAACAATTCTAACAGTACATTTTAGCTCAGTACATGATGAAATAGTATGATTTCAACATATGACCTAATACTAAAGTTACTTTGGTAGCTCAGATGGTAAAGAATCTGCCTGCAATGTGGGAGACCTGGGTTCGATCCCTGGGTCGGGAAGATTCCCTGGTGAAGGAAATGGCAAACCATTCTGGTATTCTTGCCTGGAGAATCCCATGGATGGAGGAGCCTGGCAGGCTACGTTCCATGGAGTCGCAAAGAGTCGGACATGATGACGGAGCCACTCAGCAAGCACAGCACAAAGTTGTTAATGGGAAACTTTTTTTTTTCCTTCATGTTAAAGTCAGAAACCTAGGGTCTCTTTATTTTTCTTCATACAAAGCCTTAGAAGTCAAACTCACATAACCACTGAGACGAGCCACAGTTGAGTAGCTTACTAGTCACTTGTGCCGAGTAGCTACCACATTGGGGCCTGTAGGTCTGAAAGGTGTAATAAATGAGAGGCAGAAAGGAGATAGAGTGAGTTTTTGGCTGGGATTTTCCAGGCAAGAATACTGGAGTGGATTGCCAGGCCCTGAGATCTTCCCAACCCAGGGATCCAACCCAGGTCTCCCGCATTACAGGTGGATTCTCTACTGTCTGAGCACCAGGGAAGCCCTCTTTGAGGTGGACGTAATATTAAAACATCATTCGCTGTGCGTCCAGAATGCCAAAGTAACTGGGTGTCCTGGACTTTATCCACCCCTGAATTCTGTTTAGTAAAAATGCAAGTGGGAGGCAGCAAAAGGCGGGTGCTTTGTAGGACGCTTTCCACTCCATTTGGTTGCCTTAACTCATTATTTTTCATTGATTCTGCAAATCGCTGGTCTGCACACACTCACCAGCCTGGGAAATCAGTTAAAGCTCCATTCATGAGGCCCAAGAGCTCCCAGGGGTCACACCAGAGGTCAGGCTGCAGCCCTTCAGCAAGGCTCTGCCCTGACACCACCAACCAGGAAGTGACATCACCAACCAGGAAGTGGTCATGTTGAAACACAGAAGCAATCTTCCTTTCAAGAAGGTTTTGCCTTTTTTTTTTTTTTTTTAAAGTGTGTGTTTTCCTATCAAGGCACTAAAAACAAGGACTTCCCTAGTGGTCCAGTGACTAAGACTCCATACTCTTAATGCAGGGGACCAGAGTTCGATCCCTGGTCAGGGAACTAGATACCACGTGCTACAGCTAAGACTTCTGCTGCTGCAATTAAAGATCCCACTGATGCTGCAACTGAGACCTGGTTCAGTCAAATAAAGAAAGTTTTGTTTTTTTTTTTTTTTTAAGAAGAAAGAGTCCGCACAAGTAACTTTTCTTACTCCTGTCTTGGGAGAAAGACACATGGTCTCCTGGCGGCTTCTGGGCAAAGGAGGACAGCCCCTCTTGGAAGCATTGAAGGGTCCACGATTAGGGAACATGTCGTGAGATGACCCAAGTCATTTTTACAACTTGAGAGCTGTCTGGAAAATCATATAAAAATCCAAGCTGTGGAAACCAAGCCCAGTGTTCTGTTTCCCCTAGTCGGAAAATTCCCAAGTGTTCTCTCATCGCCAGGCAGTTCAAAGCCTGGGATAAACATCGAATTGTGTGGCGCTGAGCGAGAGGACCTTTCCTTTCGGTGGTAGGGGGATTCAGCAGAAGGATGAATCAGTTGGCAATGGCAGCATGATCAGAGCTGTCTACAACACTTCAAATGAGGAGGACAAAAACGAAGGAGAAAATGATCTAGGGACGGCCGCAATTAATGCAATCTTTTTTTCTTTTTGCTCACCATGAAAAATCATTCGAGAGAAACTTTCTCACAGAAGGAACAGAGAACCTTTGTGCTATTTTTTTTTCAAATTAATTTACTTGCTGAGCTCAAGATTCAAAGCACTTCAGTGCTCCGTTATTTAATGATCACTCAAAAAAGATGTTTCTGTGCAGAACGAGGGCTATCTTTCTGTTGGAACAAACTCTTTTTTTTTTTTTTAATTGTGTGCATGTTACTGGGTCCAAATGGACATCAGAATCCAGGAGAAGACTGAAATAACTCCACCTCCATCTGGGGTGCTCAGGGTTCCACTTGCTATTTCGACTTCTTAGCCACAGTCACAAGTGAAGGCATCAGGAGGACTTGAAAGTTATCCAGAATTCCACAGACACTCATCAAGTTCTCACAGGCTCTCCGTCTGGATGGATACCACGATTCAGTCTTATTTTCCTGATATCTTGCCCACTTTATCTTGAGATTCTTTTATCCAACCAGCCAGAAAGTTCACTCCAAAATAGGAAGCACAAAAATGCCCTGAAAAAAAAAAAAAAGCCTGCACCTTGTCCTTAGAATTACAAACTAGTTTTTTTTTTTTCTTCTCTCCACCAGGAGGACATTAAGAAAATAGTCCATCAAATTTTCAAATGTGTTATTGGACATAAAGACTTCTTTCTCTCATATGTTTAAAAAAAAAAAAAGGCTGCCAAGTGTCTGCAGTTTCAAGGCAGTTTTAAACTATGCTATATCCATTCTTGAATTCCTCACGAAGGTGAAATAAAATCACTGCTCAGGTACTTAGTGCTTCTGAACTGCACTGTTAAAGATGGTGAAAATGGTAAATTTGGGGTTCTGTACATTTTACTACGATAAAAAATTCAAAATAGATATACAAAAATGAAATAAAACCAAATGGCCATAAAATGTCATCTTTACACAGTTTTGATGGTGGGTCCTGTTCCTACATTCCTGGCACCTACCAGATGCCAAATGTGCTTTTCCTCCACGACCTGAAATTGTTCCCCGTATTAAGGACCTTTGTTTGGTCCAACTGGCCGTTTTGTCCTACATGTGAACGGGGCTGTAATTTAAATAGCTATGAAAATCCAGGATCAGCTAGACCATTCACATCACGGTCCAGTTATTTCGCCCTGCAGTACAGGCAACCAGAATTTCATGTCGATATTACCATAATAACCAGTTACATCTTCGAATTTCACAGCCACCCTCGAATTTCCCCTTCTCTGTTGAGACTCATCAATCGTTTCTGTGTGTAATGGGAAATTGCAGTTGATATTTTCATAAGCAATCAAATTCTTTAATGAGGTTTTTTTGTTGTTGTTTTTCCCTACTGCGGTTGTTTATTCACTAACAAGTAGCTTACATGTAGCTGTATTTTGACTTTTAAACGTTCTATATAAAATTTCACACGTTTCCTGTCAGCCGTACAGACGGCTGGCTTTGGGGATGGCTTTCAGCTGTGTGCTGCGTTAGTTGTGGGTCTGCACTTGGCAGTCTGTGGACCTGGAGAGATGTGAAGGAGTCCACAGGGAAGGAGGGCGTTGCAGAACAGAGCTTAGTAAGACAGGGGGGAAGGGGTGGGGAGGGAAGGACTCAGAAACGGCAGGAACGTGGGTCATCAGTAGAGCACGTAAGACTGCAGAGCCTGGGGAAGGTGGTCCAGGCCGAGGGGCGTAGGTCGCACCCAGAACAGACTCGGGGTACCACTGAATGATTTTCAGCAAGGATGCATGTATCAGGGTACATGACAGGGAAAGCATTACTTGCTCAGTCGCATCCAACTCTCAGTTCAGTTCAGTCACTCAGTCGTGTCCGACTCTTTGTGACCCCACGGACTGCAGCACGCAAGCTTCCCTGTCCATCACCAACTCCCAGAGCTTGCTTAAACTCATGTGCATCAAGTCAGTGATGCCATCCAGCCATCTCATTCTCTGTCATCCCCTTTTCCTCTCGCCTTCAATCTTCCCCAGCATTCAGGGTCTTTTCCAATGAGTCAGTTCTTCGCATCAGGTGGCCAAAGGATTGGAGTTTCAGCTTCAGCATCAGTCCTTCCAATGAACATTCAGGACTGATTTCCTTTAGGGTTGACTGGTTGGATTCTCCTTGCAGTCCAAGGGACTCTCAAGAGTCTTCTCCAATACCACAGTTCCAAAGCATCAATTCTTCGGCACTCAGCCTTCTTTATGGTCCAACTTTCACACCCATACATGACGACTGCAAAAACCCTAGCTTTGACTGTACGGACCTTTGTCGGCAAAATAACGTTTCTCACTTTTTAACAATAATCAGATGAGAACTGAAAAGACCCACAAATGGGGCAGGGATGCTGAAGGAGAGGTTATCAAGGCAACGTCCTTTCACAGACATCGTCACCCTTGGGCTGGGGAGTGGGAACCAAGGATGGAGCTACCCAGTAGGAGAGAGGGCACATCGGGGAGGTGTTACCCGAGAAGGAAGGGCAACCAGACCCAGAGATGGTGGGGATGATGTATGTGGATGAAGATGAGCGTCGGCATGGCCGAGGTAAGACATGAGTGGCTTTCCATCTGTTGACATTGTCATCCGCTTGGGGTAAG
>SJXQ01009350.1:0-37581 GCA_006408695.1 Aepyceros melampus
GAAATACCAGGTCACCATATCTGCATCCTGAAAAACCTGTATGAAGCAACAGTTAGAACCAGACATGGAACAACAGACTGGTTTTAAATTGGGAAAGGAATATGTCAAGCATGTATATTGTAACCCTGCTTATTTAACTTGCATGCAGAGTACATCATGAAAAATGCCAGGCTGAATGAAGCTTAAAGTGGAATCGAGAGTGCTAGGAGAAATATCAATAACCTCAGGTATGCAGATGACATCAGTCTTATGGCAGAAAGCAAAGAGGAACTAAAGAGACTCTTGATGAAGAAAAGGAGGAGAGTGAGACAACTGGCTTCAAACTCAACATTCAACAAGTGAAGGTCATGTCATCCAGTCTCATCAGTTCAGTTCAGTCACTCAGTTGTGTCTGACTCTGTGACCCCATGGACTGCAGTATGCCAGGCTTCCCTGTCCATCATCATCTCCCATAACTTGCTCAAACTCATGTCTATCGTGTCTGTGAAGTCATCCAATCATCTCTTCCTCTGTCTTCCCCTTTTCCTCTTGCAGGTAATAATCAGCTGCCTGTTGCTCTGGCTAAGCCCTAAGCAACACACCATGGGAAAAGAATAAAAGCAAAATATAGCAATTCCATGTAATCTAAACCAAAGTACATATGTTTATTAGTTGGGATCCTCATGGCCTGTTAAGCTAAGTAAAAACATAATGTGGACCTGGGAATGCAGGTCAGCACAAGTTCAGAATGCTGCTTTTGCACAAACTAATGTCATCCAATCATCTCTTCCTCTGTCTTCCCCTTTTCCTCTTGCAGGTAATAATCAGCTGCCTGTTGCTCTGGCTAAGCCCTAAGCAACACACCATGGGAAAAGAATAAAAGCAAAATATAGCAATTCCATGTAATCTAAACCAAAGTACATATGTTTATTAGTTGGGATCCTCATGGCCTGTTAAGCTAAGTAAAAACATAATGTGGACCTGGGAATGCAGGTCAGCACAAGTTCAGAATGCTGCTTTTGCACAAACTAAGATGTTTCCCAAGGCATATTCGGGTCTAAGCCCTATACCTGGGGATATTCCTTGTGCAATTACATAACAAAGATAGTTCAAAGTAAACAACAAAATGAGAGATGTGACCAGGGACATAGGAGGTTGATTGTATCCTGGCACAACAGATACTTTCTGCATGCCAAGGCACTAAATAAAAGTGATGTGACTTTGAGGAACAAGTGGCCAAAGTATTGGAGCTTCAGCTTCAGCATCAGTCGTTCCAATGAAAATTCAGGCTTAATTTCCCTTAGGATTGACTAGTTTGATCTCTTTGCATTCTCCCAGCCTTCTCCAACGCCACAGTTGAAAAACATCAAATCTTCAGTGCTTGGCTCTCTTTATAGTGCAACTCTTCCATCCATACATGAAACTGGAAAAACCATAGCTTTCACTAGAAGGACTGTGGCAAATAGATGGGGAAACAATGGAAACAGTGAAATATTTTATTTTGGGGGGCTCCAAAATCACTGTGGATATGACCGCAGCCATGAAATTAAAAGACGATTGCTCTTTGGAAGAAAATCTATGACAGAATTAGGTACCATATTAAAAATCAGAGACATCACTTTCCCAACAAAGGTCCAACTAGTCTAAGTTAAATTTTTTCCAGTAATCATATACAGATGTGAGAGGTGGACCATAAAGAAGGCTGAGCACTGAAAAAAATGATGTTTTTCATCTGTGGCATTGGAGAAGACTCTTGAAATTCTCTAGAACTGCAAGGAAATCAAACCAGTCAATCCTAAAGGAAATCAATCCTGAATATTCATTGGAAGTGTTGATGCTAAAGCTGAAGCTCCAGTACTTTGGCCACCTGATGGAGGAGTCAACTCACCTGAAAAGACTCAGATTCTGAGAAAGACTGAAGGCAGGAGAAGGGGGCAACAGTGGATGAGAGGATTGGAGGGTGTCATTGATTCATTGAACATGAGACCAAAGGCCTGGAAATAGGTTAGGATGGGGATGCCTGGTGTGCTGCAGTCCATGGGATTGCAGAGTTGGACACAACTGAGTGACTTAACAACAAAACGTTGTTGCATGGTAGAAACTAATGTAACATTTTAAATCAGTTATCTCCCAATTAAAAATAAGCTAAACAAAAAAGAGAGACACTGGTAAGTGACTTCCTTATGAAAAGTCATTCAATATTTAAAAAATTTAAATGTTAATAAAATAATTCTAATCTTTAATGTCAATGCATGTTTATAGATTTACACAAAATTAATAGTAAGAATTTATCTGATATATAAAAACATTTGTCCAACACTGGCAAATATTTTAATTTTAATATAGTTTCTTTTTTCTAAAGAATATATATGTTTTATTTATGTGAAACAAAGTTACATAATAAATGCAATTCTTCATTATTGAGAATTTATTTATTTGTCTATGATCACAGCTAACCACTATGTTGTACAGTGTTCCCCAGAACTTATTTATTTTATTAAAAGCCTATTCCCTACTACTCAAAGCTTGTCTCTCCACTCTTTCAACTCCTAGACCCTGGAAAACACCAGTGTACTCTGTACTTCTATGAGTTTGAATTACTAAGCTGCATGTATAAGTGATGCTAAATAATATTTGTCATTCACTGACTTACTTCACCTAGCACAATAGCACATTTTCAAATATGGAAGTATTTCTTTTGTCTTTTTTGCTAAATAATATTCCTTCACATGCATACACTACATTTTCATTATCTATTCATTCATTGAAAGACACTAAGGTTTAATTCATACCTTGATTTTTGTGAATAATACAGCATTAGTACTGAGGTGAAGCTATCAAATTGCCAACATCTGTTGGATCATTGAAAAAAGCAAGAGAGTTCCAGAAAACCATCTACTTCTCTTTTATTGATTATGCCAAAGCCTTTGACTGTGTGGACCACAACAAACTCTGGAAATTCTTAAAGATATGGGAAAACCAGACCACCTGACCTGTCTGTTTAGAAATCTGGATGCAGGTCAGGAAGCAATGGTTAGAACTGGACATGAAACAACAAACTGGTTCCAAATAGGGAAAGGAATAAGTCAAGGCTGTATATTGTCACCCTTATTTAATTTAACTCATATGCTCAGTACATCATGAGAAATGCTGGGCTGGATGAAGCACAACCTGGAATCAAGATTGCTGAGAGAAATATCAATAACCTCAGAAATGCAGATGACACCACTCTTTTGGCAGAATGTGAGGAAGAACTAAAGAGCCTCTTGATGAAAGTGAAAGTGGAGAGTGAAAAAGTTTGCTTAAAGCTCAACCTTCAGAAAATTAAAATCATGGCTACCAGTCCCATAACTTCATGGCAAACAGATTGGGAAACAGTGAAAACAGTGACAGACTATTTTTTGGAACTCCAAAATCACTGCAGATGGTGACTGCTGCCATGAAATTAAAAGACGCTTGCACCTTGGAAGAAAAGTTTTCACCAACCCAGACAGCAGATTAAAAAGCAGAGACATTGCTTTGCCAACAGTCCATCTAGGCAAAGCTATGATTTTTCCAGTAGTCATGTATGGATGTAAAAGTTGGACTGTGAAAAAAAATGAGCTTCGAAGAATTGATGCTTTTGAACTGTGGTGTTGGAGAAGACTCTTGAGAGTCCATTGTCCTGCACAGAGATCCAACCAGTCCATCCTAAAGGAAATCAGTCCTGAATATTTATTGAAAGGACTGATGCTGATGCTAAACCTCCATTATTTTGGCTCCTTGTTATGAAGAACTGACTCATTGGAAAAGACCTTGATGCTGGACAAGACTGATGGTAGGAGGAGAAGGGGACGAGAGAGGATGACATGGCTGCATGGCATCACAGACTCAATGGACATGAGTTTCCATGAAATTAAAAGATGCTTGCACCTTGGAAGAAAAGTTGTCACCAACCCAGACAGCATATTAAAAGCAGAGACATTGCTTTGCCAACAGTCCATCTAGCCAAAGCTAAGATTTTTCCAGTAGTCATGTATGGATGTAAAAGTTGGACTGTGAAAAAAACTGAGCTCCAAAGAATTGATGCTTTTGAACTGTGGTGTTGGAGAAGACTCTTGAGAGTCCCATATCCTGCACAGAGATCCAACCAGTCCATCCTAAAGGATATCAGTCCTGAATATTCATTGGAAGGACTGATGCTGATGCTGAACCTCCATTATTTTGGCTCCTTGTTATGAAGAACTGACTCATTGGAAAAGACCTTGATGCTGGACAACACTGATGGTAGGAGGAGAAGGGGACGAGAGAGGATGACATGGCTGCATGGCATCACAGACTCAATGGACATGAGTTAGAGTAAACAGGAGTTGGTGATGGATAGGGAGACCTGCCATATTGCACTCCATGAGGTTGCAAAGAGTCTCACACGACTGAGTGACTGAACTGAACTGAACTGAAGATGTCTCATCCATATTCTGTTTTCATTTCTTTAGATATATAGCAGGAAGAGAGATCACTGAATAGTGGAGTAGTTCTATTGTTGATCTTTTGAAAAGCTTCCATACCGTTTTCCATAGTGGCTGCACCAATTTACATTCTCACCTGGACTGCAGTGGAATTTTTCCTTTTCTAAATCCTCACCTCTTCAGTTCAGTTCAGTTCAGTCACTCAATCAGTCATGTCCGACTCTTTGCGACCCCATGAATCAGCACGCCAGGCCTCCCTGTCCATCACCATCTCCTGGAGTTCACTCAAACTTATGTCCATCGAGCGGTGATGCCATCCATCCATCTCATCCTCTGTCATCCCCTTCTCTTCCTGCCCCCAATCCCTCCCAGCATCAGAGTCTTTTCCAATGAGTCAACTCTTTGCATCAGGTGGCCAAAGTATGGAGTTTCAGCTTCAGCATTAGTCCTTCCAAAGAACATCCAGGACTGATCTCCTTTAGGATGGACTGGTTGGATTTCCTTACAGTCCAAGGGACTCTCAAGAGTCTTCTCCAACACCACCTTTCAAAAGCATCCATTCTTCGGCGATCAGTTTTCTTCACAGTCCAAGTTTCACAGCCATACATGACCACTGGAAAAACCATAGCCTTGACTAGATGGACCTTAGTTGGCAAAGTAATGTCTCTGCTTTTGAATATGCTACCTAGGTTGGTCATAACTTCCTTCCAAGGTGTAAACGTCTTTTAATTTCGTGGCTGCAATCACCATCTTCAGTGATTCTGGAGCCCAGAAAAATAAAATCAGCCACTGTTTCCACTGTTTCCCCATCTGTTTCCCATGAAGTGATGGGACCAGATGCCATGATATTAGTTTTCTTAATGTTGAGCTTGAAGCCATGTTTTTTCACTCTCCTCTTTCACTTTCATGAAGAGGCTTTTTAGTTCCTCTTCACTTTCTGCCATAAGGGTGTTTTCATCTACGTATCTGAGGTTATTGATATTTCTCCCAGCAATCTTGATTCCAGTTTGTGCTTCTTCCAGCTCAGCATTTCTCATGATGCACTCTGCATATAAGTTAAATAAGTAGGGTGCCAATATACAGCCTTGACGCACTCCTTTTCCTATTTGGAACCAGTCTGTTTTTCCACGTCCAGTTTTAGCTGTTGCTTCCTGACCTGCATATAGGTTTCTCAAGAGGCAGGTCAGGTGGTCTAGTATTCCCATCTTTCAGACTTTTCCACAGTTTATTGTGATTCACACAGTCAAAGGCTTTGGCATAGTCAATAGAGCACAAATAGATGTTTTTCTGGAACTGTCTTGCTTTTTCCATGATCCAGCAGATGTTGGCAATTTGATCTCTGGTTCCTCTGCCTTTTCTAAAACCAGCTTGAACATCTGGAAGTTCACAGTTCACATATTGCTGAAGCCTGGCTTGGAGAATTTTGAGCATCACTTTACTAGCATGTGAGATGAGTGCAATTCTGAGGTAGTTTGAGCATTCTTTGGCATTGACTTTCTTTGGGATTGGAATGAAAACTGACCTTTTCCAGTCCTGTGACCACTGCTGAGTTTTCCACACTTGCTGACATATTGAGTGCAGCACTTTCACAGCATCATCTTTCAGGATTTGAAATAGCTCAACTGGAATGCCATCATATCCACTAGCTTTGTTCGTAGTGATGCTTTCTAAGGCCCACTTGACTTCACATGCCAGGATGTCTGGCTCTAGGTGAGTGATCACACTTCGTGATTATCTGGGTCGTGAAGCTCTTTTTTGTAGATCTTCTGCGTATTCTTGCCACCTCTTCTTAATATCTTTTGCTTCTGTTAGGTCCATCCCATTTCTGTCCTTTATCGAGCCCATCTTTGAATAAAAATTTCCCTTGGTATCTCTAATTTTCTTGAAGAGATCTCTAGTCTTTCCCATTCTGTCTTCCTCTATTTCTTTGCATTGATTGCTGAGGAAGGCTTTCTTATCTCTCCTTGCTATTCTTTGGAACTCTGCATTCAGATGCTTTTATCTTTCATTTCCTCCTTTGCTTTTCACTTTTCTTCTTTTCACAGCTATTTGTAAGGCTTCCTCAGACAGCCATTTTGCTTTGTTGCATTTCTTTTCCATGCAGAAGCACGCTGGCTGAGACAGACCTCGCAGAAGTGTGCCCAAGAGGAGCTACCGGAGCGGCCGAGAGGAGCTTACCCCACGTCCGAGGTCAGGGGCATGGGTCGAGATGAGCTACTGTGCACCCTAGGTCAGGGCAGTGGCCAGGAGGAGCTATCTCATGCCTGAAGTCAGGGGAGGAGGCCAAGAGGAGCAACCCCATGTCCAAGGAGCGGTGGCTGCGCGAGCGAAGGAGGGTGGAGAGGAGCTACCCCTCACCTCTTCGATCACGTTTTTTAATGATAGCCATTCTAAACATTCTAAGCTGGCTTGAAACTCAACATTCAAAAAACTAATACCATGGTATATTGTCCCATCACTCCAAGGCAAATAGAAAGGGAAAACTTGGAAGCAGTGCTAGATTTTATTTTCTTGGGCTCCAAAATCACTGCAGATTGTGGCTGCTGCCATGAAATTAAAGGACACTTGCTCATTGCAAGGAAAACTATGATAAACCTATACAGCACATTAAAAAGCAAGGATATCACTTTGCTGACAATGGTCCATATAGTCAAAGATATGGTTCTGTAGTAATCAGGTTTGAATGTTATTTCATACATGCATGCTCAGTTGTGTGGTGTTCTTTTGGACTCCATGGATTAAAGTAGTCCAGGCTCCTCCATACATGGGATTTTCCAAACAAGAATACTAGAGTGGGTTGCCATTTTCTAAACCAGGGGAAGATTTTCCAAGCAAGATCGCTGAAATGGGCTCCCATTTCCTTCACCATGGTTTGATCACTCTCCTAAAGCCAGACATCATGAAGTGTGAAGTCAAGTGGGCCTTAGGAAGCATCACTATGAACAAAGCTAGTGGAGGTGATGGAATTCCAGTTGAGTTACTTCAAAACCTAAAACATGATGCTATAAAAGTGCTGAACTTAATTTGCAAGCAAATTTGGAAAATTAAGCAGTGGCCACAGGACTGGAAAAGGTCAATTTTCATTCCAGTCCCAAAGAAAGGCAGTGGCAAAGAATGTACAAACTACTGCATAATTGTACTCACCCCACACACTGGCAAAGTAATGCTCAAAGTTCTCCAAGTTTGGCTTCAACAGTATATGAACTGAGAATTTCCAGATGTTCAAGCTGGACTTTAAAAAGGCAGAAGAATGAGAGATGAAATTGCCAACATCCATTTGATACTAGAAAACAAGAGAATTCCAGAAAAAAAATTTACTTCTGCTTCATTGACTACACTAAAGCCTTTGACTGTGTGGATTAAATCAAACTATGGGAAATTCTTCAAGAGATGGGAGTACCAGACCACCTACCTGCCTCCTGCAAAACCTATATGCAGGTTGAAAAACAACAATAAGAACCAGACATGGAAAAATGGACTGGTTCCAAACTGGGAAGAGTGCTTCAAGGATGTAAATTGTAAACCTGTTTATTTAACTTGTATGCATAGTACATCATGCAAAATGCTGGGCTGGACGAAGAACAAGCTGGAATCAAGATTGCCAGGAGAAATATCTATAACCTTAGATATGCAGAAGACACCACCCAAATGCCAAAAAGCAAAGAGGAAATAGTCTATCGATGACGGTGAAAGAGGAGAGAGAAAAAAGCTGGCTTAAAGCTCAAGATTCAAAAAATGAAGATCATGCCATCTAGTCCCATCACTTCATGGCAAATCGATGGGGAAACAGTGACTTTATTTTCTTGGATTCCAAAATCACAGTGGATGATGAGTGCAGCCATGAAATTAAAAGAATCTTGGTCTTGGAAGAAAAGCTATGACAAACCTACAGCGTGTATTAAAAAGCATAGAAATTACTTTGCTGACAAAGGTCTATATAGTCAAACTATGGCTTCTCCCAGCAGTCAGGTATGGATGTGAGAGTTGCACCATAAAGAAGGCTGAGAGTCAAAGAATTGATGCTTTTGCACTTTGGTGTTGGACAAGACTTTTGGGAGTCCCTTGGTCTGCAAAGAGATCAAACTGATCAATCCTAAGGGAAATCAATCCTGAATATTCACTGGAAGGACTGATGCTGAAGCTGAAGCTCCAATATTTTGGCCACCTGATGTGAAGTGCTGACTCATTAGAAAAGACCCTGATTATGGGAAAGATTGAAGGCAGGAGGAGAAGGGGATGAAGAGGATTAGATGCTTAGATGGCATCACTGTCTCGACAACATTAATTTGAGCAAGCTCAGGAGATGGTGATGGGCAGAAATGTCTGGCCTGCTGCAGTCCATGAGGTCGCAGAGCCAGATGCAACTGAGTGACTGAAAAATGCCATGAGATCTCCTGACTCAGGAATCGAACCTACATCTCCTGCAACAATTGCATTGGCAACTGGTTTCTTTACCACTGAACCATAAAGAAGGCTGAGCACCAAAGATTTGATGCTTTCTGATTGTGGTGCTGGAGAAGAGTCTTGAGAGTCCCTTGGAGGACAAGGAGATCAAATCAATCAATCCTGAAGGAAATCAACTCCAACTATTCCTAGAAGGAGGGATGCTGAAGCTGAAACTCCAATACTTTGGCCATCTCATGAGAAGAACTGACTCACTGAAAAAACCTGATGCTGGAGCAGATTGAAGGGAAAAAGAGTAGGGGGCAGCAAGGATGAGATGGTTAGATAGCATCTCACCTCAATGGGTATATATTTGAGCAAACTCTAGGAGATAGTGCAGAATGGAGGAGCTTGTCATGCTGTAGTGAATGGGTCACAGTGTCAGACACAACTTAGTGACTGAACAACATCAACAACAATTCTAATAGATGTGAGGTGGGATTTTGACTTGCATTTCATGATGCTTAGTAACATCAATCCCCTTTTCAAGTACCTGTTGACCATTTATATGTCTTCTATGTGCAAATGTGTATTCAGTAACTCCATTCATTAAAAAAAATGCTATTGAGTAATATGTGTTACTTGTATCTTTCGTATATCAGTCTATATCAGATGTGTAATTTTCAAAATATTCTCCAATTTTGTACACTGACCTTCATTTTGTAAATCGTTTATTTTTCTGTGTAGAAGCTTTTGAGCTTGATAAAGCCCCACCTTTTGTTTTGCATTAGTTCCTTGTATTGTTGGTATCATATCCCAAAATTTCTTGCCAATACCCTTGTCAAGAAACTTTCCTCCAGTTTTATAATAAGACATTTATGGCTTCAGGTCTTATGTTCAAGTCTGTAGTCCATTTCTAGTCAAGTTTTGTAAGTAATGCAATGTGGTGGTTTAGTCGCTAAGTCATGTCTGTCTCTTGTGACACCATGGAGAGTATCCAACAAGGCTCCTCTGTAGATGGGATTCTCCAGGAAAGAGTACTGGAGTGGGTTGCTAATTCCTTCTCCAGGAGCTCTTCCTGACCCCAGAATTGAACTTTGGTCTCCTGCATTGAAAACAGATCTTTACCAACTGAGCTATGAGGGAAGTAATGTAATATAAGAGTCCAAGTTTTATTCTCCTGCATATGACTATTTACTTTCCCTAGTACTACTTATTGAAGAGGTAACACTTTTCCTATTAAATATTCTTTACTTTTTGTCAAATATTATTCAACTTTACATATAAGGGTTTGTATCAGGGCTCTCAATCCTGTCCATTGGTCTGTATGTCTATTTTTATGACAGTATCATCTGTTTAAAATTGCTATAACTTTGTAGTACAGCTTTAAATAACAAGTGGTGTGTCTCCAATGTCATTATTTGTTGGGACTGCTTTGGCTGTTTGAGAGCTCTTGTGACTTTACACAAATTTATAATTTTTCAATTTCTATGCCCCAGAAGGACTTAGAAATTGGTCATTCAATCCATTCTTCTTTTTCTGCCAAGGAACTCTTTCTAGCTGAAAGTTCTCTCTTGGTGATGAGTAATGCTGGCTTGGGGATGATGCTGGTAAAATAAAGCTACCATCATTCTGTGCTTGTGTGATTTATCTCAGATTTTTTGTTCTACTGTGCTGCTAAAACTTCTTACATGGCCTTTAGGACACCCATAGATGATTTTTCTCATGGATAGTGTCCAGTTTTTATTCTCTGTCAGGGAACAAAGAGGCTGGGATCTTCCTCCTATTTATAAATTAGCAGAAGTAAGTTTTTAAACTGGTAATGGTTATAACTATGCAGATCATGACTGCAGCCATGAAGTTAAAAGACACTTGCTCCTTGGAAGAAAAGCTATGACCAACCTAGAGAGCAATTAAAAAGCAGAAACATCACTTTGTCAACAAAAGTCCATCTAGTCAAGGCTATGGTTTTTCCAGTGGTCATGTATGGATTTGAGAGTTGGATTATAAAGAAAGCTGAGTGCTGAAGAATTGATGCTTTTGAACTATGGTGGTTGAGAAAACTCTTGAGAGTCCCTTGGAGTGCAAGGAAATCCAACTAATCCACCCTAAAGGAAGTCAGTCCTGAATATTCATTGGAAAGACTGATGCTGAAGCTGAAACTCCAATACTTTGGTCACCTGATGTGAAAAACTGACTCATTGGAAAAGACCCTGATGCTGGGAAAAATTGAAGGTTGAGGAGAAGGGGACAACAAAGGATGGCATCACTGACTCAATGGGCATGAGTTTGAGCAAGCTCCGAGAGTTGATGTTGGACAGGGAAGCCGGGCGTGCTGCAGTCCATGGGGTCGCAAAGAGTCAGACATGACTATAAGGAAGTCAGTCCTGAATATTCATTGGAAAGACTGATGCTGAAGCTGAAACTCCAATACTTTGGTCACCTGATGTGAAAAACTGACTCATTGGAAAAGACCCTGATGCTGGGAAAAATTGAAGGTTGAGGAGAAGGGGACAACAAAGGATGGCATCACTGACTCAATGGGCATGAGTTTGAGCAAGCTCCGAGAGTTGATGTTGGACAGGGAAGCCGGGCGTGCTGCAGTCCATGGGGTCGCAAAGAGTCAGACATGACTAAACGACTGAACTGAACTGAACTGACATGAGGAAAGCTGAGTGGCTTTTCATTGCATTCGCTAAATTCTTATAGTGGTAATACCTGGAATTTTTAAAAACTAATAAGTACCATTATTAATTTAAAAATTCATATATTTTTAACAATAGATCATTTTCTTTAAATAAATGTAGTAATTCTTTGAGGTTATAATTTATCACCAAGTAGTGGTAGGTGATAAAATACTTTCACAAAATTTAGGAAGTATAAAATAATCTTATTTGATATTAGATGTACTCTAAGTTATGCAAAATTTGTCAATTTAAAATTATATAAAACTGATTATTCCTTCAAAAACAAAATGATTGTTACAAAAGAATATATTCTCTACTCACGAAGGGTTGTTAATAACTGCTTTCAATGCATTAAGTAGATCTGCACTTGTCATTCTTTGCAAGTCTACTGCAACAGCTGCTCCTTTGGCTTTCAAACGAGCAACATTATCATGCTGGTCACCAAACAGAGGAATTCCAATCATAGGGACCCCGTGGTAAATAGCTTCATAGATCCCATTGGTTCCACAGTGACTGACAAAAGCTCTGGTTTTGGGATGACCTACAAATTAAATATATATATATATATATATATATATATATATACACACACACACACATATATTATTCTAAGATATAAGAGTGTCAGAAAAAGAAAGTCATGACACCTACATAAGCCAAATTCTATTAGGTAACATCTTCTATATAATTCTGTGCCATGAGGACACATATACATTCTTATAGGCTCTGAAGAAAGCAGCAATTAATTACTGCAGGCTAAGGTCCCATCACTTCATGGGAAACTGATGGGAAACAGGGGAAACAGTGTCAGACTTTATTTTGGGGGGCTTCAAAATCACTGTACTGAAGTATAATTAGTGATTATAATTAGTGATTCCAGCAATTAAGTCATTCCACAGACAACTAAGAAAGTTCCTGCAGAATATATGGTGGAGAGTACTTGTCATTTGACAAGTTGTTGCAGGAAAAGTATATCAATATAAAAGAAGGGAGGGACTGAAGAAATTAATATTTTTGTAGATGTGAAAGGGGAGGGGAGATGTGCAGTATTTCAATATGAGAATGTTGGCATAACAAGCTAGAAAGATAGGCTACATTAGCTCATGGTGTACTATGTTTAAGAAAATAGGATTTGCACTTGAATTTATACTAATATGCTGCCATTTATTATACATGAAATATAGATGAAATGGTTGGCAGATTTTATTTTTTCCATAGAGAAGAGAGATGTGAGAAAATTGGTGAAGAGAATCAGGAGTGTGTTGCAGTATTCTATACAAACGTTAATGAAACCTTGATCTAAACATACTTTCTCTGACCTTGATCCTGTGGAGGGAGAGATTATATCATAAATGAGAGACCCATAAATTTGATATTTATGTTAGAGTTTGACAAAGATCCTTGACCAAGGTCTAGTCAGGTTCCTCTGAACTCTTCTCAAATACAATTTGATTTTGTGGCTCCACTATCTCTGTATTGATCACTTTTAACAAGCATTCTACTAGGTCAGTTGAGCTCTGCACTTTTCCGTCCAATGAACTTTCACTATGTTCTTTTGTGATAAATTCTCCATTTTTCTTTCTGCATACAAATTGTTTCCAGTCTCTCTGTTTTATTGTAAAAATCCATTGTACTAATAACTATACTTACAGTGATGGTCTTGAATAAATGTGCTTTACAGTCTTTAACAAGTGACATGAATAAACCTTTCTTTCAAAACTCCTGAAGCAATGTGAAGATTTATTAAAGTTTTTTTCCTTATTTTAAATACAAATTTGTTGATATCTGTTATTGAATAATCATTCAGATTATACCTCATTCAGCTCTGTTTATTTTTCTTCCCTTTGGTCTTACCAAGAAGATCATTCTGTGGAATCCATTTATATAGCCGGGTATTGGCTCCTAGGGTTTCTGGTTTCTTTCCTGTGTATCTCCACAGAACCTATTAAGATAAATGTCTTTATTAGAAGATTTTAGAATCACATCCTGTCAGAAGAAGTTAACCTACCCTGATGGTTCAGATGGTAAAGAATTTGCCCACAATACTGAAGACCAGGATTTGATCCTTGGATCAGGAAAATCCCCTGAAGAAGGAAATGGCAATCCACTCTAGTATCCTTGCCTGGAATATGCCATGGATGGAGGAACCTGGCAGGCTATAGTCCATGGGGTTGAGAAGAGTCAGACATGACTGAGTGACTTCATTTCATTCAAATGTGATGCCTCCAGGTAATGCACAAGTAAACTGAGTCTCTAAATGATTAGGTAATGAATGTTTTTAAACCATAAACATTACAGCCATGTTTTCAAAGACTTGCAATGATCCTAGCCAATAGCCTTTCATCTTCAAGTTAATTCTAACTTAACTCAGTGAAGAAAAATGATGAAGATGTACATGAAGAATGACCTTCTGAATCTGAAAGAACTACATACGAGTGTTACTAGGCCACTCTGGTAAAGGGGATTTTTGAAAGAAAGATTTCAGAGGCAAGGGGACAGATGTTATTTAGCTCTTTTGAACTATTGTTTATGTACTTACCATTAATGTAGACTCATACAGTAAAATATTCATAATCATATTTATCACTTTAAAGTATTCTAAGTCTAGAGTTTGGCGGCATTAAAAACATCCACAAGGTGTAACCAGCAACTATATGGAATGGCATCCAGTCGCACAGTCGTGTCTGACTCTTTGTGATCTCATGGACTGCAGCCTGCCAGGCTCCTCTGTCCAAGGGGATTCTCTAGGTAAAATTACTGGAGTGGATTGCCATACCCTCCTCCAGGGGATCTTCCTGGCCCATTGGTGTTGGTGATAGACAAGGAGGCTTAGCGTGCTGCAGTCCATGGAGCCACAAAGAGTTGGACATGACTGAGCGACTGAACTGAACTGAGAAAAAAGATATCACTCAGTTAAAACCTAGAATGGTATCAATAAAAAGTTACAGTTTGCCGGAACATTGTAAAGTATACTCCTAAATCTTTTACTGTATTGTTAAAGTTTTAAATGTTGAAGAATCACTATTTAGGATTTCATTTAGGATTATTTTTTAGGATTCATTATTTAGCATTATTAGAAGAATCATTATTTAGGATAATTTTAAAATCTAAGCTCTTATTTCCAGGTTCAATTTGACAATGCTCAAAATCAATAATTACTAGAAAATATAGTCCCAAGACATTCTGAGAATCAAACCTATTATTTTTAATATATTTTCCTTTATTCTCTGTCATGTTATTTGCAACTTGTTTATATGCTTCAGATTTAAAGAAATATAAGAATAGCAAAAAATGTTATGTTACATGGATGCTTTAAAACCTAATGCACAGGGGCGCCTAAGATGGAGGAATAGGACGGAGAGACCACTTTCTCCCGCACAAATTCATCAAAAGAACATCTCAACGCTGGGTAAATTCTACAGGGCAGCTTCTGAATGCGAGCAGAGGACATCAGGCATCCAGAAAAGCAGAACATTGTCTTCAAAAACAGGTAGGAAAAACACAGAAGACGAAAAGAGAAACAAAGGAGGTGGGGAGGGAGCTCCGTCCCGGGAAGGGATTCCTGTCCCGGGAAAAGACATTCAAAGGGAGAGAAGTTTCCAAATTCCGGGAAGCACTCTCACTGCCGAATCTGTGGCGGGAATTGGAGGCACATGGCAGGGAGGAAAAATGAATGGTGATTGAGACCAGCAGGTTGCAAGCCCGGCGGTGATTCCCCCCGCAGAGAGGCAGAGCAGATGCCTGCATACACCACTAGCAAGTGGGGGCTGGGCAAGGAGGCGAGGGAGACGCGGGCGGCAGCGCTTCTTAAGAATCGGGCCAGAACGCCCGCCCGCGCGTAACCGAGTGAATTAACTCAGGCTAGCACACCAGAGTGTGGGACAGTTACCACGCGAAAAGCTCTAACATAAGACACCACCAGGACCGCGCACAGAACAAAGGACGGAACAGAATTAGCCGGCTGCCCGCCAGCCCCCGCCGGCGACAGGCAGCCAGAGCCTTAAGGGCTGGAACTTGGCAATAGCAGCCCCGGAGGGACTTTGCTGATCAAACTGCAAGCAGGCTTCTTTGCTAATTGAGACTTCCTGGGGTGCTGGACAGATAACAATTTACCTGACCAGGAGTCCCGGGTTACACTCAGAAAACTGAGCAGCAAAGAGGGCGATAAGCTGCACGACTGCGCACGCCAAACACCTGAGCTGCTCGGTCCTGGGAAGGGCACAAAGCACGGGCCCATTCGAGTCTGAGACTAGCTGGGCACCGAGCCTGAGAGGCTTAGACCAGGGAGGTGCCTGCAGCCTAGGGACAGCCTCAGACGGTCCCCAGAGGAGAAAGGTAGAGCCTGAGCATTGTGCGCCGGGTGTAGGGGCAGGCCCAGCGGGGCTGAGACACTGCAAATATATGCCAGAGCTATTTGGTAGCAGCATCCCTCCCTCCCCTCAGTGCGACTGACCAAGTGAGCCTAAAAAAGAAAAAAAAAAAAAAAGAGTGACTGCCACCACCCTTCTGAGTTAGGGCGGAAATAGGACACTGAAGAGACTAGCAAACAGAGGAAGCTGAATACTTTAGTCATCCTAGCTCTAATATTTACTAAGAACTCTGCAAATTGGATATTCTCATCTCATTTTACTAAGGAGAAATTGAGGCTCCAGGAGATGTAGGAACTCATCCAAGGTTATACAGCTGGTAGATGGTAGATCAGGGATCAGGTCTGTCTGAATCTAAAGCCACAAGACATCTCTGCCCAGTCCTCTGACTATACAGTCTTAATGGAAACATCACTCTTGGAAAATCAGGTATCCTTGCAAAATCTACTAAGCAGACTTCAAGAGCTGAGTCACAGTTTGCTCAAAGCGGAGAGAAGGATGGGACTCCTTGGCCACTGGGCTCTGTTGGAGGCTGTTATACTGAAGGAGAGTCTTAAAAACTAGTCCTGTGATATTCACTGCTACACTGAGTGAAAGCGTGCTGTTAAGGGTGGAGTTCCTGTCTTCAGGGAGCCATGAGAGAAACACTTCTGTCAGTGAAAGTGTAGTCGCTTAGTGTCCGACTCTTTGAGATCCCACCAGGCTTCTCTGTCCATGGGATTCTCCAAGAGTGGGTTGCCATGCCCGCCTCCAGGGGATCTTCCAACCCAGGGAGCACAACCAGGTTTCCTGCACTGCAAATTCTTTACCATCTGATCCACCAGGCTCCTGTGCAGTCACCTGTGCTCTTGGATTGCTTTTCTACTCATCTGACTCTTCCTCTTTCTCTGGCATGGCTTCTGGGAAGCTCAGAGCCAAATATGTTTCATATAGCTGGGATAGACTTTGTTCATATAGTTTGTGCCTCATCTCACTGGCTTCTAGCTTACATTCTTATCCTGGTTCTCTCTTGGCTTCACTTTTCTCAGTAAAGGCAAATTGTGCAGCATTAGATAACTTTTGTAAGATGCTTTAAAGGTTTGTAGGATGAGACAGAGTACAACTAAGTAGAGATGGCACTGAGAATAATCACAGATGAGCATGGGCTCTGGCTGCAAAATAAGACAGGCAAATAAGTCAGTACAAAACTAGTCAGGCCAGTCCCTGGAGGACATTTCCACTCTTATACCTTTATGTGGCCTTGGTCATTTCAAATTAGCAAGTAAAGGTGTGTCCAAAAAAGTCCGATTCTGTATGGGGAATCAGGGAAGGCTAGAATCCTAGAAGGAGGAGGTGTGGTGGAGCTGGTGTGAGGGGATAAGGAGGAGTTCACTGGGTATATACAGAGGGATGGAGCAGAGAGGACATACCAGGCAGAAGGAACCATGTGCCTGCAAGAGCTTGGCAGGCTGGAGAAGTACTTGGGTTCAGCCTGGCTGGAGGCAGGGCAGGGTTACGAGAGGGGAGGGGTTGTTAGGAGATGCAACTGGATAAGGAGGCCAGGGTTAGTTGATGCAGGATCTTATATGCCTAGTCATGGAGTTTAGACTTTGTCTTGCAAAGAGAAAAGGGGTCAGGGGAGTGTTTGGCACTGAGGGATGATATTGTCAGATCAATGGTTTAGAAAGGTCACTGTGACAGGTTGGAGGATGGAAGGGAAGTGGGGAGGAGACCACAGGTATCCAGGAGAGAGATGATGGGGGGCTGGACCAGTGAAGGGGGCAGTGGGGATGTGGAGAAGCAAGCAGCTTTGAGAGATGTGACAGGATTGGTGATTAGGGGAATCCAAGATGACAGCTGGTTTCTGGCAGAGAGATACGTGGCTATATGGCTGTTCTTTGAGTTTGCAAAGGCAAGAAGTAGATATGCTTGGTGTCATTCATTTATTCCATTATGAACATTTATCAAGAACCTTCTGTGTGTCAGGCCCTATGCTAAATGCTGCAGTTTGGTGTTACCAGGTGGTCCCATTTGTCCCTCATTCCCCTTCCCAGCCCCACCCCACCCATCTTCCCTCTTGGTCACCCTCTTGCTACCCAGAGCTGCTCCCTGCCCTCTCTGCTAGTGCTCTGACTCCCTGTCCAGCCCTCTGGGTGTGACCTTAGCCCTCTTTCCCCACAAATTCCCTTCTCCCCACCCTGATGAAGACGGGCTCTAGACTTGTAGCTTCCTAGGTAGACCGGGCTTAGAGAGTACCCACAACCCCTTCCAAGGCCCAGCGTCCCTCCTGTCAAGTGCTCAGCCACCTTCCTTCCTTCCTGAGGAATCCATCTGCCCCTCCCATCTTGGGCAGCTCTGCCAACCAGCCAGGGCCTGTTGCCTAAGGCAATCTGCTGTCTTCTAAATCCTTGCCTGGGACAACTCTCCAGAAAGTGCAGACAGGGAATCTTAGGTGCAAACAAGAGAGTTTTCTGTAGCTGTTTTAAGCAAGCCGTTTATGAAAGTATTAGGTAGCACACAAGATCTGCAGGAGGGCCAGAAAGTCAGGATAAGGACCAGGCCAGCCACAGTGGCACAGGCTTGCTCCAGTGTAGACCCCACCGCTTCTGCCTGGGCAAGATGTCGCGGTCACACCACCGACCCAAGGCCGCCCCCCGGAGCCTCACCACTGCTGTCCCTGACAGCCACATGCCACTGTCACCACCCACCCTCACTTCCACATCCAGAACTTGGAGTGGAGATGCTGTGGGTGCAAGGGGGACCAGGACCGTGTTCCAGCTTCTACTTAGCAAAGCCACACTTAACACGGGAAGGGTATTTAATAAAAGGTACTGTCCAGATAGAAAACAGGACAGCCCCCAACTCTGGTGGGCACTCCCCCTCGGTCAGCTTTCCAATTGAGCTTCCAGAATCATTGGCTTTCATTTCTGGGGACGTGGTTTTCTTTTGCCCATTTTGGACATGCCCCAGGAGCACCTCCCCCCAAGGAAAACTGGCCCCTCACTCTTTTTGTTCCCCTGTACCTCAGACCAATCCCTGTCAGAGTGTCTGTAAAGCTTTGGGGTCCCTTTCAAGGTGGTGAGCTAAAGGCGAGGGCAATCAGCCTGCCTCCTCCCTCAGCCCCTAATGCACAGAGTGGACCTCAGTGCACACCGCAGGGAGGGAGAGAACAACCAACAGCCCCCCAGCACTGGGGGTGGGGGTCCGGGCTGGCAGCAGGTGTCAGGGCCAGGTGGGGCCTATGCTCGCTGGCTGGGTTTGTTCCTGGGCGTGATGGTGGAGACTGGAACATGGCCCCAAGCTACCCTGAGCCCCGCGTGCCCTCGCAGGAGTACACAGCCGCTGAGCAGCAGATCCAGCAGCAGATGAGCCTCGGGGAGCTGTGCCACCCCGTGCCCCATCATTCGAGCCCGTCAAGAGCTTCTTTAAGGACCTCGTGGAAGCCATGCAGAGCCTGCTGCAGACGCCACTGGATGCCCGCCTCAAGGAAAGTAAGTCACTGTGGGACCAGCCTTGGGTCCTTCACTCCCTGGCGCCGTCATTAGAGATGGTGCAGTCATGTCTGAATCATGTCTTTCCCGCACAGAGGCCCAAGGCTGGGCCCGACCCTCCCTGCCAACCTCACCTCCTACTCGTCCCGAGATAGGTCCTGTCTCTCACAGCCTCTCTGCTCTACTCCTGTCCCTCAGTCGCTCCAGGGGTCCTGCCTCACTTCAGCTTTGCCTGCACTCAGCTCCTAGCTGGACGGACCAATTCCCCCCCACCTCCTCTGCCTGGTCAAGGTCCACAGCTCCGCTTACTTGGGAAGCCCTTCCATAGGCTCCCTTGCTGTCTCAGCCATCCTCCCCTCTGCCCTGGGCCCGCTCCATCTCCTGCCTGGGGGTGTTTGTGAGCTGGATATATGGGCCCTTCTCTGCCTCTCTTAAATGCCTGGAGGGCAAGAACCACTTTGGGTCCATCTCTGAGGTCACCATAGAGCCTGACACAAAGCAGGTGCTCAGAAATATCCATTCCTTCATCTCTGTTATTAGGATTTGTTCAAAACAGCTATTGAGCCCCTGTATGTGCTGGGCACGGCAGAGCACAAAGAAGTGACCCTGCCTTTGTGATGCTCAGTCTTTTAAGGGGAAGACAGTCAACTAATGAATATGTATCAGCACAAAGAAGTGCCTGGAAAACATAATACTGAGTAAGGAGAAGAGAGGGTGACCAGGAGAAAGAGCTGTTTTCTATGGGGAAGTGGGGAAGGCCTCTTTGAGAAGAGGATGTGGGAGGTGACTTGCAGCATGGGCCAGAGAGCTTAGTGGTCACAGGCATGGATGCTGGAGCCACACTGCCTGGGCTCCTACCCCAGGCCCACCACTTCCTAACCCTGCCATCTTGAACAGGGCACCTAACTTTTCTATGCCTCTGTTTCTGCATCATAGAATGAAGATAATATAGTCCCGTCTCATAGAGTTGTTGTAAGGATTAAGTTATTCTTACATGTAAAGTGCTCAGAATAGTGCTCAGGCGTAATAAGCACCTGTGAGCACTAGCATTATTGTTACTGCTGCTGTTACATCCGGGGGAAAATGTCTTCTAGGTAGAGGGGAAAGCGAGTGCAAAGGTCCCGAGGCACAAGGCAATTGTGAGTTTGACTTGCTGGAGGAAGAGCAAAGGGCAGGGGTTGGAAACAGTCAATTGGAGTAGATGTGGGCACAAGAAGGGAAGAAGAGAGAGAGATACCAAGGAAACTCCAACGATTTTGAACTGAACAACTAGAAAGAAGTGGTCATATTCTGAGATGAAAAAGAGCACTTAGGATTGGAAGGAACAGCCCTTTGGGCTGTCTGAGTAGCCTATAGGGATCTGCAAGAGCAAGTGCTTGGCAAAAGGCAGCAAAAAGGAAGCCAAGAAGAAAGTGAGTGGTTGGTCCATTTTCTAAGAAAGACTGTGAAAGCAGCAGCTATGTTCCAAATAAGAAAGTTTGGAAAAACCCTAGTCACAAGAACTGTAGCAACCCAAACTGCATCTGATGGCCTTGAAGGTCACCTTTTGAAGTGAGTCTTGCTGACCTGTAGAATGACGAAGCGTTTAGAGAATTAAAGCTAATTCCCGAAGATGTTAAGGGCAAAAACTGCCTTTGATGGTATGGATCTTATCCATGTCAAAATACGCTCCATGATCAAAAAATGGCAGACCATGATTGAAGCTCATGTTGATGGCAAGATTACCAACGGTCATTTACTTCATGTATTCTCTGTGCTTTGCTAAAAAAAGCACAGCAAGCAGCACCACCCCGTGTATGTGGTGGACGCCTTCGTTATCCCCCGCTTTACAGGTGAGGAAGCCGAGAGTCAGAGAGGTTGATTGACATGCCCTAGGTCACACAGCTGGTAGGAGTCAAGGCAGAATTCAGACAGACTCTGGTCCCAGGGATTGTGCTCCCTTCCCCTGGAGTCGTTTCCTTCCAGGCCATCACCCTCATCCACCTCCAGATGAGGCCATCATTCTCACTATCATATCAAAGGTAACACTGAGAGGTACTGCCTCCCAGGAAGGCTCCAAGGAGATGGGGGTCTTGCAGCACCACTGCCTTCCAGCATCCCACCTCACCGCCCTCCCTGTGAGTTCCACAGACACTGCAGGTTCAACAGGCTGAAATGGAATCCAGCATCTTCCACCCGCTAACCCCCAAACCGCTGCTGCTTGCCTCCAATCTACTCTTCATTCCTCGCTCCCAATAGAGTCGAGCCTTGGAACTTGTACCACTGCAGTATGTCCTGAACCTGGCTCCTTTTCCATCCCTGCTGCCCCAGGTCAGCCCTGAGCCTACCCACAGGATGTGTCTACTCTCACCCTCCCCCGTCCATTCCCCATCAGAGGGAGCCTTAGAAATTCTTCTGCTCATGTCTACGCTCCTTCAAACATCTTCCTTGGCTCCTCACTTTATATAATACTCCTAGCACCTGTCTTTGCTCCTGCTATATTCTTGGGAAAGCCTCCCATCCTTTTTCTGGGTGTCCAAACCTTCCCCAAATCTTTAAGGGCCAGCTGAGGTGCTTCCTCCTCCAGGAAGCCTTCACTGACCCCTCTAAGCCCTGGAGCCCTTTCATGTCACTTCTTGGATCCAGAGCACTTTCTGCCTTGTGGTATAGTTCAAGCATGCCCATTTCTCTCCTCACTTACCTGACTGAATTGTTAGAGACAGGGATTGTGACCTGGGTTTCCCCTGAATTCTCTTTTGCGTGGATGAGTATGACCTTTTACCTGGATGAATATGAAAGGAGTAGGACCTTTTACCTGAACTCCCTTTGACCTGGATGAATATGACCTTGCTGAGGGCTTAGCTTTAATTTCCTGTTTTCTATCTTTATCCTAGAATTTGCATGTCTGCCGTGAAATTGCCCCCTTCCTTGACCATTGAATACATGGTTGATTCTCAGTGTGGTCCAGGAGCCTGCAGTTTCCTCCCCATGTCCAGGCTCACTCACATGGCCCTGCCAGTGCTTAATTTGCTTCCAATCTTGGAAAGTGTGTTTTTCTCTGTAGAACTGAGACTTGTCCTGGAGTTTTCCTGTTACTGTGAATTTGCATTTGCTACTTAAATTTGCATGCCATTCTTGGGGGAGAGATTATGTGAATCTCCAGTTCTGTAATATTTTTAGTAATGTTTTGTAGTTTGTGCTGCTTGCCTAAACGCCAGGCACTGATTTCTCACAATTCATTACAGGTAGGAACTGTCAGCTCTCGGGCTCCTCCTGCGTCCAGCCCGGTTCCTTGTTGAAAACAAGCCCCTCACCAGAGCGATCACTCTTCTTAAAATGTAAGATCCCAGGTGTGGGTAGAGGGAGAAGAGGGCAGGGGGTGTAATGGTGGGGAAGGAGGGTCACTGAAGTAGAGGGGCCTCCCTTTTTTCCTGAGAGACACACCTTTGGTTTTTTCCAACCCTTATTATCAGTTTGTTTTTTTTAAATTCAGAAATAATACATGTTCACTGTAGAAAACAAAATTTTTAAAAAGAAAATAACTCATAAATCACTGAAGAGCTTTGGAAATTTTTCTGCTTACCTACCAAGCAGACATGTAGTAGTAGACAACTATTACTATTTGCCCTTTTAACTTTCTTTGGCATATCTATATATACACAGAATATAAATATTTAATAAATATATATTTTACAAACATGGTGTCATACTATACATACTGTTTTGCAATCTGTGTTTTCATGTCCTGATATATTATGGATATCTTTGTTCCTTAAAAAATTATACAAGTAATGCATGCTTCTTGTAGAGAGTTACAAATTACTTAAATGAAAAGAAAACAATTGCCTCCCCCAGAGATAAATGTTAATATTTTGGCATATGTTCTTCCAGACATTTTAAAAGTACATGTGTATACATATTTTTAAAAATGGAATCATATTATAGATATTCTTGTGTAATTTTAAAAATTTAATAGTATAGGTTGAACAACTTCCTATTTCAATAAATACAGATTTTTTTTTTACAGGATACATGGCATTCCACTGAATATGCCATATTTAAATCAATCTCATACATTATTGGGTAGTTAGGCTGCTTTACATTTTCATTTCTATAAACAGTGCTGCAATAAACATCCATTCCTGTACTTATTTGTTGAATTAATAAGTGATTGAATACACCTTAGCTCATTTTTGGATTATTTTTTTAAGAGTAATTTCTCAAAGTAGAATTACTGGGCATGTATTTTTTAAAACTAATTGTTAACAGATATAAAATACATAAAAGAATACAAATCAAAGGTTACAGCTCAGTGATTTTAAAAAGTGAACACATTCAGTAACTTCCTTCAGACCATGAAATGGAAATTTCCAGCTCCCCAGAACCCTTCTTCATGCCAGTTCACTATCCCCAAAAGGTAACTACTCTCTTGACTTCTAACAATATAGGTTACTTTTGCCTGTCCTTGACATTTATATACTTAAATCACTCAGTCTGCACTCTTGCATCTTCGACAGAACAACATAATATCTGTGAGCCTTACCTATATGACTGTGTGTAGCAGCAGTTTGTTGATTTTCACTGTGGTGTAGTATTCCATCCTGTAAACTGGCACACCTAGTGCCTATTGATGGACATTATGGATTGTTTCAGCTTTGGCCTATAATGAATAATATTGCTATGACATCCTGTACATATCTTTTGATGCAACTATATGCATTTCTGTTGGATATTTACCCAGGAATAGGAGAAAAGGATGTCAAGTATAACTACTACTATGCAACATTGTTCTAGATGTCCTAGAGAGTGCCTTGAGGCAAGAAAAAGAAATGTAAGCTTTAAGGATAGGAAAAGAGTAAAAAAAGATCATTATGCAAAGGTGACAGGATTCTTTACAGAAATCCAAATTAAGCTTTAAATTAGAGTTAACAAATGAATTAGAAAAGCTGCCAGATGTAATGTCAGCATACAAAAATTAATTGTTCAGCTCAGTTCAGTCGCTCACTTCATGTCCGACTCTTTGCGACCCCATGAATTGCATCACGCCAGGCCTCCCAGTCCACCAACTCCCAGAGGTCACTCAAACTCACATCCATCGAGTCAGTGATGCCATCCAGCCATCTCATCCTCTGTCATCCCCTTCTCCTCCTGCCCCCAATCCCTCCCAGCATCAGAGTCTTTTCCAATGAATCAACTCTTTGCATGAGATAGCCAAAGTACTGGAGTTTCAGCTTTAGCACCATTCCTTCCAAAGAACACCCAGGACTGATCTCCTTTAGAATGGACTGGTTGGATCTCCTTGCAGTCCAAGGGACTCTCAAGAGTCTTCTCCAAGACCACACTTCAAAAGCATCAATTCTTCAGTGCTCAGCTTTCTTCACAGTCCAACTTTCACATCCATACATGACCACTGGAAAAACCATAGCCTTGACTAGACAGACCTTTGTTAGCAAAGTAACGTCTCTGCTTTGAATATGCTATCTAGGTTGGTCATAACTTTCCTTGCAAGGAGTAAGCGTTTTTTAATTTCATGGCTGCAATCACCATCTGCAGTGATTCTGGAGCCCCCAAAAATAAAGTCTGACACTGTTTCCACTGTTTTCCCATCTGTTTCCCATGAAGTGATGGACCAGATGCCATGATCTTCATTTTCTGAATGTTGAGCTTTAAGCCAACTTTTCACTCTCCTCTTTAACTTTCATCAAGAGACTTTTTAGTTCCTCTTCACTTTCTGCCATAAGAGTGGTATTATCTGCATATCTGAGGTTATTGATATTTCTCCCGGAAATCTTGATTCTAGCTTGTGCTTGTTCCAGCCCAGTGTTTCTCATGATGCACTCTTCATATAAGTTAAATAAGCAGGATAACAATATGCAGCCCTGACGTACTCCTTTCCCTATTTGGAACCAGTCTGTTGTTCCATGTCCAATCCTGACCTGCATACAGGTTTCTCAAGAGTTAGGTCAGGTGGGCTGGTATTCCCATCTCTTCCAGAATTTTCCACAGTTTATTGTGATCCACACAGTCAAAGGCTTTGGCATAGTCAATAAAGCAGAAATAGATGTTTTTCTGGAACTCTCTTGCTTTTTCCATCATCCAGCGGATGCTGGCAATTTGATCTCTGGTTCCTCTGCCTTTTCTAGAACCAGCTTGAACATCTGGAAGTTCACAGTTCATGTATTGCTGAAACCTGGTTTGGAGAATTTTGAGCATTACTTGACTAGTGTGTGAGATGAGTGCAATTGTGCAGTAGTTTGAGCATTCTTTGGCATTGCTTTTCTTTGGGATTGGAATGAAAACTGACTTTTTCCAGTCCTGTGGCCACTGCTGAGTTTTCCAAATTTGCTGGCATATTGAGTGAAGCACTTTCACGGCATCATCTTCCAGGATTTGAAANCAGGTCAGGTGGTCTAGTATTCCCATCTCTTTCAGAATTTTCCACAGTTTATTGTGATCCACACAGTCAAAGGCTTTGGCATAGTCAATAAAGCAGAAATAGATGTTTTTCTGGAACTCTCTTGCTTTTTCCATGATCCAGCAGATGTTGGCAATTTGATCTCTGGTTCTTCTGACTTTTCTAAAACAAGCTTGAACATCTGAAAGTTCACAGTTCACATATTGCTGAAGTCTTGATTGGAGAATTTTGAGCATTACTCTATTAGCGTGTGAGATGAGTGCAATGGTGTGGTAGTTTGGGCATTCTTTGGCATTGCCTTTCTTTGGGATTGGAATGAAAACTGACTTTTTCCAGTCCTGTGGCCACTGCTGAGTTTTCCAAATTTGCTGGCATATTGAGTGAAGCACTTTCACGGCATCATCTTCCAGGATTTGAAATAGCTCCACTGGAATTCCATTGCCTCCACTAGCTTTGTTCGTAGTGATGCTTTCTAAGGCCCACTTGACTTCACATTCCAGGATGTCTGACTCTAGGTGAGTGATTACACCATCGTGATTATTGTGGTCATGAAGATCTTTTTTGTATAGTTCTTCTTTGTATTCTTGCCACCTCTTCTTAATATCTTCTGCTTCTGTTAGGTCCATACCATTTCTGTCCTTTATAGAGCCCATCTTTGCATGAAATGTTCCCTTACTATCTCTAATTTTCTTGAAGAGATCTCTAGTCTTTCCCATTCTGTTCTTTTCCTCTATTTCTTTGCATTGATCGCTGAGGAAGGCTTTCTTTTCTTGCTATTCTTTGGAACTCTGCATTCAGATGCTTATATCTTTCCTTTTCTCCTTTGCTTTTCACTTCTCTTCATAGCTATTTGTAAGGCCTCCCCAGACAGCCATTTTGCTTTTTTGCATTTCTTTTCCATGGAGATGGTCTTGATCCCTGTCTCCTGTACAATGTCACGAACCTCATTCCATAGTTCATCAGGCAACTCTATCTATCAGATCTAGTCCCTTGAATCTATTTCTCATTTTCACTGTATAATCATAAGGGATTTGATTTAGGTCATGTACTGGCAATAAACAATTAGAAAATGAAATGTTAAAAACGTTATTTTCAGTAACACTTTCTAAAAACTTAGGAATAAATCTAACAAAAGATATATAAAACAACTCTCCAGAAAACTCCAAAATATTACCAAGAAAATTATCTGGTAGTATCTACTAAAGTTGAACATCCACATGCCCTAAGACCTAGATTTTTCTCTAACTTCATGTCTCCAAATGTGTATAATGCAACAAGGACTGTAACTGGGAGTTCAAATCACCACTTTTCTGGAGGACAATTTGGCAAAAGCCTTAAAAATGCAATCATCCCCATGGACCCATATTCTTTTGGGAATATAGCCTAAATAATCAGATATATAAAGAGGTGTTTTTAAAAGTCTTCTTAAAAGCTTAAATATTTTTTTAAAGCAGGGGGAAGGTATAGGTTAAATTCGAATTCATCTATACATCAAAATCTTAACGTTGCCATTAAAATGCTCTTATAAAAGAATATTATACAACGTGGTAAAATGTTCATAAATACATCAATACATTTAAAAAACAAATTACCAAGAGTCTGTATGGTATGACACCAGTGTTAAGAAATAAACCATAAAGGGGCAAGTAAAAAATTTTGGAAGGACACCCAAGTGTTAAAATAGTGATAGGGTTATTTTTAAATTTTTAGAAATTGGCAACAAATTCCATTGTACAAAATTCAAGCTGTACAACGGATGTGCATTAAATGCTGTCTCCTCCCGGTGTTTCCCGATCACCTCTCCACTGGTGATTTGCGTCTTTCCAGTTTTCTACCGTCGGAGAAGGCAATGGCAACCCACTCCAGTACTCTTGCCTGGCAAATCCCATGGACGGAGGAGCCTGGTAAGCTGCAGTCCATGGGGTCGCTAGGAGTCGGACACGCCTGAGCGACTTCACTTTCCTTTCATGCACTGGAGAAGGAAATGGCAACCCACTCCAGTGTTCTTGCCTGGAGAATCCCAGGGACGGGGGAGCCTGGTGGGCTGCCGCCCTTCGGGTCGCCCAGAGTCAGACACAACTGAAGCGACTTAGCAGCAGCAGTTTTCTACGATAAACAAGCGCAGGGCAGCCTGCGCAAGCACGGCCGTTCTCCCGGGGGCGGGGCGGGGCGGAGCGGGGCGGGGCGAGCCTGGGTCGCTGGCCCCGCCCCTCAGGCTTGGCCCGGTGTCCCCGCCCTCCACAGACGCTCGCACGCCCTGTCTGGAGCCCGACACGATGCACGCGCGCCTGCGCCTTTCTGCTGACCTCCTGACGGTGCGCTGCGGCCTCCTCGGCCGCCTGGGGCCCAGTGCCGCCCTGCGTTTTGACGCGCTGTGGCAGGTGCTGGGCCGCGACTGCTTCGCCGCCGGCCGCCACTACTGGGAAGTGGATGTGCAGGAGGCGGGCGTCGGCTGGTGGGTGGGCGCGGCCTACGGCTCCCTGAGGCGCCACGGGGCCGCGGACGCCGCCCGCCTGGGCTGCAACCGCCAGTCCTGGTGCCTCAAACGCTATGACCTCGAGTACTGGGCCTTCCACGACTGCCAGCGCAGCCGCCTGCGGCCCCGCCACGACCCTGACCGGCTCGGTGTCTTCCTGGATTACGAGGCCGGCGTCCTGGCCTTCTACGATGTGACGGACGGCATGAGCCACCTACACACCTTCCGGGCCGCCTTCCAGGAGCCGCTCTACCCGGCCCTGCGGCTCTGGGAAGGGGCCATCAGCATCTCCCGGCTGCCCTAGTGGCCGAGACCGTAGTGACCGCCTTAGGCTCTCCACGGCTCTACTCTGCCGCATCCAGACGGAGCTGGTCTACGACCTCCTCTGTAAGCATTCCCATCGTCTCCCCGAGCAGTCCTGCCCTGTGCTTTTTATAGTTCCTCTCCTAGTAGGCGAGTTTCACACGAGCCCTAAACCTGCAGGTCCTCTCCTGCTGCTCTCGTGCGACCCGCCACCCGCCACCAGGACACTCATACTACAGTGCCTCTTAGTTCAGGTTCCTGAAAGCACACACCCACAGGTGAGCCTTAAGCACCCTGACCATGTCAGTGAACATGATCCCCAGCGTCAGCTCACATAGCACCCAGAACTGCCTGGCACATAGTAGGCGCAAGATAAATATGTGAATGAGAGTCGCTGGGACTCTTCTATCCTTTAATGTCCCTTGGATCTGCTTCCTCCTCTTCACTCTACTTCAGCTTGTCCATGTCACCTCCCTTACGAGCAGCTGCAAAAGGTTCTTGGCCTGTCACCTCCTGGCCTGAACACTTTCCCAAGCTCATTTTCGACCTTACAGCCAGAGTGATCTGCTTGTAACCTCACTTAATTTCTTAGAACTATCAAAAGCTTCCCAAGGACTACAATGGGGAGGGGGCGGGGGAATCACTTTACCCTAGCATTCAAGGCTTTTCTAGTCTGCCCCAAAGTACATACCCTCATCTAGCTCCTACTGCTCTTTTCAGAGACCCTTCAATCAGAACGGAGAAGGCAATGGCACCCCACTCCAGTACTCTTGCCTGGAAAATCCCATGGACGGAGGAGCCTGGAGGGCTGCAGTCCATGGGGTCGCTGAGGGTCGGAAACGACTGAGCAACTTCACTTTCATTTTTCACTTTGATGCATTGGAAAAGGAAATGGCAACCCATTCCAGTGTTCTTGCCTGGAGAATCCCAGGGATGGGGTAGCTTGGTGGGCTGCCGTCCATGGGGTTGCACAGAGTCGGACACGACTGAAGTGACTTAGTAGTAGTCAGTCAGAACTGGGTCACATAGTTCCACTTGTATACCCTTGCCTTTGCCATTTCCCATACAAACACATTTATACAGGAAAGCCCTTTCTTCTTTTTGCCTGTCTGTCTTCCCCAGGCTTAACTGCCCCAGGAAGTCTCCCCAAACCACAAGAAATCCAGTCTGAGACCCATCTTTCCAATCAGATTAGAAGATTTCTAAAGGCAGCCATGTCCTATGCCCCCTCACCCTGAAAAATACAAAAAGTCCCTTCCCTCCAAGGCAGTGAGTCGATGACCACTAGCTGACTTCTAGTGAATCAGAACAGCTGAGTTGGGAGAGCCTTACAGATCACCCAGCCTGACCTCATTGTACATTTGGGGAGAATAAGGTCGTGAAAGAAAGTTGCCTCAAGTCACTCACAAAGATTAAGGACTGGGCCACCCCGCAGCACCCAGCCATGTGTCTCTGGCCCAGCCCTTCCAGCTCAGCTTTCAGCCTGGAAGATTTTCCTGCTTATTCACTTCTTAAGGGATGTCGGGAAGAAATCAGCAGATGACTGTTGCTAAGCAACCACAGGCAGTTTTCTCAATTGTCTTGGAATCAAAAGGAGAGGAACTTAGCATGAGTGGGGTTTGGGCAGCTCAGGCATCCGTTTTCCTCAGGTCCAAAATGTTGCCAAGGAAATGCAGAGAGCCCCTGCTTTCCAGAAAGTAGTGATGTTGTCAGTAGAGAAGGTTAAACCAGCAGGACTTCCCAGGGAAGTCAGCTCCTCCAGGAGGGAGGGAAAGGCCTCTTTCTAGGGTCTGTGCCTCGGTTCTGAACGTTCGGCATCCTGTTTGTCAAATTCCTTATGTGGTTTTGAAGTTATACTGTCTTAAGTTATCTTCTTAGGTGCTTGGCAGGAGGGCAGTGGCAAGGCTGAATCTCCCTCGTGGTTTAAACAGACTCTCAGTGCATTAATTAGTCTGAACCATATAAAACTGCCCATATCCAGTGGGGTTTCTTTTTTTTTTTTTTACCTAAAAACAGTAATTTCATATGAGGCAGTGTAATACAAGTAGAATACAAGGCAGAAGGAACTTCAAAAGTGGCTTTAGTCCTAACCAATTCATTTAAAACATCTAGCTTGGCTAGATGTCTTAAACACTACACTCCAAGAAAAGGGAAATTAATTCTACCGGGGATGGCCCAGAGCTGCATTCTGACAGGCAGAGGGCATTCCTGACAGAGGGAGATGGGTATGCTTGATTCCACATCTCTGTTCATCTCTGCAAGACTTATTCCCAGACTCACAGCCACAGGGTCCAAGTAAAAATCCTTGCTATTTTGCCAGGCACTGTTCTAATGCTTTACAACTATTAACTCATTTGATCCTTACATCACCCTTAGGAGAAAGATAGTTTGACAGTTGTTTTTTTTTTTTTTAACCTAAAAACAGTAATTTCATATGAGGCAGTGTAATACAAGTAGAATACAAGGCAGAAGGAACTTCGAAAGTGGCTTTAGTCCTAACCAATTCATTTAAAACATCTAGCTTGGCTAGATGTTTTAAACACTACACTCCAAGAAAAGGGAAATTAATTCTACCGGGGATGGCCCAGAGCTGCATTCTGACAGGCAGAGGGCATTCCTGACAGAGGGAGATGGGTATGCTTGATTCCACATCTCTGTTCATCTCTGCAAGACTTATTCCCAGACTCACAGCCACAGGGTCCAAGTAAAAATCCTTGCTATTTTGCCAGGCACTGTTCTAATGCTTTACAACTATTAACTCATTTGATCCTTACATCACCCTTAGGAGAAAGATAGTTTGACAGTTGTACACATGGCAAAACTTAGAGAATAAATAACATGCTCAATATCTTACAGCTAGTGGTGAGGCTGGGGTCTGTGCTCTTCCACCGTGTTTAGGTGAATGCAGCCAGTCTCTAGCCAGTGCTTACTTGCTCTGGCCCCTCTTTTATGAGGCCTGTGATGCCCTGCTTTTGCCTGGTTACTCTGTGGGATTGAGTCTTACTTTTGGATTACCTTCCGTGGGCTCTGAGAGGAAGTCTTACACCCCGAGGGAGATTTGAGGTTTTGGGATTCATGTATTGTAGCAAGAGTCAGAGCTGAAGTATAAAGGACAAAAACTGCAGTTTTTGTCCACAATCATTTGTGACCTCAGGCTAGTCGCTATACTTGCTGGGAGATCATCTGTAAAGTGGGATTAATGACCCTAACCTAGCAGTGCTGTGAGGCTCAAATGAGCCCAGAGAATGTGAACTATCCTGAAAACTACAGTGCTATGCCATGCCAGGACCTGTTGGCATGCCAGTGGGTTCCTGTTGAGCATGGCAGTGCTAAGACAGCTGATACTCCTAGCTGCCATCTGACAGGAGCAGGCGCCTCCGGTAGCATTCAACACAAGACTGAGGTTTCTTGGGGTCCAGGTCTGAAACGGTACCCTCACTTACTCTTTTTGCAGACTTGAATTTTTAGAAATTTATTAATAAGAGCAAATTGCTTGCAGATGTGGTTTGTTTTAATAAAACATGAGTACCATCCCTTTTAACCATGTTCTTCATTGGGAGTTTGTGTTGCTTCAAATACCCTGCACCTAGGGCTGGACGGGGCCTTGCTCCTCTCCTACCCGCTCCACAAATTCCTTGTTGCAGTCAGTTGGTTCCTGATGGAGTATCTCTAATAGCAGGAAGAGGTCACTATTTCTAAAGGTAGTTCACTGAGTTCTTGTGCATGTGGAAATAAATCCTGCCTTCCAGCTGTTCCTATCCAAGATATTGTTTGTAATTTTTGATTGACACTGAAGCCATCTGTGGTCACTTACTAATATTTAGAGATTTCAGGGACCCTCCATCATCTCTTCTGTTTCTGCAGTTCTTTGTCAGGGAGAAGGGGACAGTGATGATAGCCTGCGGGAGGCAGCCTAGCAGAGGGCACAGAGGTGGCCCTGGTGGACAGGAGCCCATACCATGAGGAGGAGACCACCTGCCCAAGAAGCCAAGCTGCATACGAGGTGGGGTGGATAAGCATTAAGAGCGAGAGGCCCAAGGTTGAGTTCCCCATGTCGCTGCTCTGATGCCTTCCATGGCTTCCCATTGCTTATAGAATGCAGATCAAAGTCAGCAGGCTTTAAGACCTTGCTTGCTTCCTGACCTCCTTCCTCTCCATGTGGCCATCCCTGCCCAACTATCACCTGGACACCCACAGCCCCTCCCATGCCTCAAATCCCACAGTTCCTCCCTCAGTCAGTTCTGAACCTGCAAGACTGATCTAAGAGTGCCACAAACTCCAGGGGAGCTTCCCTGGCCAATGCCTCATCTCCTAGGCCCACTCTTACAGCTCCCATGACTTGGGACACATTTCAGCAGTTCACACATGCAGGGCCTGCTTGTGGAAGTACCAGCAGACAGGGACTGTGCTGCCACACTGTACGCCCAGCACTGAATCCTCCCACCTGGCAGGTACTTGGGACGTGCAAATGGACCAGAGCTGTGACCAGATATCCATCCTCCTGACCTCAGGGCCTGGCACAGCGTGAGGCGGCCAGCCCTCCTGGCAGAGTGTGCAGGCAGCCCCATACTTTACCCACACACATCATACACAGGCTCTCATTTTCTCTGTGTGCCAGTGGGAAGCATGTTCTCAGTAATGGCCCTCCTCCTCTCCAGCATGTTACACAAAGACCTATGCCCTCAGTTGCTCTTCAAAGTGTGAGGCTCCCTGGCTTCTGCCATCTGAGGTCTACAGAGCAGCCTGGGAGCTAACATTCCAGTCTGACAGGACCTGGAGGTAGCTGCCCAGAGACCGCCTGCTGCACATTCTCAGCTGGAGCCCCAGCGAGGCTCTTCCCTCCTTTCCTTTCAGACACATATCCTGTTCCCAGGCCCTGGAACATATCCTGGCTGCCATACCAAGTCTCTTACTAGGAAGTCTCAGATATTTAGTTTAATGTCATTTCTACTCTTGTAGAAAAAAAGGTTATGGAATCAGAAATTTTGATTTTCTACTCATGATTGTTTATAGGGAGAAGTGAAGGGCGTAAACAGCAGCCAGAAATGGATGCTGTCACACTGTAGCTCTTAGCATGTCAATTTATGGATTCTTGTATGACCCCAGAGTCCCACCCCACCCCACCCACACATACAAACGCAGGCAGGTGCCTTTTCAGAAACTGTTTTGGGACCCACAGGAGAGGAAGGCCCTATCTTCACAAGTAAAGAATCTTCAGAAGGCAAATTCACACATTTGAAGAGAGACTCCAAGACACACTCTGAAACACGAGTTACAGTAACCAGGTCAAATAAATACGAACAAAGATTAAGAATCTGAAAATAATCTCAGTATTGGTTCAAAAGAACAAAGAGGAATATGATATGGAATGTCTGTGAAAAGTTCATGCTGTAGTTCAAGGAAGTCCAGCAGTGAGGCTATTTTGTTAGCTGGGTGTAATTTCACTGCAGATCATGGGAAGGCTGATTTTAGCATCACTGCATACGTACAAGTCACCAGAAGCTAGCTGCAAACACACCAAGCCCCACACTCCCCATCTCCCTCACACGCCTCACTGCACATGTCACCTTCTAACACACTGTGGTTTACTTCCCATGCTCCTGGTTTATGAGGCATTCATCCCTATCAGAACGGAAGTCCTACATCCTCAGGCCACAGAGCAGGACCTGGCATGTGGCAAGCCCTCCACACTTGTTGAAAGAAGGAATAAATGCCATTTCCCTCTCTTTGCTCAATCCTCTGCCTATAAGACACTGACCAACACCTTCTTCTCTAATGCCAAGTGATCACTATACAGCTAGTTGGATTCAACCCCAGGGCAGGCAGGAGAAAAGGGGAGAGAGCCGGAAGGAAAGGACATTTGGGGTCACTAGGGTTGGCTTTGCAGGCCAGAAGGCGGCAGGCTGAAAGGAAGGGCCCATACAGCTGGCGTCCACCCCTCTGCACTGCAATGGGCAGTGATGAGACACTTCTGAGCCCACTGCCCCTTCTGGGCCAGCCAACCTGAGGCAGAGGCTGCCTATATTTGCTCTCTGTATCCCTCCAACGGGCTTGACCCAGGGCCTGGCCCAGAAATGTCTGCTGTCTGGGGATCCCCAGAGACCAGCAGTCCTGTCCCACCTCACCCAAGTGTACCTGATGGTACCAGCAAGGCAATTCAGAATTCAGAGAATGGCACTTTATTTTAAGATCTGATTTTTTTCCCATGATTCTCTACCAATTCTTCCATGATGGTGTCATCTTCTTCCACAGTGACCAGGACCTTCTTGCCCACCAGGCTAAAGATGTCTTCAGGAGGGTAACCTTTGGGCTCACCCACCTTCACAGTGAGCATGTCCAGTGTCAGAATGGTGCCTTCTGGAATTCTCACTTTGGCCACCACAGACTTGCCCAGCTGTGGATAAAATTTAAGATTCAGTGCCAGCCATACAAATAACTAGCACATGTTGTTTTATCCCCAGGGTCCCTGATCAGTTTTCTCACACAAGGTACCAGGAAAGCGGGAGTCTGTTTTCCCCTTCAGTGCCTAGAACAATAGCTCACACACAGCAGGGTCTTGGCCAGTGTGGGGTGGACTCAGAGGGGTGGTCTTTACAATAAAGGACTCAGGTTATGTAGCCAAAGAGAGCAAGACCCAAATCCCAGGCAGCTGGGGACAAGGCGAGGCTGAGAGTCTCTGTAAAATGGGAAATATCAGTGCCTCTATCCTGTTGGATGACTGTAAGGATTAGTGATGATAATGCCCGTAATCTACCTGGAACACAGACTTGGTAAATAAAAATAGTGATTACTTTTGTCATCATCCAGCTCAGTATCACATTTTAAACACATGGAAACGGAGGTGTACGGAGGGCGGGTAAGCTGGCCAAGGTCGCAAGGAGCCAGGAGGAGAACCTGGGATCCCTGACCTCTGGCCTGTGGCTCGACAGACACAAACCTTGCGGCCTCCTCGTTCAGTACAACAGGAATACGGAGGGCTCACAAGCATGGAAGGGGCAGACAGGCTGAGCAACGAGGGGAATGAAGGAGACCTGGAGCTCAGAACCAGCATGTCTAAGGTCTCGTCTATAAATGCCGTTCCACAAAGTATCTAACTCTGCATCTTCCAGGTGAGGGCCAAGGAATCCATTCTGGAATTTATGTCGGGACAAAAGGTCTTGTTAGCAGATGATTATCAGATGTTGCGTCTTGTGGTGTCTCACTGTCTACCCACAGAGCCAGGATGCTCAGAACCAAATTCAGTGCTCAGCTGCTGAAACTCTTATTCCAGTTTCTGAGCCAGCTTTCTCCTCTCTTCTATAGGCAGTGTCTTTTTACTGTTATTTTAATTTTCCAGTGTATATATATCTTTGAGAGCAGCAAGTAGGCCCCGCTGGAATAAAAGACAACCCTCCTAGAGCAGGCCTGGTGTGGCATCTTGGCTTCGGTCCAAACAGCCTGCAGCATCAGAGGAGTGAGTGCCTGCTCCCCTGGCAGCCCCAACACAGAGGCTGAGCCAGGTCTAGGCCATGGCTTCCAGGAAGCCTGATGGCCCCTGTGCCAGGCAGAGTTTGCTGGCCTCCCCTGTCCACTCTGTCTGAAGGTTAATGCTGCAGAGCTAGCTCAAAGGGCTCCCAAGGGAATGTATGGATTATCCCCTAGCAAGCCCGTGAGAACCCTTGCCCCATGCTTCCAGTGTCTCTCCGTGCTTAGGGATTCCTTGACTTATCACAGCCCTCCTCCCTCTGCCTCATGGAACCGCTCCACCTGAACATGCCTCTAGGATTACCTACAACATGAGACCCCCAGACTCCACCTCTCCACATGCCTCATGAGGCCCCAGACACCACCGGGGTCTTCAGCGCTGGGGCCTCAGTCTTCAGAGACCTAATGGAAAACCATAACATGATGCCAGGGAACCAGAGGAACAGCTAAAGTTCCTTCAATAAGTTCCTCCCGCTGCTAACATGAACTCCAAAAACCTCAGGGGCTCGCAGCAACATCCCTGCATCACCCCACCGTTCTGGGCTCAGGTAGGGCTAGTTCCCACTACCTCTCAGGTAAGCCCACATGGCTCCTCTCAACACTGGCACCCAGCAGGCCAGGAGACCCCACCTTCTCATTGCAGGCCATCTCACAGGGCAGCAGCTGCTTGGTCGGGGAGCCCAGAGCCCTCTCCACGAGGCGCACGGATCGCACCAGCTCGGCCAGCTCTCCAGGCTCCAGTGAGGCTGAGTGGTCACTCCCTTTCCAGGTCTTGTCCAAAGTTATGTGACGCTCCAAGACCTTGGCCCCCAGAGCCACTGCAGCCACAGATATTGCTATGCCAGTTTCATGCCCAGAATACCCTATAGGGATGTCAGGAAAGAGCTTCTGGTATTCCTTTAAAATAGAAAAAGGAAAAGAAAGTTAAATAGTGTAATGCTTTCCACAAACAATTCAGAGTCAGGCTGATGGATCTGAGGCCCCATTCAGCTGCTCACTATCTGTGAAGCTCCAGGAAGTCTCCGAGGCTCTTGGACCCTCTTCCTTCTGGGGATGACGGTAGCTGGTGGGAGCTGCTGTGGCACGTGGAGGGCACTCAGCACACTGTGAAGGCTCAAAACTAACAGCTGCTCTTATCAGGAACACGTCTGAGGAATGTGTCACACTGTGCAAACCACCAGGAGTAACACCAGAATTATAACCGAATGCCTAAACTCACTCAGAAAGCATCTGTCACATTTAATTAGGCTGAGCTGCTGAAAGCAAACGTGCTATATGCACAAAGATCACCATCAATAATACAAACAGCCCAATCTCAATCCTTCGGTGGGAATGTTAAATAATTAATTAATTGGTTATCTATAATTCACTGGATGCAACAAAAGACATGCTAAGTCGAGTGAGCCTTGTCAGCGAGGGCGACCAGAAGGCTTAAGTACAGGAGAAAGACCCAAATGGGAGTTAATAAAAGGTTAGGACAGCTGAGTGGCAAAGGCCTCAGAAACCAGGCTTAAGAGTGTGTGATGGACAAGGAAGTGGAGGTTGTAGGTCAGAGTACTCACTCTGCCATGATGGGGTGGGCTGGGCTGGTAGGGGTGGGGGGCAGGCTG
>SJXQ01009350.1:38044-88888 GCA_006408695.1 Aepyceros melampus
TTTTTCTTAAATCATGTTTTAATTTTAAAAATAATATGATTTAGAGATGAGCGAGCAATGGAGAAAAGACTACAAAACTGGGAGGGGCTAAAACTTTAGTTAAAAAGACAGCCATGTCATTTTGAAAAAAGATTACTTTTTAAAAAGTTAAATAGGAAAGACTCTCTAGAAAAATGTATAAGAGCTTACATAATCAGGGGGAAAAAACCTCAGAATGTCAAATACTGTACTGAAAAAATCAGAGAGCTGGTAAATAACAGAACAGGAAAAACCAGAAGTTTCAAGAAGGTCTCCTACAATTCAATACGAAGAAAAATGAATATTTGCTCACCAACATTCATATCAGTATTATTCACAATAGCCAAAAGGTGGAACCATCCCAGATGCCCCTCAACAGATGAACAGAAAAACCGTAAGTGGTATACACATACAATGAAATATTCAGCCTTAAAAGGAATGAGATGCTAATACATGCTACAACATGGATGAGCCTTGATGACGTTATGCTAAGTGAAACCAGATGGACACAGAAGGACAAATATTGTATGATTCCATTTATTTGAGAAAACTAGAGTAGTCATGTTCATAGAGACAGAAAATAAAATGACAGCCACCAGGGGCTGGCAGGGTGGGGGGATGGCACTCAGTGTTAATGAGTGTAGAATATGATATGACTCTGAGATGAGAAAAAGTTCTTCAGATGGACATAGCAATGGTAGCATAACAATGTGAACGTACTTAGTGCCACTGAACTAGACACCAAAAAATGGCTAAGATGGCAAATTTTATGCATATCTTACAAAAACAAATCCATAACTCATTAAGAAAAGATAAAAGCCAGCAATTCACAGAAAAGGGACCCCTAATGGCCAGTACACACAGGTAAAGAAAATGTATATGGCCAATTACAAAGACTCCACCTTAAAACGCCAAAAAACAAAAAAAACCCCGAAAGACTCCACCTTAAATTTTATAACGAGAGAAATTAAGATTGGTGTTAATAAAATTTAATTTATCATCTTTAGAATGTATCTGACTGCTTAACTCCATAGTTAAGTGGCAGTGGCCACAGGACTGGAAAAGGTCAGTTTTCATTCCAATTCCAAAGAAAGGCAATGCCAAAGAATGCTCCAACTACCGCACAATTGCACTCATCTCACATGCTAGTAAAGTAATGCTCAAAATTCTCCAAGCCAGACTTCAGCAATATGTGAACCGTGAACTCCTGATGTTCAAGCTGGTTTTAGAAAAGGCAGAGGAAACCAGAGATCAAATTGCCAACATCTGCTGGATCATGGAAAAAGCAAGAGAGTTCCAGAAAAACATCTATTTCTGCTTTATTGACTATGCCAAAGCCTTTGACTGTGTGGATCACAGTAAACTGTGGAAAATTCTGAAAGAGATGGGAATACCAGACCACCTGACCTGCCTCTTGAGAAATCTGTATGCAGGTCAGGAAGCAACAGTTAGAACTGGACATGGAACAACAGACTGGTTCCAAATAGGAAAAGGAGTACGTCAAGGCTGTATATTGTCACCCTGCTTATTTAACTTATATGCAGAGTACATCATGAGAAATGCTGGACTGGAAGAAACACAAGCTGGAATCAAGATTGCTGGGAGAAATATCAATAATCTCAGATATGCAGATGACACCACCCTTATGGCAGAAAGTGAGGAGGAGCTAAAAAGCCTCTTGTTGAAAGTGAAAGAGGAGAGTGAAAAAGTTGGCTTAAAGCTCAACATTCAGAAAATGAAGATCATGGCATCTGGCCCCATCACTTCATGGGAAATAGATGGGGAAACAATAGAAATACTGTCAGACTTTATTTTTTTGGGCTCCAAAATCACTGCAGATGGTGGCTGCAGCCATGAAATTAAAAGGCGCTTACTCCTTGGAAGAAAAGTTATGACCAACCTAGATAGTATATTCAAAAGCAGAGACATTACTTTGCTGACGAAGGTCCGTCTAGTCAAGGCTATGGTTTTTCCTGTGGTCATGTATGGATGTGAGAGTTGGACTGTGAAGAAGGTTGAGCGCAGAAGAATTGATGCTTTTGAACTGTGGTGTTGGAGAAGACTCTTGAGAGTCCCTTGGACTGCAAGGAGATCCAACCAGCCCATTCTGAAGGAGATCAACCCTGGGATGCCTTTGGAAGGAATGATGCTAAAACTGAAGCTCCAGTACTTGGCCACCTTATGCGAAGAGTTGACTCATTGGAAAAGACCCTGATGCTGGGAGGGATTGGGGGAAGGAGGAGAAGGGGATGACCGAGGATGAGATGGCTGGAGGGCATCACGGACTCAATGGACGCGAGTCTGAGTGAACTCCGGGAGTTGGTGATGGACAGGGAGGCCTGGCGTGCTGCGATTCATGGGGTCGCAAAGAGTCGGACACGACTGAGCGACTGAACTGAACTGACTGAACTCCATAGTTGGTTCTAATTTGATTCTGGAACAGCAAGACTATCAAGGAAAAGGATAAGTCGCTCAGCCGTGTCCAACTCTTTGCGACCCCGTGGACTATACAGTCGGTGGAATTCTCCAGGCCAGAACACTGGAAAGATGTCCCAATTACAAAGCATGTCATGGCTGGTTAAAATTTTGGCTGCATCTTTCCCACAGCCAATGACCCAGTCAGACAAGGGCCCTCCCTTGTGCTCACCGAGATGACACGCAGGTTGACGTCCTCAGGCTGGAGCGGGTAGGCACTGGTGCACTGGAGGAAGCAGAAGTTGGGGTTGAGGGGCTTCACAATCTGATAGACTTGCTTCATGGTATCCATGGACTGCATCCCGCTAGAGATCACCATTGGGCGGCCTGAAGGACCCAACACCAGTACCATCATCACTTTATTTTCAGGGGTTCTAGCTCTCCCTTAGACACACCCCTGCTGTTGGTCTCATCCTTCAAACAACTCTTACACAGTGGGGGAACACAGGTGAGGTTGGTGGGTTTCTGTCCTCAACCACAGGAAACATAGGCTCCCTTAACCCCACAACATTATTGTGCAGCAAAGTGAACCAAATTAAGAGGATCTGACACTCTTTAGAGAAAGATGAGCATCTCACTGTATTAAGAGGTTGCACAGTGTGGCAGGGTGAGCACGCCCCAGATTCAAGAGGGTGAGGCCTTGAGCTGCCAAGTCCTACCTGTGTGGTCTCAGATTCTTGGCTATGAAGTAAGTAGAAAGCAGCATCATCACATGACCTGCGTCAGTCCCGGTACTGACATGACCATATGAGATCACTCGTGTTGTAGAACCAGTGTACAGGCTCTGATGTGCAGAGGCTGGATGTTCTAATATTCCTAGAGAGTACTTCTCCAAGTCCGAGCTGCCTCTAAGGAGTTTTATTTATACTGTCATATCCTTCATTTTATATAAATATTCTATTAGAAATTAAAAATAATTTTCACGTTAAAATTCTTATGAGGACTTCCCTAGTGGTCCAGGGCTTAAGATTTCGCCTTCCTATGCAGGGGGTATGGGTTCCATCCCTGGTCAGGGAGGTAAGATCCCACATGCCTCATGGCCCAAAAACTGAAACATAAAAAGGAAACAATACTGCAACAAATTCAATAAGGATTTTTTTTTTAATGGTCCACATCAAAAAAAGAAATCTTTAAAAATTCCTATAAAAACTGTATATCTTTAATTTCTTTCAACTCAGCACATGAAAAAGTGGGAGTATATGCTGATTGGAAAATCTGTCTTCAGGAGACTCCTTTAGTGGGTTATTACCAATGGTGTAAAAACACAAAAGGTCTGGACTCAGATTGTATGACGGAAATTAAACACTCACCTTTTTTGGCTGTCTTTTCCAGATACGGGAAATTGTTGGTGTCCCCAGATCCAACTTTGAAAAAGGGAACATTCAGTTCATGCAGAAACTCAACTGCCATCTACAAAAATCAAAGGGGGAGCTCACATTCACCATGGTTCAAAATCACCATCCTCAAGACAGGCGAGGAGCCACCTACAAATAGAAACACCCCTCTCTTGCCCAGTAACTTGAAAGCAGACACAGATTCGTTATCAGTCATTTCATTCAAATTCAGTATTCCTTCACTCATAGCTACCCATCCACTTGTCCAACAAAGACTGCGCCCTGGCACACACCGTCTATGAGAATCTGGGAATCAGACCCCTGGCCAGACCATCCTTCCCTGGGGGCCTCGGGCCCAGTGAATAAACAAGAAAGGGTCATGACCTAATCTTGACTCAGACAAGTAGGCACTGAGAAAGTGAGCGTCCCTCAAAGGCCTTATCCTTGCCTCAGGACCAAACAGCCAGGAAAAGAGGCCATTTCAATCCTTGCCAAAAGTAGAAGAAATGAAGTGTTTCATGGCCCAGCCCTGACACATTGATCCACAGCTGGCAGGGCCCATGAAACCCAAGCCCTTTCAGACCTCAAATTATGCTGCCCACAGAAAAAAACCAATCTGACTGTTTGAGGCTACCTCTCTAGGGCGCTTCACCATCCTTATCTGGGATTCATCAATAACCCTCAGGAAATTGGTCAATGTCAGCAAATGCCTGCTGAAGGAATTAGTGGACCACAAGTTTTAAGAGTAAAATCTCAATTTGCTGTACAATTACCAAAACTTCCCAAATTACTTTTCATTACAATTTTTTTTAATTGAAGTTGAAAATCAGAAGTAGGGAGAGTCAATGCCTTGGAATATTTCCCAGTATCTAAGTTCCATCTATCTTAAAATGCTGGCCAAGTCTCAGAAGTAAGTTTGGAAGTTAGCTAGGTCGGTGCTTCTCACACTGTAATACAGGCACACGAACCCACCATGGATCTTGGACGAATGAAATGCAAGTTCTGATTCTGTTGATCTAGAGTGGGGCCTAAGAGTCTGCATTTCTTGTAAGCTCCTCAGTAATACCACTGTTACTGCTCTGTGAAACAGACTAGCAAGGAGCAAGGTTACTGGCATGGAAATCCAAAGGGTTCGGGGGTGGTAAGGAACAGTATGCGGTCATTCTGCCAGCAGGTTCTTTATTTTTTTACTTCTTTTCTCTCTCTTTTTTTTTTTTTTTTGGCCTTACCATGCAGCACATGGGATCTTAGTTCCAAGCAAGGGACTGAATCAAACTGGTGCTCCCTACACTGGAAGTGGTGTCTTAACCACTGGACCACCAGGGAAGTTCTTGCCAGCAGATTCTTTGAATCAAACCAATACTGCCTGAGCTTTCTCCCATCTTCCCAGCAGATGATGAGCTACTCTAATCACTGGCCTCACTCAGAGAATCACTTTCCTCTAGTAAGTAGGGGTTAGAGCTGCTGGCAATGGCAACCTACTCCAGTACTCTTGCCTGGGGAATCCTATGGACGGAAGAGCCTGGTGGGCTGCAGTCCATGGGATCGCAAAGAGTCGGACACGACTGAGCGACTTCACTTTCATTTTTCACTTTCATGCATTGGAGAAGGAAATGGCAGCCCACTCCAGTGTTCTGGCCTCGAGAATCCCAGGGACAAGGGAGCCTGGTGGGCTGCCATCTATGGGGTCGCACAGAGTCGGACACGACTGAAGTGACTTAGCAGCAGCAGAGCTGCTGGAGAGACATACAGTGACTAACTAGCCAGTGAACAGGCCAAAGGCAGATGCCACTTCCTAGTTCTAGGAGACACCTTTCAGGATGGCCAAAGCACCACTCACCTCCAAGGTGCTAAGCCGCCGCCGCCTCCTCCCCTCTGCTTTATGTCTTCCTGGTCTCTCTCTTCCCTTCCACAGTTTTCTATGTCATTCTCTCCTGTGTATGTGTCTCTCATACTATTAACCAGCCCTAAGATGAAACTGAAAAGCATTTGTTTTAAACATATTTATTGAATAAAGTCTAGTGTCCCCACCCTCCCCACTCTATCTGGCAGATGAAGAGAGTGTTTTCTATTTGAAGAGGGAAAATCCTATGCAAAATTTCATCTCTAATGCTCCACTTTGTGAGAGCATGGCTCATGATCAGAGTCCCCAGCAGCATAAAGAGATGGATAAGCCCAATCAGGAGAGGTGCAGGGCACGTAGGGGCAAGGAGGGGCCAAATGTAGGGAAAATGCTTTGCAAAAGCTTACCTATGCTGATTGTAAAATCTACGTAAGTGAAGTCACTCAGTTGTGTCCGACTCTTTGCGACCCCATGGTCTGTAGCCTGCCAGGCTCCTCTGTCCATGGGATTTTCCAGGCGAAAATACTGGAGTGGGTTGCCATTTCCTTCTCCAGGAAAATATGCATGGAGCTCTATAATTTTGAAGTGAGCAAAGGGGTAAATTCCTGTTGGCAGAGAAAGGTGCAGCTGGTTTCTTGCAACCTTCCTAGGGAGCCAGCCCCACCTAGTGGCTACTTAGAAAACTGCCATTTTAGATTAATTTCTTCAAAAGGGTGCCAGTTTCAGTAGTTATCTGGAAGATGCTCGCCTTCCATCCTGAGGCAGTATTACTGGGCCCAGGCCCTGTTAGGCTGGGTCAGCGCCAGTGGCTGCCTTTCTCTCTGTGGACTTCCTGGCTTCCTCTGTCTATGCTGCTTTCAGTCCCCCTTCCATCTACAGGATATCGATACAACGCAGCCAGGCAGCCTCATAACTTCTCCTCTCCTCTGCCTCACATCACAAATTCTTTCTGAGCCTGTCTGAAAGGAACTCAATCGAGTATGACCCTCCGTAGGCATCCAGGGGTTACACACAGAGCAAAGGGTCCTACCAGCAAACTGGTCTGGGTGAAACACTGCACTGTAAGACCTCACCTTGGAGGGTCCTAGTGAATACACTCCTCCAGCTATTTTACTCCTAGTGTTTCCCACACGTATTCAGCACAGAACCCTTGTTTATTTGGGGAAGGGACTTTGACTGTAAATTAATGAATTAATGAGGAACCGCCTTTCCACAATGTATTTCATGAGAAATCTGGGAGCCTGCTGATCTAAGGGGTAACAGAAAAGACAGGAGTGGAGATGGGGTTTTTCTAAAGCTGCTTCCACTCCCCTTGATTTCCGGATCTATGACAATGAGCTGGGAGAACAGGTGCCGGAGGGCTTGCCCAGGCTGAGGAAAGGACAGGGTGTGGGGACGCATGGAGCCAAAAAGGCCTGGCCTGCCCTCAGCCCAGTCAGAGTATACCACAACACAGCAGGGGGCGCCCTGGAGCAGGGGTGTTGGAGGAACGAGGGCAGGCCCTGTGGAGGCAGGCACGAGGACGGAAGGGTGGCTCTGCTGGAATGGGTCCTCCAAAGGCCGCCTCTACGTCATGGCTCCCATTTGCTTTCTCAAAAAAACTCCATTTCGACCAAAGGCATTCTGCTCATTTCAGTCGAGTTCCACAGGCCTCTGTGCAGCTTCTGACCAGGTGCCCTGGTATTTCCTTGCTCTTCATAAAGTTCCACCATGCCTTAACCTTTCCTCAGCACACAAAGAATGCCCTAGGAGAGCACACACAGTGGAGAAAGCTGGCACTCAGAACATGCCTACTGTCCAGAGGAAGTCAGGGGGGGTGAATTCTCAGGGCTGCTTGCTAGACAAACACGGAACAAGCGACCAACCCACCTCGAACAGCCGGGTAGACAGGACTTGCTGGTTCAGCAAAAGGGGACCCAGCGGGCAAAGCTACTGGTTCTCTTGCAAAGGCTCTTAAGAATGCCGCAACGGGAAGCCCTCACACAGCAAGGAAGAGCAGCCCCTGCTTTCCGCAACTAGAGAAAGCCTGTGCATATCAACAAAGACCCAGCACAGCAAAAATAAATAAATAAATCTTAAAAAAAAGAGAAGACATTTCTCCTTGCTGCCTATGCCTTGGTCTGGCAGGACACCAGTGGGGAGCAAACGGCATTCCTAAGACAGAGAAGACTCCCTGCCCCGTTAAGTGTGAAGCACAGAAAAGGATTCTAAGCAACAGAACAGCTGTCAGTCAGGGGGTACAAATCTTGCAAGCCCCCAGGTTCATCTCACCAGGTCCTCACTGCAGCTGTGGGGTGGGCATCTTGATTACCTCATTGTCACAGATGGACACCTGAGGCTCAAAGGTTATGTGACCAGCCCAAGCTCACAGAGCAAGTGTGTCAGTGTCAGCACCTGAGTGTGGCTGCAGAGCTCAGATTTACACACCAAACTGCTTCCTGGGAGACCAGGCAGGCCCAGCCACCAACACCCAGACTCTCTCCTTTCCCTGTGTGCTCCTGACTCTTAACCTCAAAGCCACCTGGCAGCGAAAGACCTAAAGAAGTGACTTCCTGAGCAGCGGCTGCCCAGCTGCAAACAGACGCCAGGTACTCCCTTCAGAGCCCACATCCGGGAGCTCAGGTGTCTGGAAACAATCTGAACAGGAAAGTCCTCATTCCAGGTCCAATCACCTTAGTGACCCTGCCAGAGTCTAAGCTGACTCGGGACAAGAGAGCAGGGAGAACCTTTGGAGGGCAGCGTCTTCACACGTGAAGGGAAATGGAGGCCCCAGAGCGGGGAAGCGACTCAAAAAGCTCACATAGAGATGAACTCAGCTGAGCAGGGCAAGGACCTGGATTTCCTGACCCTCAGCCCGGGCTGCTTCCTCAACTGTAACTAATGTCGCTGAGCGCTGGCTGTGTGCTGCGCCTTCTGCAGGTGATCAGATTTAATCCTCACAACTCTGCGAGGTGAGTTCAGCTGAAGACACAGAAGCACAAAGAAGGTAAATAACCTCTACCCGGACTTACCAGGAATGAGAGGCAAAAACCTCTTACATTTCTGGCGGAACGTAAAACGGTGCAGCCACTTTCAAAATGTGTGGCAGTTCCTCAAAGAAGTTAAACACTGAGTTACCATAAATATATATATATATACCCAAAGGACCACATACTGTCTGATTCTTTTTATATACAATGTACAGAAAAGGCAAATCTATAGAGACAGACAGCAGATTAAAAGTTACCTAGGGTTGGGAGAATTGAAGGAACTGAATGCTAACGAGTATAGGGCTTCCTTTTGGATGATAAAAATGTTCTAAAATTAATTGGGTGAATTGTATGATGTGTCAATAAAGCTGTTATTAAAAAAAAATCTATCCCTGGGAATTCCCTGGTAGTCTAGTGATTGGAATTTGGCGCTTTCACTGCCTTGGCCGGGATTCAGTCCCTGGTGGGAAATGAGATCCTGCAAGCCACATGATGAAGCCAAAAAAAAAAAAAAGGAAAAATCTGTCCCGTGTCCTGGGGGCAACATGGGTCCAAGACTCTCCAGCCACCAACATGGAGGGCGGTGAAGAACAGGGGGAAGCCCAAAGGCTCTGCTGAGCTCTGGGAAGCCATACATGCCTGGACCAGCACCCGGGTGGCCGCTGGGGAACCCCAGAAAGGTGTCAGATCTGCCCTCAAGACCCATTTCCCAACTGTGCGACATCGCATAGACTTTCTAGCCCCGGAGCCTCCGTTTCTTCATCTGTAAAATGGGACATAGCAGGAATAAAATATGTTACTGTAAGTGAAGATGCTTCATAAATTATAACATCAAATTCAGATGTAGGAAATTATGATTATTAGATGAACAACTAGATCTGAAGAGTGGCATGCTTATGAATGCTGTCAGTTAAAGAATGAATCTGGGCTAGGGAACTGATGCCTGAACTTGTCAAGTTTCCCAGACATCTAGGTTCTTTGCTTCCCCTCCTTTTTGAATCTACTAATGGTCTAGACTAGAGTGATGCTTCTTTTGACTTAATTTACAGACACAGCTTAGGGTTGGAACAGTAACACAAGAGGTCAGAGGCCTACAGAAGGAACTGGAGTCTCTTCAAATACCCTAGCTGACTAAAAGAATCACAAGCCAAGAGCCTTAAAAATGTTAAGTTTTGTCTACTGATCCGTTTCTGCAGTTATTCTAAGGAAACTCAAAACAGGGAAAGATGGTCATCTCAGCATCACTTAAAAGCACAAAAACCTGAAAGTAACCTCATGTTCAAACATAAAGAAACGGTCACATATATTATAAATCCTCAAAAGAAATACTACACCACCATTAATAACTTTCAGCAAAAGATATGGAGAGTTACATGTCAATTATAGCTCAATAAAGCTGAGAAAGAAAACCAGGATATGGGTAAAAGCTGTGGTATAATATTAACCAGAAGAAGCAAACACAGAACTAAACATTCACAAATATAACAACCAGGTAATAAATATCCATATAAAACAAGTTCAGGAGGAAATACATACAAGGAGCTGCAGTGTAAGATTATCAGTCAGTTTTTCTTCTTTTTTTTCCTGTTTTCTAAACTTTCTGTGACATTATTTTTATAACTAAATTTTTTTATATTTGAAAAAAGAGCCCATGAAGGAGTCTTGAGGCAGGTCACAGAGCAGATTGAACCTGAGGCCTGGCACCAGCTGGACTCTTCCAGGATGTGGGCATGGCCATCCCGGGAGCCACTCCCTTCTGCAAGATGCAGCGTCGCCCCAACAGGAGGACTCTTGTTAGGACTGTAGTTTCCTGATTCTGAGTCCAGGCCACTGGGAGCAAACTGGCTCAGTGGGATCTCCCAGGGGCTTGAGGGACTCCAGGTTTCCAGGGTGGTTGCCCCCTACTCTCAGAGACAGCCTGTTTTGAAAACCATAGCTCTCTTTCCTCCAAATCTCAGTGGGCCTCCAATCCCCCCCAGCCCCCTATTTAGCTGGACATTTACCTGGTCAATGTTATGGGGAACTCTAGCTCAGAAAACACAAAACAGTGTAAAGTGAGCAAGGCCTGCAGCTGGCTTGAAGTCAAAGACACCAAGACACCAGGCCACCTGTTGTCCCCTACGTCTGGTAAAATGGCAGAGGGCTCACCTCATCCATTCCAGAGGCAGTGAAGAAGATGCCAACCTCCTCGGCATATTTCTGCAGCTCCTTGTACTGGGCGTGGCTGAACTCCAGATGGCGTTTGTGCTCCCCGTATGTCTTCCCCCAGGAATGCTTCGAGGTGTATGGCCTCTCCAAGGCTTTCCGATTAAACTTATACTCCAGCTCACTCTTCTGGAACTTGGCACAATCGGCCCCACACTCCTGTAACACATATTAGGGTTCCTTCAATTTTTGGTCACGGGCTCTCAGACAGAAGAGAAATGTTGGGGTAACTGCTACTAAACCATTATCTTTAAAAACAACATCAAGGGGACTTCCTTGCCAGTCCAGTGGCTAAGACTCCATGCTCCAGATGCAAGGAACCAGGGTTCAATCCCCAGTCAGGGAACTAGATCCCACATACCGCAACTAAGATTCCACATACCTCAAAACTAAAAGATCCTGCATGCCACACTCTCTCTCTCACTCAGGCTCAGCAACTAAGACCTAATGCAGCCAAACAAATAAGTAAATAAACAAATATTTAACAAACAAACAAATGCCAACATTGAATGACAGAGTTCTTAAGAACTCCCAAATAAGAGAAATAGAAGCAAGGAAGTCTCAAAAGAAGAAAGGCTGGGTATAGGGGTTCCCCTCTGTTTTTCCCTCTTAAAATTAAAAAAAAAAAGGCAGGGGGGACTTCACTTTACATTATAATATTAAAAATAATTAATCAAACAATCAAGATTTTAAGTTGTATAACTCAGCAGAGGATATGAGCACTGGACCAGAATTTAGGGGGAAAAGAATCTGCCTTAACTCTGACTCTCCTGGATAAGTCACTCCCTATCTCTGGCCTCAGTTTCTCTATCTGTACAAATGGCCATGTGGAACAGCTCCAAGGCCTGTAACTTTCTAAGGAGCCCTTGATGGGGGTGGCGTTAGCTGTTTTGCACATGTGGTTTCTGTATGGCATCTTGTTTGAACAAGAGGTTCTGGGGCAACGGCAAGCAAAAAAATTTAAAAATGCCCCAGCTTTACTGAACAGAAGCTATAATATAAAAGCTGGATTGTCTGACTATAAAAGCTATAATTTTATTGCCAGTCAGCCTCCAAGCTCTCAAAATTGTTTTTTTTTAAACCACTCAGTAGAAAGATTAAGGAAAACTCTCTCAAGTCTCAGCTCACTGACACTGCTATAGACACACAGGTCTTCATGTTGCTGGAAACCTGGGCTCCAGAAATGTCTGTGCTGAGAGTGTCACTTTCACTCCTGGAAAAGTCACAAAATGGCATGGTCAGAACTTGACGCTAGAAAGAAGTTCAAAGAACATTAGACCTGAAAGTGACCTTTTTGTTTCTTTGTTCAAGCTTTTATTGCTTCTCTACTGCCAACCAGTCCATTCTGAAGATTGGCCCTGGGATTTCTTTGGAAGGAATGATGCTGAAGCGAAGCTCCAGTACTTTGGTCACCTGATGCGAAGAGTTGACTCATTGGAAAAGACTCTGATGCTGGGAGGGATTGGGGGCAGGAGGAAAAGGGGAAGACCGAGGATGAGATGGCTGGATGGCGTCACTGACTCCACGGGCGTGAGTCTGGGTGAACTCTGGGAGTTGGTGATGGACAGGGAGGCCTGGCGTGCTGCAATTCATGGGGTCACAAAGAGTCAGACACAACTGAGCGACTGAACTACTACTACTACTGGCAAAAAAGCAAACTGCCAAATAAGTCAAGGTGTAACACACTCTTTGCATCAAATTTGAAAGTTAGGTGGTGCATTTAAGGCACTTGACCCAGGAAGCATTAAAAAATGTTAGCAATTATTACTCTTTAAAAGCATATTTTACTTTTTAGATTTCACGCATAAGTGATAACATACAGTATTTGTTTTTCTCTGACTTGTTTCACTAAGCATAATATCCTCCAGGTCTATTTGCATCATTGTAAATGACAGAATATCATTCTTTTTTACGGCTGAATAATATTCCACTGTGCATACATACTATATCTTTATCCATTCGTTTGTTGATGGACACAGGTTTCAAACAGACTCGCAGATCTAGAGAGCAAACAAATGGATACCAGTGGGGAGAGGGAAGGAATGATGAGCAAGAAAGCGGTGTGGGATTGAGAAGTACCATCTACTGTGTATAAAATAAATGAGCAACAAGGATATACTGTATAGCAGAGGGAAATACAACTATTGTTTTGCAACAACTTTAAATGGAGGAGTATAAGCTATAAAAATATTGAATCACTATGTTGTATACCTGAAACTAATATTATTGCAAATCAATTATACTTTAATGAAAAAATAAATAAAAATTTAAAATAAAAGTATTTCTTTTTTTGGCCACGTGGCACCCAGGATCTTAGTTTTCCAACCAGGGATCAAATCCACATCTCCTATAGTAGAAGCAGAGTCTTAACCACTGGACTGCCAGTGAAGTCCCAAAATAAGGTATCTTTATGTTCTGTAGGGTTCCATAAAAGCAGAGTAGTCCTGAAAGAGTAAAAGAAAACCTAATTACGAATGACAGAACAGCTCTGGCTGAAGGGAAGTGAAAGGAAAAAAAAGATTTAGTGAGCTACCTCTAAACCAAGGAATCACAGTACAGATCTTATGCTGGGGACTGGGTTTACAATGAAGAATGTGACAGGTTTCCCCTTCAGAGCACTCACAGTCTAACAGAGAGAGTTTAAACAGACAGTGACAATGCAATGCCATGGGAAAAATTACAGGAACCCAGCTCTGAAAGGAGGAGTTGGGGAAAGAATCCAAGAGAAGAGGGAGCATGAGCGTTCATTAACATCATATCACTAATAGCTAACATGTATTGAGTCCTATTTGCCAAGTACAAGAGCTTTACATCTTTATTTTATTCTCAAAATTCTATGAAGTAATTACAAGGAATGAGAGAGACAACAGCAACTTTCAGGAACTTCCTGGAAGTAACTCACTGTCGCAGAAAATGTCAGAGATTTTAAAAAATGATAGGCTGGAAGAGGTCAGGTCATTAAAGTCTTGAAGACTTTATTAAAGGGTTTCGACTCTACAGTGGCAGTGCATAGCCACTGAAGGCTCATCAAATCTGCGTTTCAGAAAGATCATTCTGCCACCAGAAAGGGGCCAGAGAGGTCGGGTTAGGGGGCAACTGTAGTAATGCAAACAAATCAGGAGGGTGGCAAAGAGATGAAGAACAGGATTCGAAACATTTGGAAGTGAACCTGGAGAGCTGGACGCCAGGCCAGATGCAGGGCACCCAGAGGCAGAGCGAGGATGATTCGGGCTCTGCGCAGCCCCGCCCCATCCCTGCCCAGGCCGCTCTTCCTCCAGGCCCTTCCCTACCCCGCCCCCCGCCCCCGGGCTAGTGCCCGAGTTGTCTAGACAGTCCCCCTCACCTTAGCCATGCGGATCATGCGCTTGGCCACGTCCAGATCGCCCTGGTGATTCTGGCCGATCTCGGCAATGATGAAACATGGATGCTGCCCGCCACCCAGCGCCCAGGACACAGCTCCAGCTCCAGCGGCATGGTGGGAGCTCACGCTTCCCTGCTGCACCAGCAGTCAGGGTCCCGCCACCTCCTGGGTGGGTTAGGTCCGCAGCCCAGCGGGACCCACACACCGGCCCCGCCACGTCAGTCTTTGGCCGCCGGGCAGCCAACCCCCAAGCACGGCCTCGCTCCCGACAGCCAATGAGATTAGGGGGCGGAGCCACCCACTAGGAGAGCGCTGCGGCGGAAAGAGGAAGTGCAGCAGCCTTCCCTGGAGCTTGGAGCATGGCTACAGCTGCGAGCGTAACCTCTGACGGTCGTAGGATGCGTGCATCGGTGAGCAAACATTTCCCTAAGGAGGCTGAAGGCTGGCTTCCTTGGGCGTGAAGAGAATGCGCCCTACGGTGTAATGGAAAGAATGAATTCTGGAGTTAAAATTACAGAGCTGGTTCGAGCCCACCCCTGCTCTTGATCATGAATACCTTACCCTTCTGAGTTTTATTTTCCTTTTTCTCTGAACTGAAAAAATTATAGACTCTACGTCCTAAGGTTCGTGAGATAGCGTATAGATCACCGTGATCACAGTACTTGGCCTGTAAACTTTCGATAAGTGGTTGCTGGTCCTATTATATGAGATGCAACAAGTTCACAAAGTTCACTGACTTGTCCACAAGCCATCCAGAAAGCCGCGGTGGAGCTGGGACTAGGACCCTGGATTGCCTTCCAGCCTAGGGCTCTTACAATACCCTATCAGTTCAGTTGGTCAGCCGTGTCTCCCTGTCCATCACCAACTCCCGGAGTCTACCCAAACTCATGTCCATTGAGTCCGTGATGCCATCCAGCCATCTCATCCTTTGTCGTCCCCTTCTCCTCCTGCCCCCAATCCCTCCCAGCATCAGGGTCTTTTCCAATGAGTCAGCTCTTCGCATGAAGTGGCCATAGTACTGGAGCTTCAGCTATAGCATCAGTCTATCCAATGAACACCCAGGACTGATCTCCTTTAGGATGGACTGGTTGGATCTCTTGCAGTCCAAGGGACTCTCAAGAGTCTTCTCCAACACCACAGTTCAAAAGCATCAATTCTCCGGTGCTCAGCTTTCTTCACAGTCCGGCTCTCACATCCATACATGACCACTGGAAAAACCATAGCCTTGACTAGACAGACGTTTGTTCACAAGTAATGTCTCTGCTTTTGAATATGCTATCTAGGTTGGTCATAACTTTCCTTCCAAGGAGTGTCTTTTAATTTCATGGCTGCAATCACCATCTGCAGTGATTTTGGAGCCCCCAAAAATAAAGTCTGACACTGTTTCCACTGTTTCCCCATCTATTTCCCATGAAGTGATGGGACCAGATGCCATTATCTTAGTTTTCTGAATGTTGAGCTTCAAGCCAACTTTTTCACTCCTTTTTCACTTTCTTCAAGAGGCTTTTTAGTTCCTTTTCTGCCATAAGGGTGGTATCATCTGCATATCTGAGGTTATTGATATTTCTCCCAGCAATTTTGATTCCAGCTTGTGCTTCCTCCAGCCCAGCATTTCTCATGATGTACTCTGCATAGAAGTTAAATAAGCAGGGTGACAATATACAGCCTTGATGTATTCCTTTTCCTATTTGGGACCAGTCTGTTGTTCCATGTCCAGTTCTAACTGTTGCTTCCTGACCTGCATATAGGTTTCTCAAGAGTCAGGTCAGGTGGTCTGGTATTCTCATCTCTTTCAGAATTTTCCAGTTTATTGTAATCCACATAGGCAAAGGCTTTGGCATAGTCAATAAAGCAGAAACATGTTTTTCTGGAACTCTCTAGCTTTTTCAGTGATCCAGCGGATGTTGGCAATTTGATCTCCAGTTCCTCTGCCTTTTCTAAAACCAGCTTGAACATCTGGAAGTTCATGGTTCACGTATTGCAATACCCTATACTGAGTTGCAAACAAAACTGAGAAATAAGTTTGAAGAAAAAAGCAAACTTGATTCTCTGCTTGACTTCCAGAACTAATGAGCAAAGTAACAACAACGGAAGGGAGAGGAAGAGGCACTTCTGGGTGAAGGGAGAAGGGTAGGTTTGGTACACTTGGTATAAATATGCAGGTGAGGGACTTCCCTGGTGGTCCAGAGGCTAAGACCAGGCTTCTAATGCAGGGGCCCCAGGTTCAATCCCTGGTCAGGGAACTAGATCCCACACAGTGCAACTAAAGATCCCACATGCTCCAACAGAAGATTGAAGGTCCCATGAGGCATAGACAAAGTAAATAAATATTTAAAAATAAATATACAGGTGAAACTGTTCATTAGGTGGGAGGAGAGGCAGTTCTGAGGCTCAGTGTGGGTCTGAGCTGGAGATAGAAACCCAGAAGCCATTCTGAGTGAGGAAAGACTGACTAGGTAGATTCCTGAAGGAGAGAGCGTGCAGAGGACTGAGCAGTGGAGTGAGCCTTGTGCAGCTGCCCTGGAAGGACAGAGAAGCAGGCTGTGTCCTGAGGAGGAGAGACCCACAGAGCTGAAGGCTCAGAGCAGTGTGTGAGAATGAGGAGCAAGGACTCGGTGGGGAACATGGGAGCAGGGGGAATGCTAGAGAAAACAGACTTGGTGGCCAAGGGATGATGGGGAAACAGGAGGCAAAATGGATCTTTTCTTGAAAAAGTTCAGTTGTTAAAAGCAGATGGAAGGGGCTTCCCTGGTAGCTCAGTGGTAAAGAATCTGCCTGCCAGTGCAGGAGACACAGGTTCAATCCCTGGTCTGGGAAGATCCCACATCCCTCGGAGCAACTGAGCCTGTAGGCCACAACTACTACAGCCCAGGAACCACAACTACTGAGCCCATGATCCAAAACTACTGAAGTCCATGCGCCCTAGATACTAGGTTCTGCAACAAGAGAAGCCACTGCAATGAGAAGCCCACTCACTGCAATTAGAGAAAAGCCTGCACACCAGTGAAGACCCAGCACAGCCATATGTAAATAAATAAATACAATTTTATATTTCTTAAAAAGCAGCTGGAAAATGGGCTGGGGTAGGGGGAGTTGTCCTAAAGTTGAGGGGTTCCAAAGAAGTGCAAATTTGGAAGCAGAAGTGGGTGTAGGTCAGAGTGTGACCATCAAGAGTGCCTATAAATGGAGTAACTGAGAACCTTGAGAGAAGCAGTCTCTTTGGACACTTGACACCAGAGCAGGTCTTCAGTGGCTGGGGTTGAGGAGCTTGGATGGACAGCAAGAAAGTAACCAAGGAACAAGGAGATTGCAGCAGGGTTCATTCATCTGCAATATGTCTAGACTAAATGCCATGTGCTTTAGGTCTCTCAAGTTTAAATGGCCTTTCACAGCTGGGTGAGGTTGAGCAACAGCCCTTGGTTACAGAGAAAATCAAACCCAGCACTAAAGTAACTCAGTCACTTGACTAAAGAAAACCATTATGGTTTTGCATAATTCATATATTAGTGGAAATTAAGTTTAAAGAAAAAAAGGTGATGTCACTTTTAAAAATATGATACCATGAAAGGAAGTTGTGCTAATGTTACTTGTGGTTAAATAAGAACTTTCAGTACATTAAAATACACACTTATTTAGTACCTACTGCAAATAAGAAGAAAAAGATGCAATTTTTATTCTACTTTTGTTCTTGTTTTTAAAGCCAGTTTCCATGCTTGGGTAATGAGTCAGTGTTCAGTCTGTCGAAATGGATGAGGACATGCGGGAAGGTCTTAAAAACAAAACCAATGAGGGATTTTGGGGGGGGTGCAGGAAAGGGCAAGGAAGAACTTAGTTTTGGAGAAACTAGGGCACCCAGAGTGCCGAGTCATAAGGGTCAAGGTCAAGGATTGGACATAGTTCCTAGAACTGAGACGCTGGGGCCTGGGACCTCAGTAGCTAGTTCAACTGTGCTTGGCCCCTCCTGAAGTTGATTCCTGCAAAGCCTCCTCCAACCTAGAACTCTGATTAATTTTTTGTCACCGCTCCATGTTCTAGTTACAGTGGACTATTCTGAGTTCCTCTAAAGGATCGTGTTCTCTCCTCAAGGCTTTGACACAGGTGGTTTCCTGAACCTGCACACCCCCTCTTTCCCTACACCCACCATGCTGAGCCCCTGCTTTCTCAGGTCCTTCTGCAAGTCCTTCAGGGTAGAAGTTACTTCCTCTCAGGACCTTCTCTGATCTCCCCAACAGCCTTCTCTACGTTCCTGCATGACCCTGTTTATTCTTCCCTTTATGGAACTGCCTCTTGTCTGTCTTTCTCTCTATAGAGAGTGAGGTCCTTTGGGTTGGAACCATCTGGAGTACCTAGTCAGTGCTAAACCCAGGGCAAGGTACTATGGACACTATGGTGAACAAACAAGACAGAGCAGGCCTCTGCCCTTATGTGGCTTAGAGCCTTGTATTGTAACTGAGTCCTCCAGGACAAAGAGCTCCTTGAGAGCAGGGCTTCAACTGTTTCCTCTTATATCCGTAGCACAAAGCACAGAACTTAACAATTCATAGGTGCTGATAAACATTTTCTGAATGGCTAAGCACAAGAAAGGAAAGATGACAGTGAAGACTGAGGCATAATTGACTTCACATATTTACTCTTCAGGCTGCATTCAGCCTCTTAGGTGAACATGACCATTCTCTGAAGTCAGCTTTCTGGAAATTTCCTGAGGAAGAAGTGAAGTATTAGTCCACCTAAGCTCCCCAACCCCCAGCCACCAAGGACCTGCCCTGGTGTCAAATGGCCAAAGAGTCTGCTTCTCCCAAGGTTCTCTCAGTTGCTCCATTTATAGGCACCATTGATGGACACCCCCTGACTTACACCCAGTTCCTGCTTCCTCAACCTTGGTCCTCATCCCTGGAACAGAAGCATCATTTTTATACTGTCCTCGAGCAAACAAGCCCACTGTCACACCTCAGGCAGTATGGGAGGTGGAAGTCACTTCACACTATCTCTGTTGGAAGGATTTTGACCTGGGGTACACACCATACCTGCCTCCACTTTCCAAATGCTACCTTACCCGTCTGACAAATGATTCTTGGGTTGCTGCATGCCAGGCACCATGCCAAGAACCAGGAATAGAATGGGGAACAAAGAGCGTGGGGCCTCTTCCTATAAACTGCATTTTACAGTAAATGTAGTTTATGATAAAGTAAACTATATTCACACATTGCTATAAAATCATGAACTGTCATAAGGAGGGCATGAAGGAAAGCAGTTGAGTGCTGTATATGACTAACAGGGGGACATTTTTCACACAGGTTGTCAGGAAGGGTCTGTCTGAAGGATCAACACTAAAGCTGAGACTCCACCCCAAATTCCTTCCACATGATAATAATCTATTTGCAAGCTTGGCCCCCACAGGAGGTTGAAACGGTTTAGTGTCCTGGAAAAAAAATCGCAGTGTTTGGAATAAGTGAAGCCCGGGTTCTACTCCCAGCCCTGTTCCTTCTCAACTTCCTGGTGAATGGAAACCACCACCACCAGAGAGCAGGAGTGGGAACTGTGTGAGACCAGGCATGCGAGACCTGCTTGCCCAGAGTTCTTGCCCCAGGAACTTCGAGAGAAAGAAGTCTCGTCCTGAGCTCCGGCCCCCTGGCCTGCTTCCCCTGCCTGTGGCCTGGAGGACCGTCCCCCTCCTCATATCTCATCTTGACAGTCTGTGCCTGTCACCAGCCTCATCTCCTTCTCACCTTCCACCATACCCCGCTGTCTGGAAGGTCCTACCCCCTCACCACCCCAGTTAAGGGCAGTGGGTCTAGGGAAATCCCTGGCAGTCCAGTGATTAAACTAAGTACTCTTATTGCGGTGGCCCAGTTTCAATCCTTGGTCAGGGAACTAAGATCCTGCAAGCTGTGCGGAGCAGCCAAAAAAACAAATAACAGTGAATCTGTTGTCTCCCCTTCGTCCTCTCACTCTTAACTTCCAAGAGTCCCCAAAACCTTAACAACTTTCACTCCTTCTCCCTCATGCTATCCTTGAGAATATCATCCATTCACAGGGCTTCAAGATGTACACTGTCATGGGTAACTCCCAGATATTCATCGCCAACCCCAGTCTGACTGCTTACGGGGTTGCCTGCTCAGTTCACAACCATCTCTAGAAACAGCCCCAGTATACCAGAACACCCTATAGCAACCCGGTCTCAACTATGTGATACTGCCAACTCAAGCCAACCAGATTGATCCTAATGTGTTAAAAGATAATATTCTAATATTTCAAGCACATGAAAAGTTGCTCAGTGTCATTAACTATCAGGAAAATGCAAATCAAAGGCACAGTGAAATAGCACCTCAGACTCAGTAGGATGTCTAGAATCAGAACGACAAATAAAGGTGTGGAGAGACTGGAACCCTCATACACTGCTGATGGAATGTACAGTGGTGCAGCCACTTTGGGAAACAGTCTGGTGGTTCTTCAAAAGGTTAATCATCTCATTACCATATGACCCAGCAAGTCTACTCCTAAAAATATTCCCAAGAGAAATAAAAAAATGTGTCCACAAAAAAATTTGTATTTGACTCTCCTCTCCAAACCTGAGCACCCAGGTCCACCTTTTAATCACCTTGCTTATAAGTCCAAACACCCAAGTGGGGGCTTTTCAGCACCTGACTGCCATTCTCTGCCCAGAGGTTTTCACAGTTCTTGTGTTTGGTGTTCTGAGTTGAATTATGATCCCTCCCCTAAATGCATATGTTGAAGTCTTCACTCCTAGCCCCTCAGAATGTGACCTTTTACATGGATAAAGGGTCATTGCAGATGAATTAAGTTGAGTTCATTGGAGTGGGCTGTAATCCAAGACAAATGTCCCTATAGAAAGGGGAAATTTTTGCACAAACGCATACACAAGAACGCCACTTGAAGAGACACAGGAAGACGATGGCCATCCACCAGCCAAGGAGAGAGGCCTGGAACAGATCCTTCCCTCACAGCCCTCAGGAGGAACCAACCCTGCCGACACCTTGACCTTGGACTTCCAGCCTCCAGAACTGTGAGATGACACATGTCCGCTGTTTATATCGCCCGGGCTCTGGTATTTGGTTACAGCGGCCCCAGGAAGCTAACACACGTGGGTAAAAATCACTGAGGAGATGTGCACTGGGTGCCAGTGTGCGAGGCACAGCAAAGGGACTCAGGCCTACAGCCCAGAGCTCTCACTTCCTGGCAGGGGAGGCGAGGCAGGGAGCAGAGCGGCAGAGGCAGGCAGTGAGAACGAGGCCATCAGTCATTGAAGAAGGAACGCAGGGAGGAAAGTCTCCTGTCTGCTGGGTCACTGGGGAGGCTAATGCCTTTGCACTGGCTCTTGAAACTGGGATGGGTCTTTTTTGGCTTGTGTTGTCTGTTTAATATTTGGTTTTGGCTGCATCGGGCCCTAGTTGCAGTATGCAGGATCTTTGCTGGGGCATGCGGGCTTCCCTCTAGTTGAGGCACTAGGACTCAGTAGTTGCTGTGCATGGTCTTAGTTGCCCCACGGCATGGGGGATCTTAGTTCCAGGGCCAGAGATGGAACCTGTGTCCCCTGCATTGGTAGGCAGACTCTAACCACTGGACCACCAGGGAAGTTCCTGGGATCAATTTGCTTATGCAGATGGAGGAAGAGTGCAGACAGAGGAGGCACCACAAACAAGGCAAAATACACAGGAATGTTCAGCTGACCAAGAGGGTGTGTGGGGACTAGGGGAAGGAAGGAAGGCTGGAAAGGAGAACTGGGGTGTGGTGTACATGCACTTGAGGAGTGTGGTGCCAGAAAGTCCCTGAAAGTTCCCGAGTGGCATCAGGAGAGCACAACTGTGCTGAGGTCCCTCGAGCAGCCTGCAGAGGATGGGTCCTGGGTGGGACCCTGAGAGACCTCCAGTGGCCCATGATGTGGGAACTTGGATTTCCTCAGCCTCATTTCTTCCGTCTCCCTCCATCTTCCTCCTGCTGAAGCACCTGTATTGTGGAGCGCTGAGTTTCAGAAGTTCCCATCCAGGTAAGTGATCCTCGGAGATGAGCTCACCCAAGCTCAGTGGACTGGGTCCTGTAGTCTAGTCACTGGCTCACCCCTGGCCTTTTCCCCTCGATTGGTCCCAGGCAAGGAGAGAAGCACAACTGCTCTGCACTTGGGGGCCTTGCAACAGTCACCCTGTTCCCTCATTTGAAAGATGGGGTGGGAATCCTCACACTGCCTCTCTGGAACAAGATAATGGATGTGAGCTCTGAAAACGGCAGCATACTTGGAAAACCTGGGGACCATCATCCAGAAGTGGGGCTTAGGACAAGTCAGGCCTGAGCTTGGCAGAGAGGTTGTAGAATAGGATGTCGACAGGCAGGGAGCACCAGGTGGCTACAGAAACAGGGTAACAGTGGATTGGTGTCCCAGCAGGCAGAGAACGAAATGACAGATCAGAGCCAAGGCAGGGTCCTGACCTAGCACTGGAATGGACAGTCAAGGAATTCCCTTCCTTAGGGGCTGGCTGGGGTCCTGAGGACTACTTGCTTCCCCAGGGTCCTGTCACCCACTCCGACTCCTCCAGTGCCCAAGCACCCACTGCTCAGATGCCCACTTCTCACCCACTTGCTGCTGCTGCAGCAGCTCCTTGGTGCATTGCTGTGCAGAATGCTGGCTGCATGCAGGCCAGCCTAGTCTGCCACTGAGAGAAGCCCATGGTGTAGGCTGTTCCCAGCAGTTCTCCTCATTACCCCTCATGGTGTCCAGCACTTTCACACTCATTAACTTAACGCAGAGAGTGTGCAGGGCAGCCCCAATTTAGGAATGGAAAACTGAGTTCCAAGAAGCAGAGCATCTTTTGCTGGCTCACTGAGTTGGTATATGGCAGGGCTGCCTCTCTCAGTGTGAAAGTATTATGATTAAGAGTGGTAGTTGTATTTGTAGAATGTTCACTGTTTGCCTGCACCCCTAAAGCATTTCATGGTCCCAATTCTGAAAACTAGCTCTGTTCTTACTCTTCCCTGAACCTCATGTTAGCCTGCATCTACTTTGCTCCAGACTGAGAAGAAATAGGTCCACTAACTTTCTCATTAGAACAGAGTCAGGAGCCAGACAGCCCTAAGGAGGAGCATGTAGCCATCAGCAGAGGCTGTGAATTTGGGCAGAGCTGGGTTGGAACTCCAGCCAGGCTGGCTATTTACTGGCTACTTGACTTTGGAGGCTCTTCACCTCTAAATCCTGGAGTTTCCACAGCTGTGAATACAGTTTCCCTCCCTCCAACTCAGAACATTAGTGCCCCCCAGGGGCAATATACATCTTGCACATGCTAAGATGAGTCTATAACGCTATAGATACTCCCCAGACTGACTAGTTTGACTTGTTCAGTCGCTCAGTCGAGTCAGACTCATTGCAACCCCATGGACTGCACCACACCAGGCTTCCCTGTCCCTCACCATCTCCTGGAACTTGCTCAAACTCATGTCCGTCGAGTCAGTGATGCCCTCCAACCATCTTGGCCTCTGTCATCCCCTTCTCCTCCTGCCTTCAATCTTTTCCAGAAGCAGGGTCTTTTTCTAATGAGTTGGCTCTTCGCATCGGGTGGTCAAAGTATTGGAGCTTCAGCATCAGTTCTTTTAAGGAATATTCAGGGTTGATTTCCTTTAGGATTGACTGGATTGATTTCCTTGCAGTCCAAAGGGACTCTTGAGTCTTCTCCAACACCGCAGTAGTGAAATGGATTTACTAGCATCCCTATTTGGAGAAGGAAATGGCAAGCCACTCCAGCATTCTTGCCTGGAGAATCCCAGGGACGGGGGAGCCTGGTAGGCTGCCGTCTATGGGGTCGCACAGAGTAGGACACGACTGAAGCGACTTAGCAGCAGCAGCAGCATCCCTGTTGCAGTTTTTGGGAGACACCTCATTCACCATCAGTCTTAGTGGTGCAGCCTGCATGCACTTGTCCAGATAACTGTAAACACCTCCTCACTGACCTCTTGCTACAGGTCTATCCCCTTCTACTCCATCAGCCTAAGGCACCGCTTTCTTATTTTCCACCAGCCCAAATCCTTACCTGCTCCTCAGGAAGGCGGGGTAAGTGGGAGGAACAACTTAAGTAACTACTATCATATCTATTGCTGGTTAGAACTGGAGTATATATACCTCGTTCTGATGTATATAGCTATATCAGGGCTGCAAACTCACTTAAGCTTGGGCTCCATATTTCCAGTCAAGGAACTGAAGGTTCCCAGAAGGGAAATGACTCAGGAGAGTCAAATACCAGCTAGTGGCCAGGCTGGGGCTAGAACAGATTCTGGGTTCTCTTTGAGGCTTCCTTACCACACCTCCACTTCTCTTCTCCAGGGCTGGGCTGAGGCAGTGTTCTAACAAACATACACAGCTGGTCTGGGTCAAGTCCCCTTAACAAGACAGAGTAAAGGTCATTTTCTTTGTAATGCCCTTCTGACACCTCTGGGACAAGTTGTAATATACTTGGAGATTACGAGGCTGACCTAATTGGCTCTAGAAAGAACTTCTACACTTGCTTCAATCTTGGTGGTTTTCCTGCAGAGCAACTGTTTGGCAGGTGAAGCTTAAGTCAGTTGGTAACTTGACTCCCTTTTTAAACTGTCAACACAGTGGTATCACCAGTCTCATTAAAATTGATGTCAGCACAACTTGACAGGACTGGAGAAAAGGGAAGGTCATAGCCTAGGGACAGAGCCACGTGGTTCTGTCTCATCTTTCTCTGATGGGAGGGTGATGCAGCCCAAATAGGATGCCAGAAATGAAAACGACTCTAACTCTGCTCTCATGTGTACTAGGTGGAGGTCCCAGCGGTGGTGATGAGGAGCATGGGCTAGCATTTTACACAGTGCTCTGCATTTCCCCTAGAAGCGTCATTCACTCTTTCGGGCCTGGATTCCTACAGCAGGAGTAAACTAAAGGTAAGAGCAGAGCTGAGAACAGGGCCAGGTTCTTTCGCTACTTCATCAGGAAACCTTGGGCTGGTCCTTGATGCCTTCCTATGCCTGTTTCCCCGTATGTACAAGGAGCAATACTTGTGTTTTCTAAATATTTGGCTTCAGGTCTTAGCTGCATCATGTGAGATCTTCCACTGGTGGGACAGCCTGACTCAGTAGTTGTGGCATGTGGGCTTAGCTGCTCTGCAGCATGTTCCCTGACCAGGGATTAAATCCGTGCCTCCTGCATTGCAAGGCTGATTCTTAACCACTGGACCACCAGGGAAGTCCCTAAACCTTCCTTTGTTTTTAAAAGACAAATGCAATCATGACATTCCATGTCACATAGAACAAGGTCGTTACTCTGGTTGGAGGGCAGCTGTGTGGGAGAGACCCTCTCCCTACCCTGCAGGAACAGGTAAGGACCAGTTATCCAGCCCATCACAGCTCCCATCCAGCTGATGTTTAAAACATTCACTGCAAAAGCTGAGAGCAAGTCCACTCCATGAACATCTCCTTCAGAGGAGAGAATTCCAGAAACAGGGTTTGCTCTGTGACTTCATCACCAAAAAGCCTGTTTCTCAAGAAGTTTAAGTCTCTAGTTGAGAGTACCTGGGCCTCAAGGCCCTATCAGAGGTCTGCACGTTACAGGCTTCTGGAAATTTTAAGACAAGGAAAAACAGGTCTGATAGTTCCCTAGAAATCCTCGCTGGCCACAGGTCATAGGTCAAAATGACATTTTGTAAAGTGAATGCACAGAAAAGCTCTGCCATTCAAGCCCCTCTGGGATAAGGTCCCAAATCACTGCTCCTGTCTCACCTGCCACTCCTCTCTTCATTCTCTAGTCCAACTTGCCTATTTGAAGCCAAGCGTACACAACTCCCTACCTGTGATCTCTGTCCATCATGTTCTTCCCTCCTTTCTCCATTCCTATTTCTAAAGTCACTCATATCCGCATGTGTGGCTCAAATACTTCCCTCTCTAGGGGACTTCCCTAATCCTCCCAGCTGAAAGATACCCTTCCTACCTCTGAATTACCCTCTTACTGGACCACTTGTTCTAGGTCTTGGTATCACTCCCACGTGTCTTCTCTTCCTTACATTTCTGGTGAGCATCCAAGGGCTGGCTTGTCTCTATCCCAACCCCTTCCCTCCTGCCCAGCTAAGGAGAGCCTGGCATATCCTAGGAGCTTGGAAGATATCAAAAAGTTCTATAAACTTGAAAAAGCAGGAAAACAAAGTCATCCAAAGTTACTGTTCGTTATTTGACAATATGTGCAAAACCTAAGGACGCTTAGGTTGTACAAATCACTTTATAACGTATTGAAGGTGTGCCAAAGGGCACTGATTAAGACCTTGTGGTTGGGGAAAATGTCAAACCAGAAATTAATTTTCCTAGAGTACATCATGAGAAACCTGGACTGGAAGAAACACAAGCTGGAATCAAGATTGCTGGGAGAAATATCAATAATCTCAGATATGCAGATGACACCACCCTTATGGCAGAAAGTGAAGAGGAGCTAAAAAGCCTCTTGTTGAAAGTGAAAGAGGAGAGTGAAAAAGTTGACTTAAAGCTCAACGTTCAGAAAACGAAGATCATGGCATCTGGCCCCATCACTTCATGGGAAATAGATGGGGAAACAGTAGAAACAGGGTCAGACTTTATTTTGGGGGGCTCCAAAATCACTGCAGATGGTGACTGCAGCCATGAAATTAAAAAACGCTTACTCCTTGGAAGAAAAGTTATGACCAACCTAGATAGCATATTCAAAAGCAGAGACATTACTTTGCCGACTAAGGTCCGTCTAGTCAAGGCTATGGTTTTTCAGGTGGTCATGTATGGATGTGAGAGTTGGACTGTGAAGAAGGCTGAGCGCAGAAGAATTGATGCTTTTGAACTGTGGTGTTGAAGACTCTTGAGAGTCCCTTGGACTGCAAGGAGATCCAACCAGTCCATTCTGAAGGAGATCAACCCTGGGATTTCTTTGGAAGGAATGATGCTAAAACTGAAGCTCCAGTACTTTGGCCACCTTATTCGAAGAGTTGACTCATTGGAAAACACTCTGATGCTGGGAGGGATTGGGGGCAGGAGGAGAAGGGGATGACCGAGGATGAGATGGCTGGATGGCATCAGGGACTCAATGGACGTGAGTCTGAGTGAATTCCGGGAGGTGATGGACAGGGAGGCCTGGCGTGCTGCGATTCATGGGGTCGCAAAGAGTCGGACACGACTGAGCGACTGAACTGAACTGAATATTCCTTTGTAAAAAGCAACTTCCACTCTAAAGCCTAGTTGTTGCTCAGTCGCGTCCAGCTCTGTGATCCCATGGACTACAGCACACCAGGCTTCCCTGTCCTTCACCATCCCTGGGAGCTTGCTCAAACTCATGTCCATTGAGTTGGTGATGCCATTCAACCATCTCATCTTCTGTTGCCCCTTCTCCTCCTGCCTTCAATCTTTCCCAGTATCAGGGGGCTCCACTTACACTATGTAACTTCTGCTAGAAATTCAGATTAGGTTCCAATCTTTAACATTGGTTTTACATGTGTAAAACCCACTCATCCAGTAGCTTACAGCTAAGAGTTACCAAAACAATCCTCAGATCTTCCACTACAAAAATTATTGACAACACTCATGTATTGAACCACTGCACACAGACTGCAGAGTATTTTACTCCTCCCCCAAATCCTTTTAAGATCTGTGAGAGAGCAAATTTCCATCTTTCTGCAAAAAAAAAAAAAGCTGAGCTGACCTCAGGCAGTGCCTACCCACTCCCTGGCCAAGCTTTTCACATGTCACTCCTTCTTAGCACGCCTGTTTTGGTAACAAACCGTACTCTGTTCACCTGTCAGTCAACCCCTACATGTTTCAGCCTTAGCACAAAGCTCATTTTTTCCTTCAGACCTTCCTGTCAGTGAGGGTCAGAGACCATCAGTGCTGCAAAAGACTTTCAGAAGCCATTTGGTCACACCCCCTCGATTTTATAGACTGGGAGGTAATCCAGAGGGCAACACAAGGTCACACAGGAAACCAGTAGCAGAGCCAGAACTACAATTCAGATCTCCTGGGACTCTTCTCCGTTATATGACCCTCCTTTCCTTAATTCATCTATTATTTGAACCTAACATGACTTTTTACTGCCTTTTGGGGGTTCCACAGCACTGAATTTCAAACATCATTTTCAGAAGTCCTCATTTACTCGCAGAGTCATCAAGAATGAGGATTAGGTTTAAATACTCAAAGATCCTACACACTTGTGTATTTCTCAACAACCACTACTAAAAAAAACACACCAAAGAAACCAGTTCTTTAGTGTGTTTTAACACAGGCTTACAAAGTCTTAATTTACAAATGTAAGCATACAACTAGGCTTTATCAAAGAGGAATGTGTTTATTTCACTTAAATTCTTAAAAATATTTTTTTGCCAGTTGTCACAATGTCCTAGTGTAAAAAAAAAATCTTTGAAAAGAAAAGCATGAAAAAACAGACCCAAAATGTTAAGATTTTATTTACAAAGCTTCTTTGTTGTACAGAAAGTAAAAATGCTGTTACAATCTTGGTGTAACTGGTAGCCACGGACAGTTGACTCACCAATCACAGCTATCCACGCTACAGCAAGTCTTACACAAAAACCTAACAACGCTTACAATTTTGTTGGGGTGAAGTCCCCAAGCTTGGTGGTGGATTTCCAAGAGGGACTAAATGGAGGAAGGTGGAATGTCACAGGAACTATTCTTTGGCTCTTTGGGTGGGTGGGTGTCCTGGGGTTTGTATCACAGCTACCCTTTTATTTTTCTTAAAAAAAAAAAAAAAAAAAAAAACTACCAAATCCTTGTCAGCAGTCCAACCAATACTGAACAGTTCTTTTTTGCAGGTTATTGGGGTCTTATTAATCATCTTCTCCTTCATCATCTGTTTCTCTCTTCCTCTTTTCACCTTTCCCGCTTTCTTCCTCTTCTGTAGAACAAAAATTCACTTTGAGACAATTGGAAAGGCATATATATAGTTTGCTTAACTGTTGCAAATGGAAGCAACAACAACGAATTTAATGGTTAGGAGATGACCTCCTTAAGCCTATTTTCTCACTAGTAAAATGGGGACAATGGTATTGACTCCATATGGTTATTCTGAGGATTAAGTGAACCAGTGCAAAGTACTTAGCCTAGAATATGGCAAGCCTCAAACTGTAGTTCATATTAACTTTTAAGAGATTCTTAGACTCTAGGTATTTGAGACACAGAGACTTTCATATCATTCTGTCTTTTCAACTAGTAAACTCATGATTATTTTTATGAAGTTAACTAAATCTGCACTAAACTGTGTTTTAAAAATTTCCCTGAAGGTAAGAGACCAGGCCCTGATCACTGCTGTATCCAAAGTAAATTTAGTTCTGAGATGAGCACAGAGCAAAGTATAAACTCACAGAAAGCGCAGCAAACAGTCCAGCGCTCTGAAATTTATACGAGTGTTAAAACCTACTTTTTAATAAACAAGGGTTTCTTTGGTTTTAATTGTGGTGGGGAAAGGAAAATTTTAACAGTGCTATTTATCTATCCTACAAAGATTATACTCCAATTAAAAAATTTTTCTTTAATGAATAAATTCTGAACATAGGAATCTCATGCCTAACAGTAACACAACTGATGGGGTCTAAAAACACAACATGCAGGGAGTGAGGCCAGGGCCTCCTTCCCTCACACAGGCATTACTAACTGCTGTAGATCAGGGGATGAGCCACACACACATGAACAGGCCTTTTATCCGTGCCTCTGAAGACCACCAGGGCCAAAGGTATTTTATTTTCTTCTCCATGATTTCAAATTCTGTATTAATGAACACTTCCCTTGATCTTAACTGAGGGGGACCAAAGTGCATGCCTTAACCCACCTTCATCTTCATCTTCATCTTCATCCTCATCTTCATCATCTTCATCAACTTCTCCATCATGTCCAAATTCTTCTTCCTAAAGAATGGTAAACAGCATACCATTATTAGATTAATTCTTCCCAACTGAGAAGTACAAAGAAAAATAAGAATTGGCAATAAACTTAACAGTTCATTCAAGGAGAAAACTGTAATGTTACTTTTATCTATTTAAGATACTGGGAGCTGTTTTTTCTTTAATGGGCTTAATTAAAAATTTTCTTAAAAAACTGCTTTTCAGAAGCATTTTATTTGCCAGACGTTTTTCATTAGTATACAACTTACAATGGATAACTCCAGAATTAATTTTAAAACCTTCAACTTCAAAGCAGGTTTGGACAGAGCTTCCTGTTCTTCTCCAGTTGTGGCATACTGGGTTTCTCACTGAGTGTCTTCTCTTGTGGGGCACGAGCTCCAGAGCTTGTGGGCTTCAGTAGTTATGGCACAGAGGCTTAGTTGCTCCCAGGTATGTGGGATCTTCCCAGACCAGGAACTGAACCCATGTTCTCTGCATTGGCAGGTGGATTCTTAACCACTGGACCACCAGGAGTCCCTGGACAAATATTTCTATATCCACCCCCCACCTTTTTAAAATAAAATGCTTCCTTCAGAAACTTAATTTCATTAGCCACCTGCAAGATTATACAAATGCTCAGTCTTATACTATAAAAGAACATTTTTTTTTTATGACATCTAATTTTCTTGGCCTGTTTTTACAAATCCCCATTAGGATTAAAATCACTCCTTTCTCCTATCCTTCTATGGTTAGAAGGATAGCTATGGCTTCTTCTTCAGCTCCTCAGAGATTCTGTTATTACTACGTGTCCCATAAATTAGACCTCTTTCCCTGCTCCTTCAGTGTATGACCACATTTTTATTCAACTTTGCATCCTTAACTGTTTATCACAGAAGGTACATAATGTACTTATTTCATTAAGCTGGATATACAGAAGTTTAGACTTGGTAAAGATACCTTTCATTTCAATACAACAAAAGGAAGGACACCTCATCAGTTCTCAATGTTCCCAGCTTTCTCACTCTAATGAATGAACACTCAACTTGTTACTACCTCCCAAAGTTAAAGGGTCAAAACTTACTCTGCAGAGCCAAGCCCTGTCTAGTTTAGCATTCAGTCAAGTATTCCATTTAGTATTAATATTTACTAAAAGGGGGACAAAAGCTAAATTAGTCAGATCACTATTGGTCTATTTACAAGTATACTAATTTCTTCAGAAGACTTTTCTTTTTTAAACAATCCACACTTTAATTACGAGAGGGAAGCAGGGCAGCCAAGAAGTGCACTGACCTCCCCACTGACTTCATCTTCATCTTCCTCCCCTTCTACATCTTCGTCTTCATCATCATCCTCTTCATCATCAAACTCTTCTTCCTCACCATCTTCATCCTCCTCCTTATCCTCATCTTCTCCTTCTGAAAACAGTCCAAAAGGAACACATCAAACACCCTGTGTGTCTCACAAGGTATACCTACTGAGGTGGCAGGGAGCTTTGGGTTGGCTCAGACAAATGCTGGGCCACACCAATATCAGGGAAAACCATGAACTACAGTCACCTCCTTCCTCAGAAGCTGCTGAGGCTCAGTTCTTCTGACCTGAGATCCATAAAATTCAGAGACCAGGAGTCCTATGTACATTATAATACTTACTGATGAAATGATACAGTGTCTAGAATTTGCTTCAAAATAAGGAAGGGGAGAAGTGGGTAGGAGTGCATGTGTATAAAATAAGATCAGGCATGAACCAATCACAGCTGAAACTCAGTAATGGGAACATAATAGTTTTACTGTTATTTCTACCTTTGTCTATGTCTTGAATTCTCCACAGTACAAAGTCACAAAAACCCCCACCAACCTACTTCTCTGGCGTTAACCTGTTCCACCACAAACCAGCTGTGCAAATCAGGAACCTGGAGAACACCCATAACAACTCCATGATGGGGATAGTAGTGGTGGCAGGCATCCGTGTCCTGTATCTTTACTGCATTTGGTGCAGGCCCCTAGTCAAGTAGTTCTTACCTCTCCAGGTCCTGGAGCTCACTGTGCTTTCTCCTGCCTCTTCCCTTTCCTTCCTGTATGACTAACACTGGCTCAGCCTTCAAGTCTCAGTTAAACATCACTTCCTCGGGCCAGATCCGCAATCTCAGCTCATATGCTCTCACACAAGTACCTTGGTTCTTCTCCATTACCACACACTTTGCTCACTTATGATTATTTATTATGATTACTTAACATTTCTGGAGAAGGCAATGGCACCCCACTCCAGTACTCTTGCCTGGAAAATCCCATGGACAAAGGAGCCTGGTAGGCTGTAGTCCATGGGGTCACGCAGAGTAGGACACGACTGAGCGACTTCACTTTCACTTTCCACTTTCATGCATTGAAGAAGGAAATGGCAACCCACTCCAGTGTTCTTGCCTGGAGAATCCCAGGGACAGGGGAGCCTGGTGGGCTGCCGTCTATGGGGTCGCACAGAGTAGGACACAATTGACGCGATTTAGCAGCAGCAGCACTTAACATTTCTCTTAATAGACAGTAAGTTCCAAGGGGACAGGAACCATGTTTGGCTTTTATTAAAACTATTTCCTACAGCCTGGCATGCAGGAAACTCTCAAATACTCACCTGACTGATCCTGCCTTTCACTCTTCAGGTTTCTGCACACAAGTGGCTGCTCTACCCATTTATGGTGAACTTAAATAGATGACCAGACTGATTTGTAAGAGAAACGGAGAACCAGCCGTGAAGGGACTAAGTGAAATGAACATTTGGAACAAGATCCTATTCAGTGTTCTAATTCACTTTACCATCTAACATCCCATGTCTTTTTGCCTTGTCTCAAATCTACTGCAAAACGAAACTGTAAAATGTTTCCAGAGTACTATCCCACTGATTGTAACCAAGGTTCCTGATGGTGTTCTTCATTTTTCTTGATTATTTCTGCCTTATAAACTTCTATCTTTAAAGAGATATCAAAAATATACTTCAAATATAGTAATACTGAGAATTCCAGCAACATGAGGAATTCTAGGAAAGTAAATTTTCTTCATGCTGACTGATGTGATAAACTAATAGCTCTGCTTCCTCTAAGCCTCTCATGTGAAAAACCTTTACCCTAAGAGTGACTCTTACTAAATAAGTCACTGTGTAAGGAAAGCACAAGCTAAGCAGGAGGATTAGTTTGGGTAGAAAATATATTAAGATTCTTAAAGGTAACAGGATGAAAAAACTTTGATCAAATGTCAAAAGTAAGAAGTATATTCTAATTCCATGTTATAGCCAGAGATTATCTCCTGTATTAAAGAGAAAATGGAATTCAACATACAGTGCTTTCAAATCATTACCTTTTAAAACTCTAGCCATGTATCAAAAGTAAGAAAGATATTTATATTTGAATATAAAAATCATGTACCAAGTACCCACTAAGTGCAAGAGCCTGTGAATAAAGAGATAGGAAGATAATCATAGCAAAGTCAGAACAGACAAGAATAGAAGAGTAAACAAGTGCTATGAGAAAGGTAAGCGAGGGAATGCTCAGGCACATCCAGGAACTCCAGCATCACAAAATGCTTCCCGGAAGTGCTGACAAAGGCGAGATGGTAAAGATAAATAGGCAGTAGTCAAGAAAGGGGAACTGCTAGAAGAAAGGCAAGAGGCTTGAGGCAATGGTCCTTCTAGTAAACCATAAACCACTTCAATGGGTTGGAGCACATTTTATGATCTCTAGGCTCCAAATTCAAAACTAATTAGCTAACAAACCATTGTCTATTTTGAATCATTTGAAGACTTCAAAGTCCTGGTAGTTTAGTCACTAAGTCATGTCTGACTCTTGCAATACCATGGACTGTAGCCTGCCAGGCTCCTCTGTCCACAGGATACACCAGGCAAGAATACTGGAGTGGGCTGCCATTTCCTTCTCCAGGGGATCTTCCCAACCCAGGGATTGAACCTTGATCTCCTGCATGGCAGACAGATTCAACGTCCTAAGAACCCCAAATTTAAGGAAGGCCTACGTGCATGGATTATTTTTCTTGATAGCAAGAGCATTCAGTGCCCACTCACCTTCATCATCCTCTTCTTCATCCACACCATCCACCTCGGCATCTGAATCTGGGGCTTCACGATCCTCTCGGTCATAGCCATCCAGATAGGTCAGCTGGGGCAGGAGTTTGAAGACACTCTCTCGGTAGTCATTCAGGTTAGTAACCTCACAGTTAAACAGATCCAGGCTCTTCAGACATTCCAACTTTTTCTGAGGAAAAGGATCAAGAAACATACCTCCTAAACCAAAGGAACATAGGCAACAAAAACCATCTCCTAAAGAGGTAAAATTCTAGGCTCTGAATTCAATAAGCTACTACCTATTCAGCCTTGTACATAGGAAAACACCTCAAGTCCATCGCAACCTTTATGACTGGTCGCTAGATTTTTAACTAGTCTTCCCTTCTACCTCTATCCTCTCAGAGAACTGTTTCCTTTTGGCACTATGAATTAATAATCTTAGGAAATATGAATTTTAAATATTAAAGGTGGATCTTTTTACAGTATGAGGCAAATCAGAGACTTGAGTAATCAAATGACCAATAAGACCATGCTGGGTTATCAAGTAATCAGTGCTTTTGGGGTGGTAGGAAAATAGGGGAAACATTTTTTTCAGTCATACCAATTCAGACAGTATCAAGGTCCTTGACATTTCTACTTGGGGTTCAGTTCAGTTCTACTTGGGGACACAGATGCAAAACACTCGAGAACGGAACAAAGTAAAGCACAAGGTGTGGGGATGTAAGTATTTTCTGGGAAGACAAGAGACAATGCCAAGCTGGGGGAAAACAAGGGGAACTCAGAGTTGAAACCTCAAAAGTAGAGAAACTTTACACTCTTTTCTTTCTTTTTAGTTTTGGGGACAAAGACTGATACTATTACCAGACCTTCCTGATAACAAAATTCTTCTGATTTTACCATACCTTAAAGTTTTGTTGCAATACTTCATTTGTTTGAAACCTGTTTCATTATCTAAAATATTAGATCTAAAAACTTGGCCCAGGAAGTTTTCTAAGCAGCCAAACTGATAGGAAAATATCTGTGTATTCTACTCAGATTATCTGTTATTACCTCAGTGTACTAGTATTTCAACACCAGGTCTATTAAGTTTTGATTAAAGGTGAATTAAGAGATCGGGAGGGCAGAGGTAGTATCACAGGCAAGTAAGCAGATAGCAACAGAAAGTGACAACAGACCCTCACAGGGAGGAAACAAGGGAGCAAATTGATAGAGTAAACACAAAATGTGAACAACTATGTGGCTTGGTGCCTTTTAAAATAGGGAGTGGGGGTGGGGAACAAAGATATAAAAGTTTGGCATTCTCTAAATATTACTAAGAGGATCTCTTTATGAAGTAAACTGCAAAAAATAAATGCTATTGAAAGACTGATGCTTCATTGGGAAATCTACTTCAACGTTCACAAGCACCTGGGAAGACACAGACATCAAACAAAACTCTGTCTTCAGGACTTGAAGTATCTGTGTAATTGCTGGGAGTTACAAAATGACTTAAAAATCTTTGCTCTAAAGCCGACCTTGGCAAATGACAGTTGGCTGACCCACTCGGGCCTGCCTCTTGTGTTTGTAAACTAAGTTTTACTGGAGCACAGCCACGCTCACTTGCTCATGTACTATGTATGGCTTCTTCTGGCCACAATGGCGAAGTGGAGAAGCTGTGACACTATATGGCCTACAAAGCCTAGCAGGTCTACTGCCTGGTCCTGCAGAGGCGAGGGCTGCTGACCCTGCACTCACAAGCCTTCATACTCCTTATCAGAAAGGCTCCCACACTGGCTTTATTCTTATTGAACAGCCCTTGGGAACAGAGCCAGGCAGGGAACACGAACAGGGTTATAGCAACAGGAAAATGTATTCCTCAAAACACCAATGTGCAGTTACCCAAGAGTGTGTGGATCCAATAATGTGCTTATTAAGTTAGTACCTAAAGTCTTAAGAAAGTTGTCCCCAGTCCTAATTCTAGGGAGAATGACTTTTATGTCATGTACTTTCAGAATAGGCTCCCTACTGGACAGCTCAACCCCCAGAAGTCCAGGTATGACTTCTTGCCAAAGAGGAAAAAAGTGCTGAAATACCACACCAGGTAACTGGGGAAACTTTCCTCTTCACAAATATGTTGACACTATACCCCTTAAGATAGAACCATGAGTAAATCTGGTAGCTTTCCCACAGAGGCTCAGTATAAAATTCTTCGCTCAAGGAACAAGCCATTTATTGGTCAACATTATTTCCTAGGAATGGATGTGCAAAAATACATACAACTCCTGATCATGCTTAACAGTGCTCCAAGCCTGTTTTCTAACTCCTTTGACTAGCCTAGTACACAGGGCCTCCAAGGCTTTCCAGTTTCTGAAACTCTAAATCTATAACACTTTTTGCTACTTCTTCAGAACGGAACCATTATGAATAACTTGGACGTGTCAAACAGTATGCTAGAAGTGAAAGCAAATAAACAACAAAACCCCAAATAACTGGAGTACTCTAGAACTTTAAAGCTCTAAAATTGTGCTTTAAGACCCCAAATACACTACACACAGATTGTTCAGGATCCCAATGTAATATGTAAATACTGCTTTAAAAAAAAAAATCACAACTCTACCATTTCAGAAATTTGGCCTAAAACTAATAGGCTAGCCATAATAAACAGTAAACATTTTATTAACAATAATTTTGCTTGCCTTCTTAGAATTTAGAAGGGCTTTGGGGGATGGTTTGGATGGCCCAGGTCTCTTAAAAAAGGTGTCCAAGGAAGTTTGAATTGATGCCTTCTTTGTCTCTCGATTAATGTCCCTGTAGTAAGCAGAGGCATTTACAATCATTGCATTGACTGTAAGAACTGGGCTCAACGTAGACGGTGTTCAAAATGCATGTGGTTGATGAGGATGAGATGGTGTTTTCCCCACTGAAGAATACTTTCAGTTAAAATGGACCCAACACTTCCCCCCTTCACCTCCTCCTACATTTATCCTGAAGTTATAACTTCAGGAGACCCACCTAGCACCCCCAGGACTGGAACAGCAAGTTCAGGAGAATAGCAGGAGCTCTGCCTTCCCCAGACAGTCCTGGGTGTGCGGTGCCATGGCTTTGTCACTGGCAGGCCAAGTATGTGACTCTGGACAAGGGATTCAGCCTCTCCTAAGCCTCAGCTTCCTCATGTGTAAAATAAGGGCCATGTTATTTCTATTCATTTTGTAGAAATGTTGAAGATTATTAATGGATAACATACATAAAGCATCTACTACCGTGTATGGCACACAGTAGATCCTCCAAAAATGGTAAATATTATATAACGATTATTTCTCGTATTTCACTGTTTCAGGGGATTAAGACTTTCACTGCCAAAGGGTCCTACTATTATAAATCACTTATCAGGTCAGGAACACTCAATGCAAACAATTCCTACACAATGTTTGCTTCTGCTCTGCCTCTGAATGCTAGGACACTGATAAAAGCTTCTGATAAAACATCAAAGAAGACTAAGGTTGCCATGAGAATTAGGCAATGGCCAGTGATCTAGCATGGAAAGGTATGGCCTGGTACTCCGTTCTAGAGAAAAGTGGTTCCTATGCTTACAGTTACTGTGAATTGACAGGGCTGTCATTAAACACACAACAAAGGTTTAGTATAGCCCATGGGACTAAAGGGAGACCATCAGGGCTTAATTTAGTACTGGAACTCCCAGTTTAGGTCTTTTGGGATATGGAGTAAATTCATAGGTTAAAAAGAGAAGAACAGGTTCCAAGGGCAGTGGAAAGAATGGCCTTGGACTTGAATTCCTGCTCACCATTTATTCTAAAGTTGCTGTGTAATTAAACGCAGTCTCCTCATTTCTAAAATGACATTCTCTCTTCTCTGCATTACATGAGGATACAAAGGGCAAATGTTAACATCTCTGAATAAGGAAAACTGCAATAAAAGTCTGCTTATACACAAGAAATGGGAACTGACTCGGAGGAAAACAACAGTGAAAAAGGAGGAAGCCCAGGTGTCTGAGTGTACCTAATAGGAAAAAGGGGGCAAAAAATGGAGTAAGGTGAGCAACAAGCTCCCAACATTTATGAGAAATGAGCTAAATGCAGTCCACTTAATGAAACATAAAAACAAAGGGTCTTGGTAAACAGTGATTAAATTTACACTGGAATACAGCCTCAATTATTGATTAGGAGAGAAAAAAACTCTATTAGTTCCAGCAGGAAATCTTCATTAAAGGAAGTCATAATTTAACTCTTATCTGCCCTTGAAATATCAATATTCTATGCAAATGATAAGAAGTTCAAATATTTTAATATATTGTGATGTCAGAAAAGATAAGAGACAGCAGAAGGATGCCTTTTCCTCTTGAGTTCTGCTCTGCTGGATCCTGAAAGACAGCTCCTATCTCCTGACTAGCCCCTCTCCCAATTAATGTCCTCAAGTTAACTCCAATGGAAATACTGACTTTATGTAAAACAGAAAAAAAGAGAGCTGCCACAGGCTTCTTTGGGTGATGTGAAACAAGTCTGAGTTTCATCAGCCTCATTAAAACTGAATTCTGTGAATAGAATGTTGTGTTTAGGGGAACAAGTCAGTTAACAATCTTGAAATCATAGGAATTTCCAGGTGGCATCAAAAGAAAAGAGTCTGTGGGGCCATCCCCCCACCTGTCATTAACTGGGAAGAAAACAGAACTAGTGAGCAAGGAAGGAGCCCAAGTATCTGAGTGTACCTATAACGGGGGAAAAAAGGAGGGGGGCAAAATTCCTGGAGCAAAGGAGAGCAACAAGCCCCCAGCATTGCTTTGTAAGCTCTTTTCTGGTCACTATAACTTCCACTTAACCAGACCCCCATCAGCACAGCTTCCCAACTTACAAAGTAAGTACATTACCTTATTCTCAGAAGTCCTAAGTGAGGTATGTAAGGCAGGGATCACTATCCTTCCTGCTTCATAAGGGAGGAAACTGAGGCCCAGAGAGAAGCAGCAACTTGCCCAAGGTCACACAACAAAGTCTATAACCCAACAGGCACTTAAATGTAACTTTCCATAATTTATCCCAGCATGTAAGAGGAGGAGAATTGGGGGTTCCCATGCAAAGAGTGAGCCAGCTGGAGCTCAAATTGTGAATCAGAAGACCTAAAACTCACTGGAGCTGCCTTTGGCCTGTTCGATCAGATCAGATGCCCAACCCAATATAGACAGCCTTTTCTATAAAAGTATAGAATAGCCTGGCCAGTCTGGGGAAAATTTTTTTAAATTTAAATGTTTAAGGTTATAGTCAATATATGACATTTAAAAAGAACAAAAAAGAAAAGAATTCCCCTTTGAAGTTAGCAGCCACAATTAACAGGGAGGGAGAGCAAAGTCACAGTAACACATGTAACTAAAGATTCTGATCTTTTACTCTGGATTCCTTCTATAAAAAGTATTATTAAAAAACTACCACCTTCTCAATTATTATTTCCAGTTTTTCCCTCACAATAAAGAAATGTGAAAATGAAAATGACCAATAAGTCCTCGTTTCCAAATTCTCAGTTACTTACCAAAGGTTCCAGGGTGCTGATATCTTTCAGTTTATTTCCACTTAAGTTTAGATGTGTAAGATTTGGAAGTTTTTCTGCTAACATATCCAGACCTCCACAGATTCTATTGTCACTGAGCTCGAGCTGTTAAGAGAAAATGCACACAGCACACAAACATACAGAGAAACAGGTTATCATTAAAGTGTTAGAAATAACAAAGACAGTTCTCAAACACTTACCAAGATCAAATGACCTCTTTTTTTATTAGGGCATGTATGTTCATTTTGTTTGATTAAACCCAAATTACAGATCCTAGGAACACTTCAGGAAAAGGGGAGACATGTAAGGATGAGAGAGTTGCATTCTCTTAATCAGCTGCCAATTTTAACAGTTTGGCCTCTAACATCAGTGAATACATTTTCTAACCTAAGAAGTGGGTCAAAACAAATTAGAATTCTTTGAGAAGTTGCCATACGCTATATGTGCCAGGAAAGATAAATGCATTCTAAGCAGCTATTCTGTGTGTCAAGCAAAACTCGTGATGCCCACTTGAAACCTCATCTGTTTCTATACAGTGCTACTTGCCATGGGGTTCTACATCTGGAAGCCACCAGAGAATGCTGCCCTGAAGGCTACAGGAATGGTACAAGTCTTTAAAGAAGTTCCATGACTTCAAGAAAGGGAATGGGGCAATAGCTTCAGGGCTGGGGAAACCAGTTCCCCAGAGGACACTTCTTACAAGAATCTATCACTAGCCTTTACAAGAATTCTAATTTCTTTGCTGCAGGTCAAGTTGAGTGGTAAGCCAACAAAGGATATGAGTCTTCACCAAGGAATATTACACTGAAAGAAACTGAAAGAAATTGGAGCCTGGCAAACTCTTTATTTCGCAGATAAACTAAGGCCAGACAGCTGGTTTCAACTCTACTTTAACTGCCAGCAACAATGGTAACTGTATCTAATCCTTACATAGTACTTAAGTGTTAGGTACCCAAGTACTTACAGCATTGCTCCAAGAACTAGAAATCCATGAACTCATTTGATCTCACAATCACCCTATGGATAAGTAGAATTATTACCCCCATTTACAGATGAGGAAAATGAACTAAGAATAGACTCTGCAACATGCCCAAGATTACACAGCTGTTGTAGTGGTGAGCCTATGCTTTGCAGCCGGGAGCCTAGCTTCAGTGTGCTCCTCCCTATGCTAGGTACCTAGAATAGAATGAAAACTTCTTTAATTTAGTCTGGCATGCAATGAAGTATACGATGCAGAGCAGAACTCTTAAAATTTTAAGTATTCACTGAAAGGAAGAGTTTTAAAGACAAGAAGTCTGTTTAGGTGTTTTTAAGCATTTCAGAAGAGAAAAATACAACATTTCAATACATTTTTTCCCCTTCTGATGGGCAGTCCAGTAAAATACCTAAAATTTCTCTTGGGTGGTTAGAATATCAACATATATAATATTCACAACCTTTCATCATGAGTATCTTAGGGAGGAGAGGTAACAAGGCAATCTGCCAAAACATTTAGTGGCATATTTATTTTGAAATGAAATCAATGTGTAATTTAGGAAACTCATGACATTTCTTTCAGAACCGCTTCTTGTGGCTTTCTGAGTAAGTATGATAGTACAGAGATCACAGTAATTCAGGACAATGTACCAGGGTGCTAGGAAAGCAGAAGAGAACACAGAACACCTAGTAGGGACCTGCTAGTATCAAGTTTATGGAGATACAGGCTAAAATGCCATCAGTTAGGGTTTCCAATATCATGATAATCTACACAAACAAAAATGGATTACACTTGAGCCTCTAAAGCAGACACCTATCAGAAAAAAAAAAAAAAAGAAATTTACAAATTTAAATATAACAGAATTCTTTTTAATAGCAGAGTTACCCTGAAGCTCATGAGGACTGCCTGAGCATTTAAAACACATAGCACTTCTGGATTTTAATTCATGTATTTAACCAAAAAACAAGTCCCTCTCAAGATTCAAGCAAGCATACAGAAACAGCCTACCTATCTGTTGCCTAAATTTCATTTCAGTTTTCTATGTGTATCTTTCTTAGATGAAGCTTCAACTTAAACTCCCTAATAAAGAGATTAGGTAAACAGTGGAGAATTCTGCAACACTGCCAAGACCCACACATTTTCATACGTAAAGGAAAAGGTAGTGGGTTAGCAAATAAGAGATATGGTTCTAGTTTTGGCTTTAGTACTAAACCACTTCTGTGGGTGGCTTTAGGCAAATTATTGTACCTGTCTGGGTCTACTGTTGGGTCTGTGCCTATAAACAAGGCTAGAAGATCTTAAGTTTCTTTCAGTTCTGGCAGAGGCTTTGTGACAGGTTAACGTGTAAAGACACACACAAAATTTTTTCTTGAGATTTTGGTTTTTTTTTTTTTTGGTGGGTGGCAGGGATGGGTGTGTGTGTGTGTGTGTCTGTTTGGGGGGGGGCAGGGTGGACAGTGTTAGAGAGGATAGCAATTGGTTTATAATTAGACCAATAAAGCCCTAACAATGGACCATTAACTAGGCAAGGGAAATACAGCAGTTTTGTTTAAATGAATTCTCAGTCACAACACATTTTAAACTCCCTAGTCATTAAGAATTACATAAGGATTTGAAATATCATAGGCTACAAATCTGAAAGGTCTTTACTTAAATCCTCCCTTAATCAACATTAAACATGAAAAGCAGGAGGAACCCATGGTTTCTAAACCAGAGCCTACTAAGAACAAAATGTAGTTACATTATAGCAACAAATCCATAACAATTATTGAGTACTAAATTATTCATCATAACTATTTATTGAGCATCCAACATGTATTATTTCCAACCATCATACCAATTCTGCAAGATCAGGTGGTATTACCAGTTTACGAGTGAGAAAACTGAGTCTTAGAAGATGCCCCCATCAGGGAAATGACAGAGCTGGATGGAATGTTGAGTTCCAGATCTGCCCAGTTACAAAGGCCGTGTGCTCTCTGCTACACTGAATGCTTCCTTACAGACAGAACTGTTTATTTTTCCCTTCCCCAGAATGGTTCTCTTCTATTGTTAAAAGAAAAAGCACTTACCTTTTTCAATTTAGGTAGTTTGGGAAGATTTGAAACTGAAATCAAGCCTACATTTATTAAACTGAGGAACTCTAAGTTCACAAATTCAGCTGTTAAGCCCTCAATTTTCCCATCATTTGATTTGCAATTGTCCAGGACAAGTTCTCGAACCTGTGGGTGACAAAGCAGGGAAGAAAAGCTTTCAAAAACATACAGAAAACAAAGAACAATGCAAAACCTCCAACCATAAATACCCAACAAATCACTCACATATAGGGGCAGCCTCTACTTAGACTCAGATCATAGTTATAAATAAATGAAAAAAATGATTAAGCCTTTAATAACAATAATCTAATAGATATCAAGGGTGAATTGTCACACCATGGTTACAAATAAAGATTTGAACTCTACTTTCCAGACAGAAACTACAGCTCTTAAGATGTTAAGGGAAGAAATAATAACCCCCCACCCCTTAGTCCTTTTCCCAAGTCTGTTCCAAGAGGCGCTTTAACTACAAGTACAGGAGAAGATACCCACCCCTTCTTCTTGGCCCATCCCACCCATAAACTCCTTTAGGCCACAGGCCCAGGAGACTGACACAAGAAGAGGAAAACTTCACTGTTCCAGCAAGGTCACTAAGAGATGTGGCTACAGGTTTCTGGACTAACACTTCTACCTCTGGTCCTATTAATCCTTACTAAGATTATCTTGACACTAGGAAAAGACCAAGATGCAAGAACTCTTAATTCAAAACCAAGATCATTTTGTTTTATACGTAAAAAAGATATTCTAGGGAAGAGAACAGTTAGCTATTCAATTCCTTTTTCAGGCCACAAAATCTCCTCCTTTAGAGGTCCTGAAATTCAGAATTCAAACCCATCCAAGAGTATCACAGGTGAAAATTCTGAATACTGATTATTTAATAAAGTCTACTGTGTAAATATCTACCACGCTAATCTCTATTGCCATTCTTGCTCTGTGGTTGACTGACACTTCCCAGTTTTAAACACATTTTGATAAATTTACACGGATGCAAATAAGTTTTAACTGCCGAAGGCATTCTTGCAGTGAATCTAACACATTTAATGGCATTAATGAGTAATCAAACATGTATGAGATGCTGATAGCTCTAAAATGAAAATAGGATTTAGTATCTTTATCTTCCCATACGAAATTCAAAGATACTACTCTAGTAATTGCTAACATTTATGGAGAATTAACTCATTATTCTTTTTACCACCATACCCCTCTCCCCCCAATTAAAGAGAAGGAAGCAGATTTAAGAGTGTCAGGGATACCCACAACGCCACAACTTCTCACTCGCTACTACTCTACTTCCTCTTCAGAAGCCTTGCTCTCAGGATGCACACAGGCCCATTATATCTTTTTGTTTCTTTCTTCCCTTCCTTCTACTTTTCTCTTTATGGACAGTCTTCCTCTCTTCTGATAAAAATTAGCCTATCTGAAAACTTAAGGTAAACTGAGGAGAGCTGGGCACCAGAGACAGATGCTTAGGGTCAATTTCTAGCCCTGCCCTTCACATCCTCTGTGACCTTAGGCAAGTCATTTAACCTATCTGTGCCTCAGTTTCCTCAAGGTGAAGTGAACTGTTGTAGAAAGTAGTGCTTTAGACACAGTGAAAGCTGAGAAAATAACCTCTGGGAAAAGGTGTAGGAGAATGACAAGGACCTTTGTGGTTTACTTTATTCCTGTCTGTACTAAATCTTCTACAAACATGTATCTCTTTTGCATTAAAAAAAGGAAAACCAACAAATCATTTAAAAAAATAAATAAAGTCAAATGTAACTACCCACCAACCTAAGCAGTATATTGCAATATAACTGTTTCCATTTGATTTGGGGGTTTTCTATGACTATATCTGACAAAGAATCCAAAAATGTCACACAGAATGACACCAACATGCCAAAAGCCAAATAAGGAGGAATTTAGATGGCCATTTTGCCTCCGAGCTCATGGGTGAAATCACCTCTTGGACATTTTTCTCAACTGGTAAAATTCCACTTTAATTAGAGTCAAAGAGAACAAGTCTGCTAAAGCAAACAGCAGAATAGGAATCAAGAAAGAGAAACTGGTACGGAAAAAAAGATGTTAAAGTGGTCCAAATCTGCAAACTGAATTGTTGGGCCTGAAAGAAGATGGAGAGGAATTAAGGTTCTGGTTTAAAGAAATGGGAACTATGCAACTGGATGGAAATAGGAAGGAACAGCTTTGGGCGCGGGGAGGGGAGCAGGTAGGTAATGAATACTACAAAGGATATCAAGTTTAAAGTTCTCATGAAAAGTCCAGGTCAAAGTATCCCCAAGCAGTTGGACAGGAGAATTTGGAGTTCAAGGTTTAAGTTCTGTATTTGGAAGTCATCAGAGCAAAGAGTAGTGGAAGGATGGAATTCCTACAGAGAACCAAGGATGGATCGGGGATCCGGGGATCCTACAAAGGAAACTTGAGAAGAATTAGTAGTGGTAGTACCCAAAGGTGAAGCATTAGTTTCAAACACGTAGAAAGGCTTATGAAATAAGGCATAAGAAGTTACTGGGGCAAGGGCGAAGATTAAAAAAAAATCAGATAATTTGTCCATCAAGGAGACATCTCCAGGAGACACTAGGGGTGAATACATAAAATGTTTTCATTTATGTAACCTGTCACTTTCTTCTATTTTTCTCAGGGAGTAAAAGTGACTGTCCTGGGAACTTTTCCATAATCTTAGCTAACGCTTTAGATTACTGATCTATTAAAAAAAATTAAGGTTAAAAAGAGTCAGTGCTAGATTTTAAATCTCATCAAGCATCACGATGGCAGGCTCATGCCTATTTTAGTTACCACCATATTCTGAGAGTTGGTGATGGACAGGGAGGCCTGGTGTGCTGTGGGTGGTTCATGGAATCGCAAAGAGTTGGACACAACTGAGCAACTGAACTGGATATTCCAACATGAGAAAGAGCATTTACAACAGTCAAACATGGAAAAACTGGCATAGGAGCTTGTGTCAGGATTGAGGGGACTGAGGAAATTATCAAACAGGAAACCTGGATATAGAAAGAAACTACTTTCTGATGATAGGCATAATCACATGCAAAGCATGTTGCAGTTTGTCACTTAATATTTTGGGGTTTTTTCAGTCTTTGTATATTTTAAATACAGTAACATGGAACAGTATTACTTAACAATTATACTTTTTAATGTCTAAAGAAATTAAAAGGTATGATGTAAAATAAATTACCATACTCCCTACTGAACATTTCCCAACTTTCCCTATTATAAATAATGCCATGCTATCTTTTTATGTGAAATTTCTTTTGTAATAAGGATTATCTCCTCACAATCTATTGCTAGGTGAAAAAACAAATATCAGAATCTTTTGAGTTACAAGTTCTTTATCTTAAAATGACAATCAACCTCTCTCAAGATTTTTCTGTTACCTTTCTTGATATATGGAAATTCTAAGTATATACATATAGTTACCTTTTTCTTGAACATATTGGTTTTACCCTGAGGAAAAAAAACAAATACCCCAAAAGAAATACTGACAAAAAAGCAGACAAGTCATAAAAAGGTAATCAGTAAACAAACTCATTTGTTTACAACAAATCATAAAAGATAACGTGTTAAAAATGAGATGTCATTCCACTCCTTGAGGATGGATAAGAGAGAGGATTAAGAAAAGGAGATGGTAAGTTTACAAGTGGGGAGTGAGAAGAAGTCAGGGAATACATACCTGAGACCTTTAATTTTCTCCATGAGTAGGAGGAAACAATTTATTGGGGTGAGTACAGGGAAGGGCTGTATGGCTCAGCAGTGAAGTCATGTCCCTGAACTTTTCCAGCAAGGCTAAGGATGTGTAAAGAAATGTGTTAACCCCAGAACAAAGTCCAGAGTCACAGCAAGAAGATGAGCCACAAAAAAGCACACAGCAGAGTGGAAATTACTGCAGAAAGCAGAGACCAAAGGAGGGTTCACTTAGGGCTGTGCCCAAGGATGACAGGCCTGGAAAGCCTGCCATACGCACCCTTCTAGCCAGCCTAAAGTTCTAAACAGGACTTTGGGGAAAAGGTGTCTGTTCTCAGGCATTATGTCAGCAGCATATGAGATTAGGCCTTCCCTCTCCCTGAAGTCCTTCCTGAGTGTGACAGGATCCAGAATACCTTACAAGGGAGAGTGTACAGGATGGGGGACATTATGTCGTCACTGCCTCCTGATATACGCAGAGAATAAATGGGAGGTTCAAACCAAGGATAAACAGCCCTGCTGCTGCTGCTGCTGCTGCTGCTAAGTCGCTTCAGTCGTGTCTGACTCTGTGCGAACCCATAGACGGCAGCCCACCAGGCTCCATAGACGGCAGCCCACCAGGCTCCGCCGTCCCTGGGATACCCTCCCAGGAGGGAATGTTGGCAGGCACTTGTACATCTGTGTGTACCACTTACCACTATTTGATCCAATGCATGGTTACTTGCTCTTCTGCTTGAAGATACATGACAACTTTGGGGGCCAAATTCACTCTTCCTCATCCCTTATTTTCCACCTAAATTAGTTCTTTTTCCTCAAACACGAATTTAAGGTAAACACTTAAGAACTAAAAACAAAAATCCAGACTATTTCCTATGCAACTTGTTAGTTTTCTATAGCTATCAGCAAAGCTGATACTCTAGTTTTCCATGAAAAATTTAAAATACATGGTAGCCAAATTACAAAGATTGGGGCTAGGAGCCACAGAGGAGATCAAGGAATGTTCCTTTCATCCTCTCCACTTAGTCTCATTTCCTATTTCCCTGGCTGGTGGTGGTTTAGTCTGTAAGTTGTGTCTGACTCTTGGGAGCCCATGGACTATAACCCACCAGGCTCCTCTGTCCATGGGATTTCCCAAGCAAGAATACTGGAGGGGGTTGCCGATTCCTTCTCCAGGGGATCTTCCTGACCAAGGGATCAAACCTGCATCTCTTGCACTGCAGGCAGGTTCTTTACTGAACAAGCTACCTAGCTACTCTTGGAGTGACCTTCCCCAATTATCAGTTACAACAGTTATTAAGAGGGGGAAAGACAATCTGGAGAATTAAAGATCATTAAGTTATCAATTATTTAGTGAGTGAAATAATCCAAACACATGGAAAGTAACTCTTGCCACCCTGGACAATTCCCATCCTTCTGAGTTAACCAACCTTCAGACCTTCCACCCTGCTACTATTTTAAAAAGAATGTCTGCAAAATGACAACAGAACATTAGTAGTACTGAAATATGTTTGAGTGGCAAAAACTGCCTGTATGAAGGAAGGAAACACTCATCCTACTAGTGGGTAGGTAAAAAAGAGAATCATTCTAAAAAGCAATTTGGCAGAGATTCACATTACAAAATGTTTGTTACAATACTAATTAAAACAGCAAAAAACTTTCTAACCACCCAATGAGGATGGTTAAATTATGATCTATGCAGACACTAACAATGCAAGATAAATGTTTACTCTACTCTAACAAGGTAATATATTCATTAAAAGCAAGATCCAAGTTCAGAAAAAACTTTTCCTGTGGACTATACCAGAATATCTTGGTGGTAGAATGGGTGTGTGTGAGATTCCTGGGGTTTTAAGTTTTTTTTAACCTATATCTACTATTTTTTTTTTAGCTTATCTGTATCTAATTTTTCATTCAATGACGTTGTAAAGAATACAAGAAATACATATTCATATAACACAAGAAAAAGAACCCAATTGGCTGCTATGCAGCAAATCTGAATAAGCCCTTGAGTTTAAAATCACAACAGACACAATAAATGGCAAAAGTTGGGGGAAAGTTTTTTTTTTTAATAGATTTTTTTCTTTTTCTTTAAAAGGCCACTGCCATGTGGCATGCAGGATCTCAGTTCCCTGACCAGGGTTCAAACCCATGCATTGGAAGCATGGAGTATTAACCACTGGACCATCAGGGAAGTCCCTTCACATTAAAAAAAAATTTTGTCAGTATCTTGGGACTAAGGAAAAAGTATGCTTATTTGTGGAATATGAAATGTCTCAGTTTAGCATACAAGCCACCAGTGTTCCCACCAGGCGCACAGACTGTAAACCACGGTAACTGCATGACTTTCTAACTCTGAACAGACTGGAACATCAAGGACAGATGTCCCTAGATTCATTGTTAATGAGGTGCATGTCTGGCATAATAGGAAAATGATAGCCTCACATAAAGACATTTTCCCTCCAATTCTGGAATATATCTAAATTCCAGATCTAGATACAGACTGTATCAATATCTCATTACTGCATGTGTCTCTTTCCACTTCTGACAGTACCATCAATTTCTGTGGTGTACCTGGTATGTTCTAGTGCTATACAATTTGCTCTCAATGAAACAACTGACGACACCAATATTTTGTATAAAATAATTCTTACCCTTTGCCTGTATTTTAAAATAGTGATCACTATTCTTTTTGAAGATTACTGTATAATGCCATGTTAAGCCATTTTTCCACTCTGAGAACAAACTTCTGATATAAAGAGGTGTTTTAGACTCAGAAAAAACTCAATTATATACTTCTTTATGAGTCACTCCCTTAGGTAAATAGCACACCTGTTAGTAACAGGAGAAATGGAACCTATTCTCTTGGTCTGTCTTATGTATTTTAGTTAAAAGAACACTGGATGGTAAAGTGTTACCAGGGTCTTCTTCAAACTTCCAAATAAAAAAATTAAAACAAAGAAGCCGTACTCAAAAAAAAAAAAGCTCATCTGATTTTCAAACAAAAACACTGAAGATCAAACTCCACTTACCCTCCTCAGTCTTTTATCTCACTCGATGACATCAAGGTCAACCAAGGCATATACTGTTGTGCATTTAAGAGCCTCTTGTCTTAAACCAATAGGTTTACAAGAGACAGGATTCTTCCTGTTTTCCCAGATGAAAAGAGTCTACAGGATCCCAGAGGTCAAGCCTACTCTAACAGCTGGCTCCACAACACATGGAGCCACCTGACCAGCTGACTCAGAATCATTTTGTGATTTCTCACTTACCTTAAGGGTGATGCTTTTGTGCAAAACATTTTTTAATTGATGTTTTAAAAAATCTAAGGCTTACTTAGTCTCTCTTAAGTCCCTAGGGGGGCCATTCTTACCCCACAATCCAGGCTGGCTCCCATGACACTCTCCCAAGGCCCCTAACTTGCACAATGCAACAGGCCCCACCGGGTTCTGAGGCTGCAGGAGGGAAGGGGCTGCTCTCTGCCTTGTTCACACTGCTTTTCTGGGCCCTGCCATACTGTTGGTACACAAGTATTTATTTAATAAAACCAGTGGATTACAGTAGGAGAGTGAAGTCCAATAAAGTAGCCAACAGTCACTTGTGGCTTGAGTACCTGATATGTGAACAGTGCAACTGACAAATTAACCTTTTAAGTTAAATAGCCACACCACTTTAGGCTGTTTTTGGCAAAAGGGCAAGGCTTAAGTCGATTTCTTGAGAAATTAACACGGGCACATGTATATGTATTTTAAAAAGCAGTAATTAGTTATTTCAAATTCAAAAAAATCCACTACAACCAACCCAATTGTGCCTCCCAGAAGGAACAATGGTGCTCTTAGCTGAGTATTTTAATAGTGCTTTATGCACATTCGAAAAATTCAAATGTTTTTTTTTTTTTTCACATCTTAAGGCACTGTGAAGATTCTTGTGTATTTTCTTTTGTAAATTTGGCTAAATCAAATACCTCCATATTCTACTGACTTGGAACTACGCAGAATAATTCAAACGTCTTAAATTAACAACGCCTCAAAATGAGATCACAACTCTGCAAGTTTTAGTGTGAAGAAGCTTAACTCCAGGATACTAGCACGTGGCCGAAACAAAATGTCTGACTGATGGACGGAAGGGACGACAGCGGTCAAACCTCAACCTTAAAACTCGGAGGGCCGAGTCGAGACGCTCACCCCTCGAGGTCCTCCAGGGACGAGTAGTGAGGCCACGAGGTGCCACAACCCCGCACTTTATTTGTGGGGACCTCGGATTCAAAACCTCGTGCGCCCAAGGGAAGGCCGGGTTGACAAATTTCCACAAGTGGGCAACTTGTTACCCACAACTCTCCGGTTGCACGAAGCGAGCCCATCGCCTGCCCGGGTGGAGATGGAAGGACTTCCCTTGGGCTGCCCTAGCGACAGAGGACGCC